>MU006782.1:589189-973103 GCA_010093635.1 Massarina eburnea CBS 473.64
CCCTCATTCTCGGGCCAGCCTATCACTATGCCGAGTGTGAGCTTGAGTTTTCCATCATTCTCTGGTCAGCCAATTACTATGCCAGGCTGGAGCTTAAACGTACCAACACTATCGAGCATTCCCCCGCCAGGTTTTAGTATGTCAGGGCATATACCGATTGAGGGCGGCTCTTGTCTCGCCTTTCCAACTACTCCCCAGATCACTGGTGCTACGTATATGGATATGCCTACCGAAATATGGAGTGATTGGGAGCAGGAGACAATCCATTTATTGCCGTGGTGCGAGGGACACTGCGTATTTTCCCTACCTCCGCGTCATCTTTTTACGCCAACAACTGTAGTGTGCCCGACAATCGCCGAGGGGCTTATGACGATATCCGGAGGCACGACTGAGACGAAAACGAGGGAATCAGAATCCTTTGCTTGCGGTTCCATTACCAAAGTCATGATCACCGAATACTTCATCCGTGGCGGATCCACTGTCACAACTACGGCCAGCGTTTCCTTGAAGACTATCATTACCGATGTCGTTAGCTACTGGCCTCTCGAAATTGTGCCGGAACGTACTCGAGCACTGCCTGTTCCAAAGCCTCTATGCGGTCTTGAAGTCACCACCTATGGTCCCGGGTTGTGGCCTGCGGATCAACCTGCGCCAACAGCCTTTCCCGATTTCAATCGACAATGTCTATTCGCTCCGGAATCGTACGCTTTGCAGTTAGCCTGGCACTTACCGTGGCAATGCTGTCTCTTCGATTGGTGTATTCCGCTCTATACCATGTTTCCCTTCCCGAAAGTGAAGCCGAAAGAATGCGAAGGACTCGACTGGTGTACTGACTGGCCTTGGGATGGCATACGATCTAACACTCCGACTCCAACTATTACCCCTGGTCCCCGTATCACGCTTCCACCAGAGTGTATCTTCGATTGGTGCCAGCCGTATAGCACTATTCCGGTTCAGCAAGTTCCACGAGAATGTATGTTCGAGTGGTGTGTTCACTGGCCCTTTTGCTCAGACCTCAAGTGCATGCCTCCCAAATATCCGCCACCGGATCTCTTGGATAATTGCAAGGACAAGAATAGCAAAAAGTGCTGCAAGGGATGCTGGAATGAGGAAAAGAAGGAGTGCAAAAAGAAAAAGTGGCTGGGCTGCGGCTGCGGACCTATGGGACTTCCATTTCCACCATGCAACTTCAAATTGCCTTGGCCTCAATTCAAGTTTATGGATTTTCCAGGCCTTGAGTTTGCCTTTGATTGTGGCCTATTTGGATGTGATATTTGTGGTATCTTCGGTGGCTGCCCCGGTAAGACTCTTCATTGAAGAAGCAAAGCCTTTGCTGACACGTATACAGGCTTTAATATTAACGGACTTATCGGCTTCGATGGATATTGCCTGATCCCAGGTGGATGTGACGAGCCATGCCCAGACAATGTAAGTCGACGTCGAGCATTAAAGTTCCGATACTGATACATATAGATTTGCGGCGGTCCTAAATGCACCAGGAAAGGTGGTTGCGGTTGGAAGACTGGAGTTCCTCCAAATGGTTGGAGCACGGACGGTCCTAATCCAGACCCCGATGCCTGCGATGCAAACCAGAGAACTACGGTCACTGAAGTCATGAGCTCGTGTCGCGACTATCTCACCATCTCTACTAACGGCGGCGTGGCGACTACTTCCTCATCCTGCACCGAGCTCTGGGGGGCGACCATGACAGGCTGTCATCTTAAGGGTGGAACGACCACCACGCGAAGTGGTACCGCAAGCTCTAGTTCGATCGTTATCCCCACACTCTTTTCTGAGTCTCAGGCCCCCGCATGCACTCTCGGACCGCTAAACCTCGACGACGACGAAGGCGATAACCCCGTATTGGATTCCAACCAAACGATACCCATTCCCACGCTCTTCTCTATCGGGCAAACAAGTGGGTCGATTGTCGTTCCCACACTTTATTCCCTGGGACAGAATCGAACGATCACTATTCCTACACTGTACTCACAAGGTCCTGCCTGTACACGAGCGCCTCTTTCACTCGACGATGATGAAGGCGACAACGAAATCGCGAATGGAAACATCACTATCCCCACTCTGTACTCCGCCGGGCAAGCTACTCCCACGATTAGCATTCCTACACTTTACTCAGAAGGCCCCGCCTGTACACGAGCGCCCCTTTCACTCGACGATGATGAAGGCGACAACGAAATCGCGAATGGAAACATCACTATCCCCACTCTGTACTCCGCCGGGCAAGCTACTCCTACGATTCGCATTCCTACACTTTATTCAGAAGGCCCGGCCTGTACACGAGCGCCCCTTTCACTCGATGATGATGAAGGTGACAACGAAGGCATGCCACCGAATGCCAATGTCACCATCCCCACTCTGTATTCCATCGGGCAGGCCACTCCCACAATTTCTATCCCAACTCTCTACTCACTGGGACAGAACGGATCTATCATCATCCCGACGCTCTATTCCGAGTCGCAAGGCCCCGCTTGTACACTAGCACCACTCTCACTCGATGATGATGAAGGTGACAACGAAGGCATGCCGCTCATGGCTAATATCACCATCCCTACGTTGTACTCCATTGGACAAGCAACCCCGACAGTCACCATTCCAACTCTCTTTTCACAGGGACAGAACGGTTCTATCACCATCCCGACACTATATTCCGTGTCGCAAGGCCCCGCCTGTACACGAGTACCAATCTCACTCGATGATGACGAAGGTGACAATGAAGGCATGCCGCCTGGAGTTAATATCACTATCCCTACGCTCTATTCCATTGGGCAGGCCACTCCCACAGTCACTATCCCTACGCTACTCTCCCAAGGACAGAATGGATCGATCGCCATTCCTACGCTCTGTTCAGTGTCGCAGAATGGGAGCTGCCCTATTACCAGCCCGTCATGGCTAATAACTTCAACAATTTCAGTCGCAATCCCGACGTTGACGTCAATGGGTCCAGAGATAAAGATTCCGACTCTGATATCGAAGGGACAGGAGGTCACGATTCCGACGCTAGCATCTATAGAGGCTCCGTCGTCAAGCTCACAACCAACGTCTTCTTCCGCGCCCAAGCATGACGGGAAGCCGCTCGAATACGGCGGCAGGTGGTATATTAATATCCACCAATGGATCGCCAGGGACACTGACCACATTACCGAATGGAATCTCATCGACTCCAACGACAACGAAGACGGCCACGGATACCTTGCTGTTGACAGAGGGTCTTCGCACACGAGTGGTTTTATCCAATCGAGCCACCGCTCGATTCCTTTCCCGATCAGCGTCGACATGTCGGATGCAAAGCAGCACGAGCGAGTGACTATGAAGTTCAAATTGGAGGTTGATCTTCCACTCGATTGCAGACCCTCATGGTCGATAGCGTCAACGCGCGGTGATTCTCAGGCGCATAAGGAGTTGTGCTCGTATCAAGGGTACGATGAAAATGACATTGGGTGCCAGACGGAGGGTGGAAGCGAGGGGTGGACGGATTCGAAGAAGGATGGCAAGGAATGGAAGTCGAGGAAGTTTACGTGCTGGTTCAGGTATTTGGGCGTTGGTACAAGGACGGATTCGGGGAACTGGTACTAGCTCGTAGCAGATATCGAAGAAGAGTTACCGGTTCAATGCGACGATGTCGTGATGGTAGTTTAGATGAGAACTGTAAAGCCGCAGTGAAGTGTCACGCAACGGCGCTTGCACGCGTTCTAGACCCATGGATCACCGATTCCTCATCTCTACCATGGTACAATAGCCATGAGTCGGACGAAATTATGATACATATCGGAAATGAGGCCAGAGCCTTGGTCCGGAAGTTCTGCGAGTCAAACATGGCTGTGATTGGATGACAGCCAGGTTTATATGGGGCGGGCGCCTGAAAGGGTGAGGCTCTGCGGCTGTGCGTGAGATTGATTACCTGATGGTAGAGTTGGGACCACCAGGACTTCTTCGACATGCGGAAAAGGGTGCGATGTGGCACCCTCTCCTCCATATACACTCTCCCGTACTGGCACACGGGACATATGTAGCGGAGAGTAGGGTCGCGAAAGGGTGCTGAATGAATATGACCAGATATACGCACCCCAGTCTCCGCTCTACGCTACCCCAATCTTGGCCCTCGCCGCCTCCGCCACGCCACGCCATCATCCTCTCATCTACAAGAAGCCACACCTGTCACACGCTCCGCTGATAGCGGCCATATAGAACCATCAATCTCCTTCACGTCTCATGCCAAGCTTCAAACAGCCACACTTCTATTCAAACGGCCACCCCACCGCCCACGCGTCGCCGAGCGAAAAAGACAAGCGCCCGTCGGTTTGAAACCTCTATCCTCGTCTACACGGCGCATCCCCAGCGACATGTCGTCCGAGGCTTCATGCAGAACAGTAGCTTCTCGGCACGACTGCCTCGTTTATATGAAGGCCGCGTTTCTTATCTTGACGACACGCTTGGACTTATAACACCGCCGCCTCGCCGCCCCGGAAATGTTTCTCATGCTGTTCTTGTCCGCTGAACATTATTCGGACGATGTTTCTTGGCCGCGCAACGCAGTACGCACAGAAGTAGAGCCGAGGATGGAGGGAGCGAATGAGAGGCTTGCAGAGGCTGAAGGAGTGGGTAGACAGGTTTCGCCGAGGATGAGGCTGCGCGGGTGTAAGGACTTGGGAAACGTGCCAGCTACCGCAGCGACGGAAGCCTGGGATTTCGAAGGGAAACCGAACGGATTTGTGGTCTGGAAAGAGAACAAGTTTTTTTTTAGCCACGCTGGGTTGATGGCCGAGCTCCTTTCTCTTGTTCCCTGGGGGCTTGGCGATGTTATCAATGTATCCCGTCGTCCTCCATTGTCGCCAAATATCGCCAAATATCGCCAAAGGAGCCGAGTCGTTATATAAGGTTTTCTAGGCTTGAGCAGTCGCTTCCACTTTCTCAATCCTACAAGCCTACAAACCTACAAGTACAAGCCTACAGTGGTCTTTCAAGGCAACCGAGCGGGCAAGGTACCTTGTTTCATCCCACAAGGCTCCACTGTATTCTTCTATGGTAGGCATAAGTGGACTCCTGACGTTGCGGTTCTACGTAAACACAAGCCACAAGCTAAGTCCCCACTCGGACCACTCGGGCGCTTTTCACTCTAGTACTATCGCCTTCGTAGCAAAGATGCGTGCCCTTGGATATAAGGCCGTCTTGGCCGCCGCCATAGGGAGACGCTCAGTATTGATACCCAGAACCTCTTGTGCGCTTTCCTTTCGTCGTCGTTTTTGACGTTTTCGTTTTTCAATCGTTTGCTTTCTTTGGTGTCTTGACCCGAGGGCTTGACTGCTCCTCTGTCTCTTAAGTCGATTGGTTGTTGTCAGACCGTCTAAAACTTCTTGCTTATCATTATACCTCTTCCCTTGTACATTTTTGTGCCGGTCACCGTACATTTTTGTGCTGGCCGCCTTATACATACACTTTTTTTTCTTCTGTTCATATAAAGTCTTTCTACCGCCCAAACCGGTCGCACACCTGAACATCATGGCCAACATCGCCGAATTCCAAAAGTCCGGCCGCCTCCCGCTCAGCCACGAGCCGCGCGCAAACCGACAAACTATCTGGCCCATCGACGATCCGACGGACAACGATGTTCAACTCTCAGCACCATGGCCGCATCGCTATGGTTCCTTCCGTCAGGTCAACGATCGTTGGACTGGCGCTTTCGACACCGAGGCTCGCGCCTCGCGCATGAGCTTCATGGTCGATGACACGCTCCTTCCGCGCGCGCCTCCGCCGCATAACATGCACCAGCACTGGGCCGGTCGACGACAGACATGGCTCGCTCCCGTTACCAACGAACCCGAAGGGCTGAAAGAGCGGGTTTGGACTGGCGAGTTCGATGTTGAGAGGAGGCCTAGTTGGGTGAATAGGACTTCCGAGGGGTTCGAAGGGGATATGGGATTTAGCGATGAAAAAGTGGGCATGGAGAACGGATCCTATCTTGTTCAATGGGAGGATGGCGATGTGGAGAATCCATTGAACTTTGCCAAGGGAAAGAAGTGGACGAACGCTATGATTCTCGCTTTTGCGGTATTCATGGTGTCGATCGCCTCGTCGGGATTCTCACAAGGTTCGTTATAACCATATCATCTTGAGTGATCTGGAAGTGGACGGTGAGCTGACAAAGACTATAGGAACCCGTGATATGAAGACCGAATTCAACGTCGGCCAAACTGTCGCCCTAATGACAACCTCCACCTTTGTCCTGGGTTTCGCAGCTGGTGCCCTCATCCTCTCTCCCCTTAGCGAGGTCTACGGCCGCCGCGAACTCTACATCGGCACCTTCGGCGCCTTCGTCGCCCTATCTGGCGCGACCGGCCTCGCCAACTCCATGACTACTATCATCGTTCTCCGTTTTTTCGGCGGCCTTGCTGGCTCGTTCACCCAGGCTGTCGCACCCGCGGTCGTGGCCGACATGTTTGAAGCACAGGAGCGCGGCCTTGTGCTGTCTATCTTCACTCTCGCCGGCCTGATGGGACAAAACGTCGGTCCGATCATCTGCGGATTCCTGGATGCAAAGTATGGATGGCGCAGTATCGCGATTGTTGTCACTGCCGCATCACTACCAACATGGATCGTCCTGAGCTTCACGTTCCCAGAGACATACGCCCCAGTGCTCCTCCAACGGCGCGCCAACAACCTCACCAAGACGACGGGCAAGAAGCACATCGTCGCTGGCGCTTCTCCCAAGCCCATCAGCCAACAACTCCGCGTCGGCGCCCTGCGTCCCTGGATCATGCTCATCTATGAGCCCATCGTCACACTTCTCTCGCTCTTCCTCTCCGTCGTGCACGGCACACTCTTTCTACTCTTCGCCGCCTACCCCATCGTGTTCCAACAGACACGCGGCTGGCCTCAAGGCGTTGCTTCCCTGCCCTTCCTTGCGCTCGTGATCGGAATCATCATTTCGCTGTTTTACGTCGCATTGATCGACCAAGCGCGCTACGCTAGAGTGGTTAAGAAGTGCAACGGCGCCGCTCCCCCAGAAGCACGTCTCCCACCCGCTATGCTCGGCGCCACTGCTCTACCCATCGGTCTCTTCTGGTTCGCATGGACGAATGATCCTAAAATCCACTGGTTCGTGTCCGTGTCTGCCGGCACATTGTTCGGGTTCGGAATGGTATTGTTGTACATGTCGCTCACGAACTACATCGTCGATGCATACATGGGTTACTCAGCTTCAGCGCTCGCAGCCAGCACGGTGCTACGCTCTATAGCTGGTGCCGCATTCCCTTTGTTTACAGCATCGTTGTACGAAAAGTTGGGCATCCATTGGGCGTCTAGCGTTCCTGGGTTTCTGGCATTGGTATTCGTGCCGTGCCTTATTGGGTTCTACAAATGGGGTCATATTTTGAGGACGAAGACGAGGTTTGGACAGGAGGCTGCCGAGATGCGCAAGTAGCTCATCTCAACCAAATATTTGCAACAGTCAAGGCGGTGCTCCGCGATAGTGAAGAAAAAAATTATATAAAAACCAATACATCAGCTTTCCAGCCGTAATCTCCCTGTTGGCTATTTCCGTGACGTATGAACTGTCAGAGGACGATAGATCGAGAAGTTAGTGTGTACGTTGATGGAACACTGCGTAGAGCAGGTGGTTTTGCCCTTACTCGCGCCACGCACTACTCCACTCCGTTAAGTATAGCACCGTTTCGGTAGTGTATGTTTTCTCCGCATACTTGCTATCGGAGCTAAACTTCTTGATTGAGCCGCATGTGCAAAGGGTGATCTCGAACCATGAACAAAAATGTCCTTGGCTTCTTTGGCGCCGATGGTTAAAGCAGAGATTGAAGTCAGTATTGATCTTGGTTTGGAGATTGTAATAGTCGGAGCCCGACACATCACTTGCATAAGCTATCGCAGTTTATCATTCTATTTCGTGCAACACGTCTCTACTAACTTTTCCACTAACTTTTCTACAATATTGGTACTTATGTTATACCATGAACGATGCCTCCTAAATGACTATACTCGATCAATAATGCACGACGTTATTACCGTTTATCTCCTTCGCCGTCATGGCTTGCTAACACCAATGTGCAACCCGTAAAGCTTCCTTGTCCATCCCCTCCATGCTCACCTCGTCCTACCCCAGCTCTCCGTACCCGTGCCCCTCCACCGCAATTAATTACTTCATTCACGTTTTCTCTTAGCACAAATACATACTTGGGCTGTTCACTGCCTAATAATTACTCATCCTTCGTCGAGTTCGCAAGCTCATGTACCCTTCTCTTATCGGGCCCCATCGACCCATTCGCCGCCGTACTCTCCAACTCCACCCGCCTCACTCCCTCTGCAATCTCCACGGGTTCGGGTTTATACTGGTAAGCTTCCGGTGCAGAATCCGCTTCGGAGATTTCCCCAACATTAGGGAGTTCGCCAGGACCGTGACGTTGCGACGAAGCTTGACCACGGCGGTAGAGCAGCATGCCCACGATACTCAAGCCTATGACGATGATGGGGATACTGACGCCGAGGGATATAGCGACTACGGGTGGCTGCTTCTCGGGTTCAAGAGTACTGGTTGATGAGGACGATGGGGTGGAGGCTGCAAGGTCCGTGGTCGGTATGGAAGCTGGGGAGGCAGATACAGATGCAGATGAAGAGGAGTAGCTTGGAGTTTGGGTTTTGGAAGTAGGTTCCAGGGACGATGCAGTCGGCCCCGATGTCGTACTAGCTGCAGTGAATCAGCGTCGTCAATGTCCAGTACTACCACTGGACTTACCGGCCGCAAAGGTAAGCCCTCCTAATTGGCAGTACTTATCAAAGACTTCTACCGCACTCGCATTCTGCCCCCGCTCCTCCTCTTGCGTGCAAGCCTTCGCAACCATAGTGTCAATCCTGCTGCTCACTTTCGCCGAACTGCTGAAGCAGAAACATGCGTACGAGGTGGTCTGCTTGTCATCACCACAGTCATAGGACATGAAGCGCACAATGGTTCTGAGCGGACCTTCGGCGCAGGAGGAGAGGGCATCGTATTGGGGAACTTGATTGATGAAGATTGAGGTTGGGCCCGATGCGGTTGCGACGGCGGAGAGAGTGAGGATGATTGTGAAGAGACACGGGAGACTACTTTGCCAAGAAGGATGCATGGTTGCATATGGGAGGTTGGATAGAAAGGAATATGCTTAAAAATGCGAGATCTGGGGGAGTGATAGGAGGAATGAAGATTGCTCGAGTGGATATAGATCCAAAACCGGTCCCCTCGATCCCCCAAGGCTGGGGTTCTTATATAAGTAGGAAGGTCCTTCCACAAAGGCAGACTTCTTTTTTTAGTAACAAGCAGGCAGTTTGCCGTATCCGGAAAGCTTTGGCGGATACTACCATAAGCATGCTTCAGCCTGCCTCCTGTCCCCGACGGTTCACGCAGTTGGCAGCGCCCACGCATGAAAATAGAGGCCTGATCTGCGGTAGAGAGTGTGATTGGCCAGGATACTATGCGTGTCCCCGTATACAATATTGTATGGCCGGAAGTTGGTGCTTCAGCCTGTCCCCTGTCACTGATAGTTCACGTAGTTGACAGCCCCCACAGATGCAAGTAGAGGGCTTGATTTTCAGTGGAGAGTGAGATTAGCTAAGATACTATGCGTGTCCCCGTATATGGCTAAGGGCTGCGGGCCAAGATGCAGGAGTTGTATTGCAGACTGTGGTTAGGAAATTATTCATCGCGGTGACGGTGACGCAGGGAGTTGGCTGGAGCTGGGTGTATATGGCTCTGATTAGTCAAGGTTGATGGGACGGAAGGCACGATAAGGGGACGGAAGGTATGATGATGAGATGGGAAGGCACGAGGGTGGGACGAGGAAGGCACGATGATGGTTGATTACCTGCCTCTCCGGCACTCGAGTTTCTCCGGTCCGAACCTTGGTGGGATGCTAGCGCCTTGGCGAGCAGCCATCGTGAACAATGCTCCCACGGCCCCAATCGAGGCCCCCGTGGCCATTATTATGAGGGTTTCCTACACTTGCAGCCGGTGTGTCACGGCGATACAGGCGTCACGGCCGCAATTGCGCGCCTCGCCATCCCTCCGACCCGCCCCCCCACGAATCGTCGGCCGCCAGCGCCATCACTCCACCAAAGCTCCCCCCCAGAGGCAGCTCGCGCACCACCCCCGCCGCATTTCCACGACTTGCGCGCGCCGCTTCGAGCAGGGCTTCGAGCCATACGAATATGTCGACCCCGATGGCATCCGGCGCAAGATGGTGCTCACCGACGGCAACCTCTTCCACTCCTTCACGGACTCGCCCATCCCAGCGATGCGCAAGCGCGCCGCCTCGATCCGACAGCACGCATACTGCCCGCACCCCGACCACCGAGCGACGCGCGCCGTCCAAAACCCGGCCGACCTCGAGGCGCGCAAGTCGACGGCTGCAGGCGCGCCGCCCGCCCACGTCAACTTCGAGTGCCCCGACTGCGGCGTGCCCGTCTACTGCTGCGAGGAGCACTGGGCCGACGACTACGAGGCCCATCTCGAGGTGTGCGACGTCATACGCCAGGCGAACGAGGACGACCACGACCTGCACAGCGGCCGCTTCTTCAAGGAGTTCCAATTCGCTGCCCCGCAGATCGAGGAGATCCTGCCCAACATGAGCAGCTGGGACGCGTTCCTGTACACGCGCGACTTCGATGCCCTCAACCAGGACAGGGAGATGCGCCAGGCGACCAAGTTGCTGACATATCCCATGACGATTGCGAGTGTCATCAACGAGCTGAGTCCGTACAACATCCGCAAGGGCGGCCGCATGACGACTGAAGGGATCAAGAGCTTCAGCGCCCTCCGCCACTCGCTCCACCCACCCCGCAATGGCGGCGACGACACGTGGAAGAACGCACGCCTCGCGCCCCCCTCGGTCCGCCTCTTCATCCTCGGCGCCCGCGCCGAATCCTCGCTGCCCCGCGAAACGTGGATGCAGCTTGCCTACCTCTTCCACCGCGTGCAGTTCTCCCTCCACTTCATCGGCCCCGAAAGCATGGCCAATCGCGACCGTGAACTCCCGCTCCCCGAACGTACGCCGCTCAACCCCTTCGGCGCCGTCATCGAAGACCGCATCTCCAACGCCATGAAGATCAGCACCTTCGTCGAGTACTACCACAACATGCACAAGACGGGCCACTTCTACCCGTACGACCCGTACTTTGACTGCTTCGTGTGTTTCCATCCGGGCTTCGGGAACCCGGCGAGCATGCACGAGTGGGAGGAAACGCTGCCGCTGTTGCTAGAGACCAAGGTGCCGATCATTGCGACGGGGTACTCGATGCCGGATACGCTGCAGGATGTGGCTTTGCTGCATGAGCGCTATGGAAACGAAATGGATATGTTGCTCGAGCCCGGAGAGAATATATTTAGGAGTCTGAGGTGGGATCTGAATGATTTGGACCCGCACGAAGTTACATGCAGCAACTATGGCTTGTACGCGTTCAGGGGGAAGAGATACGAGACGACGAAGAAGGAGCCGGAGGAGGAGGTGCATAGCGAGAGAACAGCATAAATAGGCATGTAAAAATCTCTGTCGAAGATAGATGTATGAATGTACAATACTGTATATGACATGATCGCAACACGCCCAAGATGACCTCTTTACTCCAACTCATGGCGACCAGCACCCCTGAGTCGTACTGCCCTACCTCATTCCCTTGATGTCCGGAAGCCGCAGTGAAGTTCGTTTAGAATGTCAGGGGAGCGGAAGCGGGTTGTTCGGTAGTGCGTTGTGTGATTGAATTACAAAACAAAAACAGTATTCCATTGCAGCCTACAAGTTACAAATGAGTATGTATAAAGTCCGGAATTCCCCATCAGCTGAAACTGACAATTCCTAGCTCTGTTCACCTTACTTCCTATTTGTAAGAGTAACATCCGAATCACCACCCCCCGTCTCCCATATCAAGTACGCCAACAGGCCTTCCAATGCCTCATCTGGAGTGTCACATTCACCCGGCACCGTGCATGTAATGTAACGCTCTACTCTGGCCCATCTATTCGCGGATGGGCTATTGTCCACTTTTCTATATGTGTGAGAGGTCGCGTAGTATTTATGGCCGAGGCTCGAAACGAAAACGCGAACTTTGTCGTGGTTCTCGTGGGGACTTGCTTTGGCTAGAGGGTCTTGTGTTGGTGCTATGATTATGCAGCGAAGGAGGGAATGTGGGAGGGAGTAACGCACTCGCTATCTGGATCGCAAGTCCTTCTCTCTTCCTCCTCTCTCTGTCTTCCTTGTCTTGTGTTTCTTTTTGTTCGGTCGGGTATTTTACCCTCCCTTCAGATATGAAGTAGAACATATCGAAGGCTTCTTCAGAAGAGATGGATTTATACACCGAATCAATTATATCGGGGGGACTTTCGGTGGTTGCGTTTTGTTGACTTGACGACATGTCGATGTGATAGATCGAGCCGATCTTTTAGGTAAGTATCTGTATTTGATGAGGGAATGATGGTAGTTCATCGTGCGCTTTCTTATATACTTCAGCGTGACTCCCATGTGTAGACTCATGCGAATGCTCATCGCGAGTTGCGAAGTCATACTCCAGCTATGTTGTAGCGTCCTGGGAGGCTTGACGCATAGGTCTGAAGGAGTTAGGCCCCGTTAAGATCGAAATACTGCGAGTGTAACTGTGGTCAGGTGTGTATCTGAAGCGTCGGCATAAAACCTCTCGTTGACACTGTGCATTGAAAGCTCAACGTATGATTGTTATTAGGAACATGCTTACGAAACAGTGATATAGTGTCTATCAGTATATTGGTGAAGTCCGTTGACAAGTACAAGGCTGGTAAGGGTTCGCGTATAGAGTACGATTGGCGCCGATTACAATCGTGCACACGCTACTTAACAATGCTCCAGATACAATATGTGACTCCAGACTATCGCTCGGGTCACAAGTCCCGTGTCGGCCACCTATGACGTATCGTTTCAAAAGGTTGCACAATGTATACCGAACACACGCACGCACACGGATCCAGAGAGTGGTAACCAGGGCTACCGTGGCAACAGCGTAGGTCGCTGATTCTTCGACTTTCAGGTGCGGAGACTTCGGTCATGAGCGTCCAGCGTTCGCCGACCTGAATATCGTTTATCGGTATTCCTTATTAGATTTCCTAGGAACCATGTTAGCGACTGCCACATTGTGACGCCTTACTGACTCCCTGTTCTATGTAAGCTTAGACTCCCGTAGCACTGACCTATATGCACGGACCTATATTGCCGCTGCTGTACGTAGCCTCATCAATACACACGATAAACTAGGGCGACAATAATCACCTTAATGTCTTGAGTTCTAACTTGGTCAACGGGAGACAGATATCCCCAGAATGCCGATGATCTCTAACATCTCAACGTTTACGCCCATCCACCAATTCCAGCACCTGGATCCGGCCCCCACATACCAAGTCTAGGTAGTGCAGCGCTTCGCTACGATATTCGGGCTTGGTTCGTTGAATTCACGAAGATATATGTAAGTCTTTTCTCTTCGTGCTCCTGTTTCGTACTCGCCTCCCATTTTCCGATCGTATCTCGTTCCTCCTGTATTCGATTTGTCCCCTACTTCTTGAACCTTCTCTGCATTGTATAGGCCTATAAATGGCAAGTTTCTTTGTAGTATTGGTACAATAAGGATAGTATGGGATGTGCCCTGTGTTCGGTGTTGTTTCGAATGTAGGTTGGTAAAGAGTCTCGGAAAATATTTTGAACGACTAGCGGAGTGGATTTTTGGCAGGCCTATATAGCTTAAAATGAGGAGGCACTGACTGTGACAGAGTGGACGTACCCCCTAAGGTTGGAGTGAAGTATTATACGTGTATATGGCACGTGAGAAGAATTACTAATACAGAAAGCCCAAAGGTGGCACTAGTGCCTTCATCTTCACCTTCATCACGTCACCCACTGATAAAAACAGAACGTCATAACTCAAGGTATCGGCGGTATCTAATCGCCACACTCACTGAAGCCAATCACTGTCTTGCGTGCACTTTCTTTTATTTCTCCCAGATCTAGTTTCAACGGCGGTACCTCGGTGGTGGACGACCAGCGGTATACTGCGGCGATCGACTTGAATAATCATACAAAGAGTATGATGGCACGTAGCCTTGCGGATGCAGAGATGATCCGCTGCGATGACGTTGCTCATAGGAAAACCGTCGCCTTTCCGACTCCCATCGCTCTCTTTGCCATTCTTGCACATGTCGACGCTGCTCTCGTCTACCCCTGTAGCTGTTGTAATAACCTTGAAAAGGGTTCCAGGAAGGCATCGTAGTGTATTTGCTTCTGGGTGCGTATTTACTTCGAGTATAATGTAGAGAGAGATAAAGTGTTAACACGGCGTTAAAGTTTGTCCTTCTACGGATTCGGTTAAGCGTTTATATATCTAGGCGGATGCCAACTGGTCAAGAATGAAGGGGACCAAGGCTGTTTACGTACCAGGCTGCTGGCATGTTATCAGAGCTTCATATCAGAATGTGCAGATACGTAGGGAGTCAAGTAGAACATAAAGGGTTCAACAGAGGTGTAACATGAGAATCGTCCTTCATTCAGTCCCGCCAACTCATACTAAGGACTAAAACACAGAGGAGCAAGATTGGAGTAGATATTCAGCGCTGCCAGCAACGACACTTCCTCTTCCCAAGTTCATCCCAAATTAAAGCGAGCCTCCGCCACGACGAGACAATCCCCACTCTCTGTTCGGAGCCATCACATGCCGCTGTATCCTTAAAGCCTTTTCTTCAAACCTTTTTGTCTCTAGATTAAGTGAAGCTCATGGACCAGCACCTCAATATCACTGCCAAAAAAAGTGTTTCTTGGTGCGTCCGATCTCTGCTTTCTTATTCTTCTCCTCCCGCTTCTTGATTTTCTTCATGGACTCGAAGGATGGTAAAGCCGGACAAGGAGCCAGCTCAAAATCCAGCTTCGAGATGGCGGGTTGGGGAGAGACAGGGCAGCTTCTAGGCCTAGTG
Source organism: Massarina eburnea CBS 473.64 (assembly GCA_010093635.1). NCBI lineage: Eukaryota > Fungi > Ascomycota > Dothideomycetes > Pleosporales > Massarinaceae > Massarina > Massarina eburnea. Next base: position 604,167 of record MU006782.1, read on the forward strand.
ATCTCAGGGAGAGGGGCATCGCTCGGTGGTTGGGAATGATTAGTTCGATCTACGTAGCGATTATCCTGTAACGATCTTGATGCAGGTTTGCTCTTGAGTAGCTCTCGTGCTGGAATTAAAGTGTCGCTGGCGATACGTTGTACATTGTGGCCTGTCTCGTATACGTACTGACGTTTCGTCTTCTTTTTTCCGTTCTTTGTTGTCATTGTTGAAACACTCTGTATGATTTTCGCGTCAGCTGGCATTCCCCTTCGACGTAGTTTATCGAGTTCATCGTCACTGATGTTGACTTTGTGCTGTATGTTCGACATGTTGTAAAGCTTACGTGTAGAACGTACCAGCCAGTCAGAGTCAGATCGACGACGAAGTAGGTGTATGAAGCCACGGTAGAGCTTACGTGTTCGAATGGAAATTTCTGTTTATATAGGCACTTCACTCCATTATGTATCTATAACTTACGGCATTGAAAAAGTACAGGCTATGGTTGGGGTGATAGGGTTATCAAATAGGATACAAACTCGAAGATTGTGACATGATAAGCCGTGAAAGATTTGTGATTAACTTTATAATCACACTACGTAGATTGATGGTGAGCTATTCTGATCCCATGGCATCAAAATCGACGAAAAAGTATTAGTGGTTTGATGCAGACGTGAATTTATGAAGAGAGATTCAATTCTTGCGGGATGGTGTTTGGCTCACGTCTACGGTATCGTAGGAACGATCTCTAATCACTGCGGTGAGCCTTTTCCATGATTTCGCTCATATTAAATGGTTCAATGTTTATCTGGTGGTCGGTTTTGAAATCGAGAAACGTACCATGAGTGGCTACACCATTGTCTCAAGCCATTTTACTATTAATTACAGATTCATATCCTAATTATCATCATGAGCGTCATCTACACTCTAAAGAATCTCCATACAAGCTCTTCTATCACCTTTGTAGAATTCGATTAGATAGTTCCTGGCTCTTATGCGCTTCTAACGAGTCATGACGCAGCACAAACCGCTACTATCTTGCACTTACAACTGTATTCAACTATGAGATTGGCATGCAGGGTTTTCTAAATCATAGTCTATAGATCTAAAGTAGATGTGAATGGTCGTTAGGTCTTTTGTTCTGTCAGCTTTGGTGAAATTAGGGACGAAGTTAAGGCTTATGAAGAGAGGCAGGTGATGATGTGAGGGAATGATGCATTCTATACATACCCAGGTCTTATATGGGAGATATATATATAACTATTCCATGAATAATTCATATACGTCATACTTGATCTCTGGATACTGAATACTATATATGTCGATCTTACCTACCAGTGACTAATCGTAGGTCATGTGACTATTATCGGAGTATCCTTTGAAAGCACTAGTAATCTGTACTTCACATGTTGCTTGAATTGTTCTTCTAATTACAGGATAGCTAGCTCAATTACAACTCTGATGGTACTCCTTATTTTTCACATAATAACATGCTACGTACTGTCTCTGAATAGACTCTATCACAATAGCGTAGTCTTAAAACAACATGCTCATACAGCCCTTGAACCTTCTTTCAAATAATCTCCAGCCTTAGCTTTATAATTGCCTAATAGTGCAGAAGCCCTAAAAGCAAATCGCATACCATGGACGAAGCTCTAGCCATGATACAATTCTCGGGTTTGGAAGCATTCCTCCGCGCCACCGTGAGGATACGGCATGGAAATGATCCGTATTGTCATGTGTTCTTAGTCGAAAGCCCGTGGACCAAGTACTATGAAGAAAAGCAGAAATCTGCTATAGACGCACCCCCTACTGAGGAAAATCCTTTTGCAACGAAACTTGAAGATGGAAACCGTGCTATTAAAAGGGAGCTGGTGAAGATTGCAGGTAAGATACATTCAGTTCTACGCACATAGCATTTCCTACTGAACATAAAAGAAAATAAGAACCTCCTATGAAGCATGAACTATGAGAATGGATATAGCTAACCCGGACAGAGGAACTTCGACAATATTGCGGCATTCCAGACAAAAAATTCTCTACTGTGAAAATTACTATTCGCTCCCGCGATGATGGCAGTCTTTGGCCGAAATTCACATTGCTCAACGAAAGAGGAAAGAAGTTTCGATTTTGGAAAAGCGAGGACGTCGTGGAGAGAATAAGGGGTTTCATGGAACTGTTTATATCCTTGTTGGACGAATTGAACTCTAGAACAGCTATCGTAGGTGGAAATCCTGCTACCACATGAACGAGGCCAGGTCAGCTTTTAAGGTAACGAGGAGCAAATACGACAGGCATTTAATTTTGAATTTATGATGTTAACAGCCTTTAAAGGTTTACTATCGCGAGCCTACCAGCTTAATCGTGATATGTAAAGTTCTAGAGGATTACATATGTAGACTTTGTTCGGTATAGTCTATAATAAGAACAAAGTCACACCTCTCTAGATAATTGGGGATATGGCGTTCGTTCAATATGTAAACTTGTTGACTGGACTCTTTTATATGTTCCTGGACCTGGATTGGATGGAATCTTACAAGGAGTTGACTCAACTGGAGAGTTGAAAGTAGATGCATCACGTGATCAGAAGAGTGGCCGCATCTTCCGTAGGTACATACATAAGAATTCAATTCGAGATTTGAAGGCTCTACATAAATATCACTGAATGGAAAAACTTTATATAATACGGTGAAGGTATCTATTTAATAAGATTCTTCTCTCGGATGCTGAATGAACCGGTACAGCTTCTTGGCTCCCCTCGCGCAGTCAAAATGTTCCCTCTACGCAACATCCTGGCCAAGGCTAGCCAAGATCTTTCTGTTATCGGAACCTCGTCTCCCGCTGTGCAATCCACCTCTGCTCAATTTTATCGACATATCGGCCTGAGGATGATCCGGCGATTTCAGCCCAGATACCTCGAATCCGTTTGCTGCGGTGTTCAATTTCACACCCGACTCCCTAGACACACTCGCCGTCAAAACAAGTATCAAGCGCATCTCTAACAATAGCCTCCTTTTTCGCGAGTCGAAACACTGAAACCTATCCGATGTCAGCATCGCTTCTGCTCGAACTTTCACCCGCAACAGGCAAAGCGTATGGTTCCTTCTCAGCTTAACGCTTCCGGGAGGCCGGAATAAGCTTTCCATTTTATCGTGCTTTTAGAACACCACGCCAATAGAAATATTCGATGTTCTATTTTAAGGGGTGCATCCGCTTGTTTCACGACGGTAGTGCGCACTTAAGCCTCACCAGTAAGTTAGCTTGGCCTCATCAACAGTGCAACATTGTCTCGGTAGTGCTGCTTTCCGACCACCTGTGGCTGTAACTGGTCATACAGTATAGTTGACCATTCTTAGGAAAGATTGGTAATGGTAAGGTACTTTGATGTTACATGTCACTAAATAGCGGCGTGCCCGGTTCTGTTCATTCCGCTGGCAGCCGTGGCATGTGTTGTTTCGCACATATAAACATTGATGCTCGCCCTTCGTTCCATTTTTTGCACTTTTCCGCCTAAATATTAATACTAATATCTGGATTGGAGTTGTAAAGATGAGATATTCTATTGCGTACAGCAGCGCTCTGCTCGCAGGCTACGCGTCTTCACTTCCCACCAACAACAAGCGTACCGACTTCCCCGACTTCTCTCCCGACGGCAAATACTTTCCTCTACAGAATGGCTTCCCAAACCCAAGCAATGACCAGATCGTCATGATTCAGAAGCAAGCCGACGGTACTCTCCCCAACGGTCCACCACCTCCTACTCTTAGCCCCGAAGGCGTTACCAACCTCCAACTCATTGCTGCCAACGAACTTCTCGAAGTCGCCTTCTTCTCGGAGCTAGTTTTCAATGTGACGAATAAGCTCCCCGGTTACGACCTAGGTTACGGCCATGAATACGTGCTCGACACTCTCAGCTCAATCGTCGCACAGGAGGAACTTCATGCGCTCAACGCAAATGGAGCCTTGAAACACTTCAACCAAGAACCGATCCAGCCTTGTCAATATTCCTTCCCAGTCACCGACTTCCAGTCGGCCATAGCCCTTGCAGGAACATTTACTGATGTCGTTCTCGTAAGTACCAGTGCACTAAATACATATAAGCGAGACATACACTGACTTCGTATACCAACATTTAGGGCACACTCCAAGACATCAGCCAGATCTTTGCACAGAATGGCGACGTCGGTCTCGTCCGCGCTGTCGCCTCCGTTATCGGCAATGAAGGCGAACAGGAAGGTTTCTTCCGTCTCATCCAGAAGAAACGTGCTTCTGCTCAACCCTTCCTCACTACCTCTGCCCGCGACTTCGCCTTCACAGCTATCACGGGCCTCACAATTCCTGGAAGCTGTCCCAATAACAGCCTCATCAAGCTGAAGACCTTCAAACCCCTCAACGTCGTCTCCAAAAAGATCAAAGCCGCAACCCGAAATATCAAGTTCAGTTTTGAGAAGGCTGATGCTGGGACCGAGGACTGGGCTTCGTTGGCTCTGGTGTGGATCAACCAACAAAACGTACCAATTGAGAAGCCGCTCATCAACCCTACCGTGAGCGGTAACACTGTGACTTTTGAGGCGGTGTTCCCGTACGATGAGTTTCTAATGAATGGTCTTACTATCGCTGCGGTTACGAAGGGCATGGGGCCATTCGCGAGCGCTGACGATGTTGCAGGTGCAGCTATTTTGGGTCCAGGGTTGATTGAAATCGATTAAATGGCAGTGGTACTGGTATTATGGAGTTCGCATAGCGATGGCGTTTTCAGACGGGAGATATCATATACCCAACAGTTTATATAGTAAAGTGAAGTATCGGCGTTTGGTTCCGACTCTATCGCAAAAGTGCGAAAATAATGTAATAATATCTTTCATCAAGGCCAATGATGTTTTGGGGGCCTCCATCGACCGATCTTAAGTGCTTAACACGGGCGTCGTACGGCCAGTCAGTAAGGTATCGCGGGTAAAACTCCAAACACTCGAGCCATCAATTCTCAAATGTGCCGTTACTGCAGTTTTCGTGTCACCTCCAAACCTGGCTCAAGATATCATAAAGGATCTCCGTATGTGATAGATCGGACGAAGTCGTGCAGGTAGATTAGATACCCTATCCATGTCACATAAATTCTCGTGTAGCAAGCAGTTGACGCAGCCCGCCACAATCGGCAACGTGACTTAACGCAATTGGCTCGTGTCTCTGCCTACCCCTCATTTTTTATATTAGGCTAATTATATATATTTTGTTGTCACAAGCCCAACCTTCTCATATACAGGCACAGTCTGGACTCGTTGTCGTATCTCGAATTTATCACATTGAATACTGAAACGCGATTTCTGGTGCGCTTTACAGCAGAAACTATTACACGAACTTACTGTCGGGCGACTGTACATATTCAGTATGGCCTCATCCAATAGTGGTCAAACGCAATACCATCATTTTATACCTCAATTCATCCTCAAGAACTTTTCTCACAAATACAATCCTTCCAAGTCTGCTCACCAAAAGTGGAAAAAGAAGATACGGATTCGTCGTGGGGATCCAATGCTACATGTTGTTGACTTTCAAGATGAAGCGCCGCAACTTTCGGAGTCCCCAGTCAAGCGCACCTTTGGATTCATGGATATGTATCGAGATGCGACAAACGCCTCCGACTACAACATCTTAGAGAAGGAACTCAGCAAACTCGAAAACCAAGCCGCAAGACTAATCTCCAATATCAAGGATGCCTTCGAGTCGGGAGCTATCGGCTTTTCCATGCTACGACAGCAAAGAGACATCCTCCGCAAGTTTCTCTTCGTTATGAAGTACCGCGGACCGGACTTTTACAGGCGCTTCAACACGGAAAAATATACAAAAGATGACGCGGACCAATTGAAGAAGTACATGGATGAAAAGGGATATCAGAATCCTGTCGACGTATGGGTAAAAAGCATCAGGACCATTCTGGACCTAACGATCGACCTGGAAGGTAGATGGAAACAGGAACTGCTGTCGAAGATATATCCGGACGATGCTTACTGGTTCATCATGCATATGGAAGCCTATTACCTTGCCTTCTGTACGCCAGACGACCCGAGTGTTGAGTTCATATTGACGGAAAACTGTTACAATGCGTACGAGGGGCCCAATAGCACAGTCCTGAACCCTACGACGGGTAAGCATGATGTCATTAGTTGGACATCGTATCATGAGTTTAGCCCGCTCACCCCGAGACTCATGTTAGTATTGAGGAGCTTGATGCTCCCTAACGACGAGGAAGATAGGGATGAAGAGATCAAGACCTGGAGAAGTCGTATGTACGAGGAGAGTCGCAAATGTCATCTAGATCCTGATTCCGCTGGATCTATACTGCAGGATTTGCCATTGAAGAAGCCGCGAAACTCGTACACCCAGGTCCTGCCTCAGGGTGTTCAGTTACTACCGGATGAGGATGGTTCCCGACGCTCATACCACCAATTTACCTTTTCTTTCTTCAGAATCAACGCGGACCATATTCAACAGATCAACTCTATATTGCTCGAAAATGCATATATCACATCCGCGATTGTTTTCAGTTCGAAATTGGCCTTGAAGATGTCGTTGGAGTACTATCTTCGCTTGCCAAAGAACTGTGGCTTCAAAGTAATCCATCGTCAAGAGAACAGTCCTCAACTTGTGTACTTAAAAAAGCTGGAGTCTGTGGTACGCTCTTTAGGTTCTGATGTGACACTTGTGTACAAAGACTCTTTCACGATTGATGGCGAGAACGATATGAGCGAAAAATTGCGGAGGAAGGTGCACGAGTCTATGCGGAAGATGGGAGACATAACGACTAAGCAGTCCACAAATTTCAAGCAATTGTACAAAAGACTAGGTACGTACACTAACGTGCAAGTATTGCAATTGCGATTTACCAAACATCTTATCCAGCTTTTGTCGCCAAAGTTTTACCCAGTCCCGCGAGACCACGTTACTCGTACTGACAGAATTAGGAGGGAGTCGCAATAACATCTTCAAAGACCTTGATCAAGTTCGCAGAATGCGTTATCTTAGGATCAAAATCGACGTTCACACTCGGGGTGTTCCTGAAAGAATAAGACAGAGAATACGGGATGATCTGAGGGATTTATTCTGTCAGAATGTGCCTACGCGTCGCGTCTGGTACTATACAAAGTCACTCAGGGCAATGTCACTGGGATCACCAGGACGACTGCACGAAACTTCTGCTGAGATGATAGAGGGCCCGGAGGATGTTATAGTCAAAGGTAGGGTTTATCGACGTGAACAACGACTCTAAACCCACTGACTATTCGTATAGCCAGTGCTATTGTGCGTCCAGAGTGTCTCGGCCTCCTCTTATATCGCACAGTCATGCAAGACATCGAGCACAGGAGAAATCCGGGGCTGAATCCATCTTCGGATTTTGCTCTTGATAGTGCTGGAGCGGAACGCTATGCGAAGATTCGTCACTTGACTTTCTTTGTTGGTAAGACTTTAGAATTCTAGTTCTTTCAGAGCTCGCTAACGTAATACAAGCAGGAAGCATTCGGGATTGCGGTAAGCTGGCATCCATAAGAGATAAGAGGTATATCATACTAATTAGAGCATCAGGGATCAAGCCCATCCAGGATTTCGCACGGGTAACGTCACACATGATACAAGAAACGAAACTTTATGAAATACATAGAAACCGGATGTGGAGTCTTGATGAGAATATAGAGATACTCACAAGGTTCTCCGTCCGCGGGGACATAAGTTCGATCCTCTCTACTGAGCTGCCCGCGGACGTTCTGGACGAGTTGAAGGATGTGCTGTTCAATATTCTGTACCCTACATACGAAGAAAGGCCTAAATCTGTACTGGATAGTGAGGTAGATTGATAAGTTCTTAGAATTAGCGTCCTCTGATGTATGATTGATAAGACTTTAGGAGATTTTTATCCCTTAAAGAACCATAGGGTAGCTCCCTGGAGGTAGGGTTGTGCTGTTTGTATTTCGTAAAATGTCTATTAGGTCTCATAATACCTGGTGGCAGTTTTAGATATTTCATGGCTTTATAAGATGTATATATGTAGATGGTAAAGGCATGATTAACGCAGGCGAGGTGATTGCTTCATTTTGCCTGCCTGCCGTTCGGCGAATTTGTGTTGTAGATAGAAGCTGATCTGTGTCTTGCCAAGGCGTACCCTGTCTTTCATACTACGATTTGAAAAGGCCAATGTGCTAAAAGCGTCTCATTATATTTCCACGTTCTAAAAGTACCAATTCAAAATCCCTATCCCATTTTCCTTGAAACATTTGTCCATTCAACGATGCAGAGTCCGTGTTCACATATAGAGATCTTTTCACTAGAGTAGCATCTAATCACTGCTTCTTATTCAAAGGAAACTGCTATCGATTTACATACATATATTCCTCTCTCCATGAAGGTGTTCTCGTTTTTCTTTCTGGTAAAAATGCCTGTTCACACATTTGATTTATGCGAAGTTTGTGATGGAATATCAAAACTCCACAAGCTCGACCAATCTATTGCAAACCTCCACGTATATATACCCATATCTCATATAGTTGGACCTAACGTATATCATACTTACTCACCTGTATAGTCTCAAATTCCCATCCTGCGTTCACTGGTGACTGTGTTTGGTGTGTCTGCTGTAGGCACTTTCGATCGCATCTGCCTGGATGCATGTGCCTCTATACAATTAGCGATCGGATGAGCCGTGAGGTATTTTGCATGGAAAAAGGCATGAAGCACCTACTATTGACATTTGCAGCCTTAGCATGCCTTTCTTTGGCAAAAGGTCTCTTCCGATGTCCTTTGCCTTTCCTTATCCCACACATTGCGCAGTCATATCTCCCCAACAAAGCATCGTAAGGTGGATCGTCTGACGAAGAGACAACGAAGCTCGTAGGGCCGAGTATTTCCGACGGACAGCTCTGGAATCGCCACATCAGCTCCAGTTTTTGTTCTTCGCTTCCGTTTTGGTCGATCAATCCAGGCATCTTCAGTATGTTCCGTGCCAGTCTTCGAGATATAAGATTTGTATCCGAGTCGGAGTGTGTGGAAAGCATGCAGATTCTCCACCGTTCATTTGATGTCTTGGAGGTGGGTTCGGCAAGTATCTCTATAGTCCAGCTTTCCGATGCCTAGCTCTTCATTAGTTGACTTAGCTAAATGGAAGCTACGAACTAACTTCCTCCGTCCAATAAGGCGACACAAGATTCCAAACGAAGTCGACAATGAAACTCATACCCTATGATTCTACCACGGCTATCGTAGCCGCTCGTTTATGATCCGACCAAGAGTATTGTGAGGGGGTAAGTCAGATAAATCATTTGGAGCATGAGTCTTAACCTTAAGTTTTCATGGCATTCACATTCTTAGATATTGAGTACCAATTAAAAGTTCGAGACACGACTCATCCTAATTGGCAAGGCTTACGCTGCAATGCTGTGGGCACCTATAGTAAATACGAGCTAGCCATTTGTGTGATTCGTCAAGAGAAACATGGTTGCCAGACCTTGCATCAACAACCAAAAATAGACTTGCTCGAGTCTGATACGATTTAGTTAAGCGACTAGTATCTAGTAGAGGATGCTCACATGCATCTCCACTGCGGTAGCTCTTCACGGTGAGTTCGTTGGGGGCGTCGACGAGGCTTCCCATGACGTGGTCAATGGCATTCACTTCTATGGATTGAACACGTAGCGTTATCGCCTGCATTGGACAAGGCAAAACATTACATGGATGTTTGATCAGTATCGACGATGAGGTGCGTCCTAGCCTGACACGTGCGCCAATCGGTCTGACAGTTCTTTGCTGCAGTTGGCGCATATTCTATTTCATGTTGAGCCCAATTTTGCAACTCACTGAGTATATACGCACTGTGGGAACAAGCTGAGAGCAGTGATTATGACATATTCATCATGTTACCGCAGACATTGACTTACACAAATAGATTCCATCTGGTTCTTTAGGAAATACGCGCCAGCTTGGTATCCGGTCAGATGGACACTGTGCGACAAGAAAAAGGCTGACGACCGGTGAAGCGATGGAGAATCACTTATCCCGCCACCAATTCCACATCGCATGTCGAACTGTTGGGCATCATTTCAACAACAAGTCATGAGCTCGCCTCACTCTGGAAATGCTCTCGAAGAGCTAGTCATTGGCTATCCCAAGCTATCTGGTCAAATGGAAATTGTTCCCGAGACCGCCATCTTCCGGCGTTTTGGCGCTTTGAATGCACGGAACTTACTCTACATGCAATCAGAGCTTATGGCGCTTGAGAAGGACCTAATCAAGCAAGAGCTGGCAGACAGCGTGGCACCAGAGAAGTGCAAATACGCGCTTGACTGGTATTGGTTGAGTCAGTCCAAAGCTCCGGGTGATACCAAGCAACTCGATCTCGTTCTCAAGGTACGGGAGATGATTAGGGAATATAGTAAGCCTTCTTTAGAGCGTGTCTTGTCTACAATCATACTGAAATTTGCTAGACATGTCCCTCTTGTTACAGGCGAGAATCTGCTCTCTCCCCGAACCCGATCGTGAAGATCTTCATGATCTCCAGAAGTTTCTCCAAATGAGAGAGATGGGCCCCCTCGCTCTTAATGGCGATGACGCGAGCATATGGGGCTCTGTGACTACTCCAGATACCCATCGACCTGATCTCGTAGCGCTACGATCACGCTCGTCCAATGATCCCTTCTCGGGATGGATCACTACAAAGCTGGTCCAATACTTCGCTCAGTGTTGGTGTGCAAGGTTCAAGAAGCGCTCAAGACTCCATGGCCAGATCGAGTTTCGGGACGACTTGATCTTGCGCATCACGATGTGGATCACAACTTTGTTTGCATCGTTGTTACCCGTCGCATCTATTGCGGTTCTATATAGCGTCCACAGCGTCTCCTATCGTCTTTGGATCATAGCCGCTTTCAATCTTTTGATTTCCATCTGCCTCGGTGTCCTTACAAGCGCGAAGCGGGCGGAGATCTTTGCAGTATCTGCTGCGTAAGTGCCCCACCAATCTAGAGACGTATCCAAGCTAAATGCGAGTAGAATTACGGCGGTTCAAGTGGTTTTCATCAGTATGGAACATAGTTGAAGATGAACCATAAGCAAAATTCTGCATTACTTGAAGAGTTGTATATCTTGCCTGAGCTTCAAATCTAGTGATGCGGTCGAAATCTTTCAATAAGATTGGTCTATTAGAGCGGCTAAGGCTTTTGATTGGACTGGTCCTATGTTAGACATAAAATCAGACAGTTGGGCATTGGAGAACATGATTGAATCTATTCCATACCTTTTTTTGCTTGTCTGCTTCCTTTTCCGCGGCGTTTTGTTTTCGCCTGAGCTCTGCAGCTTCTTGGTCGGCTTTCGCTTCTTCGCCTGAACAGAATGAATTATGTCACATTTCCGAAGCTTCCAAAGTTGATACGTACTGTTCACACTATTTCGCGCAATATGCTTCCCAGAAGCAACCAGTCCATTTATCATCCCATCACCGAGTTGCAGAAGTTTGTATTCTTGAATGGTTGGGCCGCCAACAACCATATCAATACTTTGGCTGTCCACGACTTCGAATGTGGTCTCCATAAACTTCTTGGAATATGGAACCATTTCGACGATGTCGTCACCGCGATTCGTGCCCTTGAAGCGACCGATGGCCCATCTCGCAGTCAAGGGCCCGTAAGACAAGATTGGTTCGTTTGTGATCGTCTGAATGCCGGTTGGGCGGACTTCTGCTCTTTCCCAATCAAATCCAAGTCTCTTGGCCACCTTGCGATCCAAAAGGTTGATGTCGGATCCTGTGTCGAGCAAGACTATTGTATACGTGACTTTATCGTGACCTTCTGGAGATTCGCGACAGATGAGAGCTCCCCGCAAAAATCCTCCCGGGGACGTATCCGCTGGCATTTCTGTATAGAATAAGTCACAGAAATTCTGAATAGCGTCGTCGAATAACTTTACCACCTCGGTAGATCTTGAAGGTGATGTGGTGCTTGTGAATAATTTGGGGGAGGCTTGACTGTCTTGATAGGGTCTGTTCAAAATTGAAGTCGATTCTGGTGGGGCACTTTGTTGTGTCGGGAAAACAAATCGTAATTGCCCTACGTTGGCCTTTGCGCGTAGTTCCTGAGCGGCATCCCGAGCCACTCATGATCGCCCACGAGGGGAGATTTCATGGACCAATACAACGAAGACATATTTCCAGTTGTCGTGTTGTCTGTTTCTTGCGCCAACGGCAGACTGACGCAAACTCTTTGGGGCGTGCATACATATGCCAAGCAGTTAAATGCATGGATGGACTCCACGTCCATGGAAAATCCTCTATGGATAGATGGATCAGATGGAGGATTGCGGCTGAAGATGACTACTTAGTACTAACTTCTATAGGGCAAGCATAATTGAAAGCGCAGAAGAATAAATAGATGAAGTTTAATCTATAGTTTTACACTAGTACTAGTCTAATAGTATATTAGCAGCTATACTTCGTATAGTAAACGCTATACTAATTAGAGCTAACTGCTGACTACTTCGAATCCTCCATTTGATTCCAGAGTCCATGGACTCCATTATCCACATGGAGCCGTGGAGGAAATCCATCCATGCTATTCTCTGATGCCAAGGCTCTGGCAGAGGCGTTGAGGTAATTATCGGACACTTTTATTGGTGTTGTTTATTCGTAAGGCTGTTTCTTTGAGAACTTCTCTATAATATACGGTAGATACACTTAGTTGCTACACTGTTTTATTCTAGTAGTGAGGTATATAATAAGATAAAATAGAATATATAAAGCAATTAGCACTATGACGATGATGCGATGGGAGAGAAGGACACCGTGGTTTGTTCCATCGTTGGGAACAGCCCTTTTATGACCCCTCTAGTTTTTTCGGTCTATCGCATACTACCTTGAGGTACGATACAGTGGGTACGCAGCAGCCTTACCGGGATTTACTTACCGGCTTTTGCTGCGCAGTGTGGCAGTTCGCCGGCCTAGCTTCGAACTCTGTGGCCTGTGCGCCATTTCGTATCTGATACGACCTCAATTTGAGAATGCACGGGGCTAGGGTTCGCAGAAGGATTCCTTGGTGACTTTTTCTGCAAACCTAATAACATCGAGTGTTTGTGTATATCATTTTGAAAAGGCAAGATGATCATCGCCTACCTGTTAGTATCTTCGTCACAGAGAATGACATCGATAGAATTCCGTCCACTCTTCCCCTCTCCATTCCATATGGGTGGAAGGGGCGTAATCCTAAACTCTCTACAATAATCATCTAACATATTTTATGCTACAACATAATATCACATCAGTGCTACGTGATAGCTACCTAATGTACGTATTATATTATTACAAATATAATGGATTTGTTGTCAACTATGCTAATACTGTACAGATCGGTCTACGTACTTCTCTATAGTCCACATCCAAGAGTAGAAAAGATACAGCTCGGTACAGATATATCACCCTTTACACCCATCTATCCATATTCATCTTCATCCGTGTAATTTATTACATCTCTTTCACTGCTTTACCATACATTACAATATCAATAGTAACCAAAGGAGGCCAAAGCGCTACCGAGAACAAGATCAAAATTCTACTCTTGAAGGTTTTCCCAATGGACATCGCCAGCATGCATCCAAACGCTAGCCCATAAAATATAACACAGGCTACGTAAGTATACAACCACGCGGTAGCAGTAAGTAGGACTGCCAGCAACGTGATAAGTAACCACCACTTTTCGTGTTCAAACCAAGTACTATGGTCGTATGTGAGAAGTGGCGCTTGATATGATATACTACCGCCATTGAGTTCTTTGTGGATGCCGTGACGAAGCTCAGTCTCTTGTAATTTGTTCGTGTTCTCGCGGCGCAAGCCTTTAAATCCGTCGTTCATAGCTTCGGCCAATTCAAGGACAGCTTTGTATTCTCCCGATATGTTGATTAGTTTCCGTTGACGCAGGATGTCTTGTTCCTTCAAGTAGAGGATCCAGATACCGATGGTCCATATCAATAGATATATCGTCACGAGAAAGAGATGGATAAAAGAAAAGCCCCATTCGTAGCCCTAAAGGAAATCAGTTTGAGACGGAAAAAGGACCTGGGCAGTGGCCTTACTTGAGTGGTCTGACAACTTCCATTATTGTTAACGTAGGTTCTGTTGTATGTCTGATTGGCATATCCCCACGTTGCCGAATCAGGACCTAATAGTATATTACTGTATGGAACCAAATCTGGTATGTCTAGTATCCAATACTCCTCGATATCGAGGGGCGGCCCAGGTATCAACGTATTATTAAATCTTGTATCAAGACTCTGCTCCCTTTTAGAGACACATATCGCGTAGTCTGGAGAATATGTTAATCCTGCCAGGATTTGGGGTGAGAACCATGGCACGTACATTCAGTGACAGCCGATAATTGGGGACAAGCAAAAGAACCACTACAATAAGAATCGTTCGGAGGCGACCCTCTAAGGTGTTAGCGCTCAACAGAGGGAAAGATCGGAGGCTTCTTACCACTGGCGAACTCAGTAACTAAAAGGTTACCAGTCTTATGTGCCCTCCACCCGTCGTGAATAACATAGAGCACGCGCTCAAACTTTTTATGTGGAACCATATTTCCGTCAATACTTACAAAGTCTGCAACCATGGTGTTGTATCCAGTCATAGCACTGGCTAAGGTTGGAAAGCAAAGAGCAAAAATCAAGGTAAACACTACGAATATCTAAGGTCAGTCATTAGTGGGCGATACGCATTTTATAGAAGAAGAGCATACCATGGCTGACCAGGAAGACAATCTCCCGTGAAATAAACCCTTGAACGAGTTTATGAATAGAGATAGCAGGCCCACTCTGTATCAGGAAAACTGTTTTATAAGTTTCAAGAGTAATCGGGGTAGCCTCCATACGAAACTTGAGATAATGGGGAAAAGCTCGCCACGACACCAAGGCAATCAATGCCTGTCCACCACGACCAACAACCTGCATCATAAGTCAATTTCAGACCCAAAATCTCTCTCTCTCTCTCCGATTTAAACTATTTTACAATATCCCAAGCAGTATCTATGACTTTTCCTTGCACAAAACTCAATGTCCCAAACTTCAATGTGATCTGGAACATAACCATTGAATAATTTAAGGCCAAGTTCAGGTCCCAGATCAAATTCGCCATTTGGCATACATGCTCCTTGAGGGTCAGGGTACTCCGTTCTGTACCACGAAAGGCTGACAATAACCAGAACTACGATTGTGGCAAGATTGAAGAACCAGAGGCAGAATGCAAGGCATGCGAGAATTCGAAGCCATGTCAATTCGCGGAAATCGGAGCGTACTTCAAACCCTGATTGTCGGAAATAACGGGGGAAAAAGAGTTCCATGGCCATGGTGATGTTTCGCCACAAATAACCCAAGGTGTATGGATATGGATATCGTGGATGAGGTCTGTAAACATGGGGCAGAAAGAGCGTACAAGACCTCAGTAGAAATATAAGAATGACGGGGCATATTATATACGTATCTCACATACTAAGACTTCACAAATCCGTAGCGCTGAGCCTCACCAATTGGATCTCTAACTTCACTTTCCGTGCCGCAGCGGTGCAGTTTGGAAGGGTTCGGGGGCCAAGACATTCATCCAAGGTTTCGTGTCAACCAACCATGCAGTCCATTCACCAAGGCAGTCCCATGCGACAAGCTCAAAAGCTAGCTACTTTTTATCGCATCATTATTGCCTATTCTAAGCTTACGTTACTTCACAGCTGTCTCTTACAAAGCGGGGAAAAGACAGCTACTAGCTGAATTCGAAGTACACACATCATGGACTTTTTTGTTTTGGCACAATGCAGCTTAAAAACGCCCAGTTATTCTAAGATAGCGCATTTACTATTCTAAATCGAGCTCCTCTAATAAGAGAAAAGATCGATTTTGCTAATAAACCTAGCTACTGTAAGCTATAGGGAAACCCCTTTCGATGGAGTTTCTAGAACTTTAATAGTCATCTTAACATTGTCTTTTCCGATAGTATTACTGGCGTCTCTAAAATAGAAATTTACCTTTCTCCTCGTGTTAAGGGAAACGGCGAAACACCATTATCGCATTATCATAAAGAGGTCAAGAATGAGACGCAAACTTGAGCGTCTTTGGGGCTCTGGTATAGAAGGTATCAATTCTAGCTATGTGACTAGGTCAAAGGTATCGAGGAAAAAAGAGCACACAAATGTTAAAGGTAAAAGGTATATACATGTCTTAGATAAGATCAACCAGCTTTACGCATTTATTTACAAAGAACAGATAGTTATCTTTTCATTGCAGAAGAACGTTCATTCTTCCATGATCCCCAGCTTATTTCCACAAAGCCTTTACGAGACCGTCACTGTCGCACTTCCGCTTCCAGAGTAAGCCTCGACAGCCATGACCTGGTAGCTGAAGTCGCTGTTTCCGAAACCGTTCTTGGCCCACACAGCAAAGTGGTTCGAGGTTGTGACCGTGCCGGAAGTCCTCTGGCTTTGCCTCACACTCCAGTACTGCGTGAATGTGCTCGTGCCGGAAATGGAGGGTTGGTTGGTGCGGGTATCCTTGCAGACGGTGTATGTTCCGCCGTCTGAGGTGACGGTGCCGAGATCAGTGGCCGAAGAAGAAGAGCATGGGTCGTACGAGCCATAAGACTCGACGACGTAGTACTCGGCCTGGGGAGATTTAATCCAGCCATATACAGCGAGGTAGGAACCACTGGTTGCGGTGTATTCTGCCGAGTATGTGATGGCACTGTGGATTAAATCAGCATATAGGACAAGCGGGTTGGTGGAAAAAAGCGACTAACCGAGCAGATCCGGTGTTCCATCCCAAACCAACGACGAAATCGGTGCTACCTGACCAATCGACCGAGAACTTCCCCGTGCTTAGATCCGAGGTGAAGCCGGCGGCATCGCCGTTGTAGTTCTGGGTGTAGTCGAGGGAGGCTCGCTTATCGATGCCCATGAACGGGATCGCCTCGTTGAGGATGGGCGTCGCAGCCGCCGCAGCAGCGAAGCCGAGGAGAGTAGTTGAGACCTTCATGTTGGCGATATATTGGATAAGAGGAGTTAACGAGTGACTGTGGAAACTGAAGATGTGCCTCAGGTGCCCCTCCAGACCAAGCCCACCGTCAACCTTATATACCGCTCTTGTCATGCGAATCTCGACATGAGCGATGCTTAAACATCAATTTGTTTGTTTCCACGACTGTTTCCGCCGTCCCATTCCCTCCACAAACATTCCTGAAATTAACTGGGATGATAGCAGTCGCATTGTGAAAAACTGCCTAGTTGAAACAGTGTCAACGCAAGCTCGATGGGATATTCTTCTAGCGCATGATCCACACTTCTCAATTGGGTTTGATGCGTGTGAGCTACGTACTCCTTTATTAAGCGGTTGCCATTTGGTGGTGTGTGAAACTGGCACTATGTATTATTGGTAACGTGAATCGTATTCAGATGAGGACTGCGGAGCAGCAACTAATATGGTGGGTTTCGTTCCGTAGGGTGATGGTGACATGCTAACTTCGCTAAGCCAAACATGAATGCTAAGATGAATGGGGAATACGTCGTTGAGATAGGTAAACCTAAGTGACGTTACCCCGGGAAATTTTGGACTTGACTGATCGCATAGTAATGGCGCACCACTCAAAAGCCGAGGCTGGAGGAAGTCGAGACGAGCCATGCTGAGATGATAGAGACGCCCATTGCAGACTAACGAGATTTCTAGTGCAGAATGACGAACTTTTTTTGAGATTTGAGAGTTCTTCATACCACCCCGTCACTATAATTTGGATGTTGCTCGTGACCACACGCGAAGTACGATGAAGGGATGCACAGAAACATGACTCTTGGTGGCTGGTCAGTTGCCACTCGTAGTTAAGGGGAGGGAGTAGCTAAGAAGCCTCAGAAGCCTCAACTGCTCTCCAATTCAATGTAGCCGTCAAGGTGTGAGCATCGATAATATAAATTTACGTTTGCGGAAAGCAGGAGAGAAGGCATTCGAGGGGGTGACAGCAAAGACCCATCTAAGGTGCGTTGTGATTGGTCATCCCTGTGCTGCGTCATCAATATGAAACTCTAAATTGATCTTCCGCTCGAATGATAACGATAATACCTCATCACCCTCTACTGAACGTCCACAACGCTCTTCATGCAATCTCTTCCCGGAGCTGACGCCTAAGACATACATGCTCGAGTAAGCTGACCTTTTATAGTCGCAATGGCCTCCACTCTCCAACATTCTTCCGCCACCGCAACGGCTTGAAAATCTCCGATATTAGTACGTTTCCTAATGAGGCTACCTCTTCATCATATGGAGTAGCTTTGTAAATACCCTGTTTCATCGGCTATGACCGCGCGTTACTTAGCAAAAAGATATGTATCGCTGGAGCCTTCCCTCCCACCTCTACGACGGCATAACTGCCAACACCTTCCAATACGAGTTCGTCGGAACGCACCTGGACTGATGGGATTTTCAAAGACTTAAAAATTTCCGAAGGGACGCTCATTCGATGACTACGCGAAATCAGCCACCCGCCGTGCGAAAAATGCGGGGAGAGTGAGCCCGATTATTCAACCGGGTCCGACAGCGCGGCCCGAACCTTAGGGCTGTGTCTGCATCAAAGAAATTACCTATCTGGGTAGTCTGGCAAACTAGCATCATGGCCAACTTCACGTTCGTCACACACAAGGGAGCAAGGCCGGAGAAGAAAGAGCTTGTCAAGTCCCATGTGATGCGCGAGTCCCAAAGGAAGAGGAGAGAAGCGAAACAACACCGCCAACGTACGTTTTAACGTACCCCAATGTGATATGACCAGCGGTTTGTAGGCTGACTTGTTCTAGAAGATCATAATGTTCTACATCCGCCACCGCAGCCCCATTCAGGAAGTGGAGACCAAGGTCCAGACTCTCGGATGTTTGTTCCCGCACAACTGTCTTTACCGTTCCACACAATCTTGCCCAGGACACACCCAGCAGGTCTAACGGATGGGGACGCCGACTCTAATGGCAAATTAGATACTTCTCTAATAGTTAGACCACTTGCCAGGGTATCTCCAAGTCCCTCTAACGCCGGAGATCGAGGTAGCAACGTTCCGTGTCGGATTTCTAAAACCACCGACTCCCGCGGAGAGAGAAGATACCGTCGTCAGGTCGGTGCGCTCGTCAGCGCCGTCTTCTCTGAGATGTTTAGCTCGGAAAGTTTCGGCCGGGAGCGCGTTACGTCCGACCAACCTTCGCATAGCGATACTCCCCCACAATACGATCATTCCACAGCCCTGACACAACAACCACCTATTCCATCTATATCGACCCCAACAGAATTCAAATTCCTGGATCCATCATGGTTGCCAGGAAGTTTGTTCGACCGAATGAGCGAGCTATGCAATTACTGTACGTCCCCTGAGCTCGCTCGAAATCACCACAGCTGACCCGTCCAGATGGATCGACACTCTTCATCGAGCAGCCTGGCTACACTTCCAACGAACCAATCAATTACTGGCCCCAGGTTGCAGCCACGGGCAACGATCACATAATCTTGGTCAGTGCAGCGGCACTTTTATACTGTGCATATCGTGATACGGCAAAAAGCATACCAAGCAATGATGACGACTACTTCAAAGACTGCATATTGGGTTTGATCAATAAGGCTTTGGAGAACCCAGAGACAGCCGTTTCGGATGATACCATTGCTGCTGTCCTCTCCGTATGCATGTATGAGGTATGTCTCCAGCGTACAATTGCCCTAGGTTTGACATGTTTAACCGTGTTTAGAATGTGCGCGGCAACGATGTCATTGTTACGCATCTCCAGGGCCTCCACCAAATGATTGAGATAAGGAAGGAAATGGACGGCCTTAACTCGGGCCTCGGACTTTTTATTCAGGAAACGGCAATATTGTAAGCGCAGCAACTGGCCAGTCAGTCTCCCAACTAATCCGCAATAGCCAGGATATGATGCACGCGACGTGCTCTAATGTGCTACCGATCATGTTCGATATCGGAGGACCTATCCTTCGAGACTCAAGTAGAAGGTATTGTTTCGATACCTGGTTTCGCAACTCACCACTTCGTTCACTCAACGACGCTGCATTTGTGGCGCCTATACCTGAACTTCGGTCAAGTTTCGGGGTGTTGAAAGACGCTTTTGATGGTTTCGAGATGCTGTGCACCCAGGTTTTCGACCCGGACACAGCATCTGGAGAGGCGAATTCTTTCAAATTACGGTACGAGGCAATCTGGGCGCGACTGCAACGTGGAGATGATGCTAGCGCCAGCGGAATGCCAACATCTACAACGGGCAAAGTCGAGGAGGCAGTGCGTCTAACCGCCAGGATACACTTTCGCGCAGTTGTTGAGAAGATACGACACGACGACGAAATCAATACGGATGACGTGAAGAAGCTACACGCGATCACACGGAGGATCGATCTCGGATTCTTCAAGGTAGCGCCGTATGTGTTTCTGTGGATGTAAGTGACAACATGCAATGCATTCGAGTACCCCCCTGACTCCTTTAGAATCTTAACCGGCGGTGCGGCATCTACCAAGCAGCCACTCTATCGGCCACACTTTGTGAGCGAGATGTTGCGCCTGGGGGAGTGCTTAGGCATCTTTGACTGGGAATCATTTAGTCGTGAGTGGATGTTACCATCTTCGATCGGAGGCAGTGCTGACGATGGTGTAGAAGCGGTGGGCAACTTTTTGTGGTTGCAGCAATATCTCCGAGGACATTGAGCGAACGAGCTAGCGGAGATGTCCCGCTATGTCCGACCCGGCATCTCGGGCCCGGTGTCCAGGGGCAAGTTTAGCCGAGGCGAAACAGATCGATCTGCTCAGCAAGTCAAATCAGCAACATGTTGTTCCTTCGAGGGGATGGGCGGAGAAGGCCAGAAACGTGTTACCATGGCATGCGTCTGTTGGATGACCGCATCGGCTCCAATAGCCGCCATGGTCGCCCCACACCTCCGCCCGCCGCCCGCCGCCCGCCGCTTCTAAGCTCTCGCTTGTGTAGCTCAAGGCCAACAAAGACCCCGATCCTGGACTAGATATCTTCTTCACCGATATCCATCGGGCGACTTCCTCTTCTATTCCTCTCTTCTCTGCGGTCCATACCGAGCCCAACCCGCCAAGATGAGTTCAGAACCAGATCTGCACCGTGCCATTTCTATGAAGCCGAACCCGTTCCATCCGCATCCGAATCCCCATTCCCGCAATGCAAGCCCCGCCACAGCTGCCCGCGATACCACACATTCACAATACGCACATGCCCACATAAACAAATACGACGGCGCTAGCACCGCTATTGAGACCACTACGCCTGCCGACGAGAACAATGATCCCATAGCCCGCCACGGCGCCACGCGCGACAGCGACGTCGAGCGACAGTCACTCCCCCAGTACACGCCCGAAAATGACCCGTACCGCCTTGCCGAGTCCCTCAAGCCCGAAGGCGAGATTGCACAGATTCGTGCGAATACGAGCAGAAAGCGCGATGGCTTTGGGCCCATCACGCTGAACAAGAAGGCGGGACAGGCGAGGAAGCTGGAGAAGTTCTACGAGGCGCAGAACGAGAACATTGAGAGGCTGCTCAAGCCCGTGGATGATCATAGGCGTGATGCGAAGGAGGAGGAGGGTGCGAATCATATGAAGTACCGGATCGCCGTTGTGGGAAGCTTCGTGGCGAATGTCCTGCTCGCCGTGCTGCAGCTGTACGCGGCCGCGAGTTCCAAGTCGCTGTCGCTGTTCACCACCATGGCAGATTCGCTCTTCGATCCCATGTCGAACCTCACCCTCATACTGTCGAACCGTGCCGTCAAGCGTGTGGATCCGAGAAAGTTCCCCTCGGGCAAAGCGCGCATCGAGACCGCCGGCAACATCTTCTTCTGCTTCCTCATGATCACCGTGTCGGTCGTCATCATCGTCGAGTCGATCCGCACCATTGCTGAGCACAAGGGCAGCGACGGTGAAACCACCGACTTCTACCTCCCCTCCGTCATCGCCGTCTGCATCGCCTTCGCCACGAAGTTTAGTCTGTTTCTCTACTGCTGGGCCATCCGCAACAAATACAGCCAAGTGCGTATCCTATGGGAAGACCACCGCAATGACCTCTTCATCAACGGCTTCGGCGTCTTGACCAGCGTCGGCGGCGCGAAGCTCAGGTGGTGGCTCGACCCCATGGGCGCCATTATCCTCTCTGTGCTCATTATCTTCCTCTGGTCGCGCACTTCGTACTCCGAATTCCAACTCCTCATCGGAGTAACGGCGGATACGCCGACGCTGCAACTCATCACGTATATCTCCATGACGCACTCTCCATTTATCCGGCAGATTGATACTGTCAGGGCGTATCATTCGGGTCCGAGGCTTATCGTCGAGGTTGATATCGTCATGGACCCGGAGGATTCGCTGAGAAGCACGCACGATGTAGCCGAAGAGCTGCAGATGAAGCTGGAGAGTCTGCCGGATGTCGAGAGGGCATATGTGCATGTTGATTACGAGACGGATCATGCGCCGGAGCACTTTTTGAAGAAGGAGCTATGATTGGAGAGTCGTGCGCTCGTTGTAGGCTGTATGGCGACAGTATGGGGCCGTCATTCTTACCTCTCTTGCTTCTTTTAGCATCGCATTGCGTGGGGTGGTCGGTATCGTTACCCAGGCGATGGACGTTTCTTCACCCTGCATTCACGAATTATGTGGACATATGGACTTCGGCGTACACATACCCTCTCTACATATATACCTTAATATTAATCAAGCGCTTCTCTCAAAGACCCGGGGCTGTTACGTAAGACGCACTCGCGTAAGCCGCGGGTTGGAACTGCAGCAATACCCCACACCTGAACCTGCACGTGGAGAGCTTATCTCGGGAATCGCGCATCTTGTGACAGAGGAGCTTTGTATTAGAGGCGTTCTTCGGCGCCAGTCTTCGCTGCGATGGCTTCCTTTTCGTCGCCTTGGCCTTGAGCTTCTCGAACACTTTTGTATGTCGCTATTGTTATCTTAGGCGATGACTTAGTCCCATACATGTCAAGATGTCGCCGAACCTTGAAACGAGCTTTTGGACGCGCATGGGATTGCAGGAGCAGGATCACGATGTTTGCGTAAGAGCTATCGAAGAAGTGTACACGACGTGTAGAGTAGAAGAGTTTAAAGACCAAGGATATTGCAGTTTCACATTCCTCGTTACGCCGTCTTCGTCATCTATGGTGACACTGATTGTTCAGATACGACCCCGACAGCATGGTCTCGAGCCCGAGATCACAGGAGAAGCACAGAGTGTGTATGGGAGTCTTGCGCCGAGGGTGAAGAAACTGCATGTCTCACTCCCGGGAAGATTGTCAGCTTTTGAGATGGAACTGCTTCTCGGCGTCCCGTATTCGAGAGTAAAAAGCAGGATTGTGATGTTTGGAAGAGAGGGTTGGGAGAAGAGAGTTCGTCTAGTAGAATCCTTTGCTTCGTTCATTGCTCGCGCATGGCCGACATGTTACACACCAACGGCCCTGGACCGAACTGTGAGGGCAGATTCCCCGATCTTTGAGGATTCGAGTTGGCTCGCACCATGTGCTGGTGCTGTTGGCGCAAATATTGTTCCGAAGCTATGGAAGCTGGCAAGGGATCTGCCGGACGAAACGTTACGACGTCGAGCGCAAGACACGCTGCAGAAGTTACGGAACCTAGTTAGCTACCCACTGGCGTTGAACCACGGCGACCTAATCCCTACCAACATCCTTGTCGACGAAGAGACGTGGGAGATCACTGGACTTGTGGACTGGGCGGAAGCAGAGGTGTTACCGTTTGGAACCTGTCTGTATGGACTGGAATATCTTCTTGGCTCAATAAAATACTCGTCCTCACGCCATACCTCGATTCCGACTTTTGACTACGATGATGGAGCTGATGAGCTGAGGCGGGTGTTTTGGAATGTGATGGTGAAGGAGAACCCGGAAATGAAGGATAGAATCGAGGAGGTGAGGGTTATGAGGGACTTGGGCGTGCTCCTTTGGTCTGGGTATGCGTGGGATGAAGGAAAGATCGATCGCGTGGTTAATGAGGTGGATGATGTTGAAGAGGTGGCTTGTTTGAGGGCTTTCTTAGGAGTCGAATGTTGACGAGGGCGAGCGTTACCATCCTACACTTTTCTCGGTTTCATATCTCTCCTCCGGGTTATCCTGTTGTTTCTGGTTTCTGGCCCCTTCATGTTGCGTTCTAGTTCCACGATCGCTCCGCACTTCTCCACTTTCTCTACACCTTCTCACGCTCTCGTTGTCCCACAAGTAGTAGGCATGTGGACAGTATCAATCGATGGGAAGCCCGCTCGGAAACATTTGGCGGCACTTTACGCAATTGGATTTGGGCACTTTTGTACTCTTCTATGGCCAGCCTGGTTGACCCTCAAGTGTTTGTTTTCTGGACAACGACCGCGCTTTCCTTTTCCGCTTTTGCACCTTCCGCAATATCCTGTACCTTCCGTTCCCATATACGACGAATAGCAGGCAACCACAACAACCGAACTCTTTCTCTTCGTTTATTCCTTTGTTTCTATCTCTCCCGAGCTGCATCGACTCCTCTTACTTGTTTGACTGCGCTGCTCGGACTGCTTTTCTGTGTTGTCACTAACCAAAGATCGATTTAGAACCAATCGAGTACCCAGCTGGGGATTGTGACCGGATTTCCTGGACAATCGAGCAAGGCTCTAGAAAAACACCATGAGCTCCCCAGGCCAAGGCCCCCATGCCATTACTCCGGCCGCCAGAACACCAGCTACACCACATTCAGTGCAGTCGATACACTCGGCGGTACATGCCGTAGGCCAAGGAGGAATGTCTGGCAGCCCTCGGCCCAAGCCAACAGACAAGCCGCCCAAGCTTAAATTGAAACTTCGCAAGTTGGCTTCAAACCCGGTCGAGTCTTCGGCTTTGCAGACGTCTACGCCCGCACCGAGCGAGCTAAATCCTGCAAGTGAGTGGCCTCTCTGGATATGGATAGCGTCAATTGTGCCGCTCCCGGAACGCTGTTTATGTCGGTGTAGACCGATAACCCTTTTGATCAGTTTGCTAACCTTACGACCCCAATCTAGGTGAGGATGCTGTCGATCAACACACTTCGCAAGTGAAGGCGCCGAGATGGGGGTTCAACACCCCAACGACTTCTGAGGCAGAAGTGATACCCCCTTCGAAATTGGCAGCCAAGACAACAGGCAGCATGAACGATCCCATCGACGTCGACAGGCTCATGCCTTCATCGCCACATCAGTTTCTCAAACGACCCGTCAGCTATTTTGCACCTGTATCACTTCAATATTGTCCGCCGAGACCGAAACTCGCATCCAAATTTAAGACCCCCAATGGAGTTGTCATTTCTACAAGTCAAATTGGTGCTCATGAGCCTCACGACATCTATAAGACTTTGGCAAAGAAGGACGTGACACCGCCGGGTTTTATACAGCTTGATACATACGCAAAGTCTCAGATTGGACGTCCTTCAGCTCCACGACCGAAGCCGAATATCTATAGTCAGAATATCAAGACTTTGCATACTCAGCAATATGGAAACCGGCACACACCATATCAGGACGCTGCGATACGAATGCCAAGCAATACGCTCGCAACTCACCCATACCCATACGAGCCCTTCACCGCTACCTATAAGACACCCATCAATGGTTATCCGGTCTTTACCAGACATGACGAAGGGGAAATTCGAAAGCGTGCACTGCAATTCGTCCGTGACGACTCACGCCCACGTCCGCGGAAGCGACGTCTTTCCGATGACCCCGACGAGACTAGTGGTTCTGAGCATGAGGACCAATCGGGAAACCCAGCGACCAAGAACCCCCACACCCCCAAAAGGAAGATGACCAAGTCCACCGTCAGTACACCTAGCACTGGCGCGTCAGAAGATGATTTGTTCGATCGCAACTTGAATATCACGGAGCTAGTGGAACACGCACAACTCATCACCGCTATGCTCATGTTGTACCCCTACTCGAATGACCACAGAGGGCTGAGGGAGGAACTTTCCATGCTGATGTCGGTGTCGAACAAGCGATTTGACTCTTGGCTGGTGGGTGAGCAAGATGTTGACGGTGATACTGAAAGGAGGCGTCAGCTTGGAACGACTAGATTGAGTCCGACAGGTCTGAAAAATGTGGCGGGGCCAGTTGGCACTCAAATGGACAAGGGCAAATCAAAGAAGATGTCTTTGTACATGGAGACTACGAACAAGGCGCATCGAGAGGAGAAAGAAGCTCAAGAACAGAGGAAGAGGGAAGATGACATGAGACAGTGCCTCTCTAGTCAATCGAGTTTCTGGTCGACTCACGGAGGAGCAGAAGGTTCGGTGGGAACCGCAGGACCACTTTTGTCTGCACATTCTGAACCAGGAGCGGAGCAGAGCACCTCGCAGTATCTAAACCCTATGGCGCCGTCACCAGTACCTTTCTCAGAGCATAGCACTGAACGAGCCTCATCCATTACAGGCTTCAAAGCAGCGATTCAGACGAACAATCAGCGCCCTTTACTTCCCAAGCCAGGACGATCCGCGACGTTGTCCGATCCAGTGAGCCAGGAAACGGGCACAGGAACAACATTCAACGACTACAATAGAGGACCAGGTATGACTACTTTTGGGCCATCAACACTGTACCCAAAGACCAGTTCAAACACCTTTAGCCAGGAGCGCCTTGCGAAGTTGAACAGGAATCTGTCAAATGCTATACACAGCATCAAGGGCCAGGAGGGCATAGCGGAACATGTGGACCTTACGGGACCACCAGCTAGCGAATTGTAGATTAATCTGGGTTGGGACGTAAGATTGGGGGAACTAGTGGAGTGAATGATGATACGTTTTCTGGCATATGAAAGGGCAACAATGTGCATCTGTACGGGAGAGGTTATTCGTGTATTGAACACAAAGGAGATTCGAGAGCGGGCAGTTCATGTAATGGCGGAGGAGAAGGGCCACAATGTACGAGGTATGGTATGTATGCGCACGGAATCACCATACGTGCGACAATCTCTCCATTTCTTCATGATAGAAATCATCCCACTCAATTGTGTATTGTATATGGGGGTATCACAACAATCGTTCATAGTCCACCTCATCTCACCCGGACCAATCTAGTTTCCTTTATTTCCCCTCTTTCCACCCCTCTTGCTCCTCTCCTTATGCCCAAGCATAGTCTTCCTCACATCAACCAAACTCCTCTTATTCTTCCCCTTAGCCTTGCCCAACGTCATCAAGAAATTCTTCTTGCGCGCCTTCTCCTTGTTCGTCGTACTCTTGCCCTCGGACTCTTTCTTCTCCTTCCTGCGCGCTGTGGTAGACTGGTGCTTTTCGTCGCGGTCGCCCTTCGCCATGGCGATTTTCTCCTCCCTGGTGTTCTTCTTGCCGATCGCGGCTGCCGCTTCGATGGTTTCGGCAGTAATGGCTTCGTCGGCGTGGCGCGCGGCGAGGAAGGCTGCGCGCTTAGCTGATGGCAGATGTGCGTTTATCGCTGCGGAGGCTTGGAGCTCTTTGAGGCGTTTCAGGTCCGCTGGTGTGAGGATGGTCGTTGTGAGAAGTTTGGAGAGTTTCTTGATTTCGGGCTCCTCGCTCTTGGTGCTTGTGGCGTCGGCACCGGGCGTCGAGCTGCTCAGTCTTGCCTTCTTCGCTGCTGACGGCTTGGACTCGTCTTCGCTGTCGGAGATGTTGATGTCTTCACCGTCGGACTCGACATTGATCCATCCGGCAGAAGAGTCGCTGTCGTCGGATTCGACGTCCCAGTTCTTCCAGTTGTCGGCCTCGTCTTCTTCTTCCTCGTCGGTGGCGACGTCGGGTGGGAGGCCGGCGGCTTCGCGCTTCTTGAGGCGTTCTTCTTCTTTCCATTGCTCAAGGAGGTCGATTCCTTCAATCTCCCCCGCGGCTTCTTCTCCGTACCTGCGCTCTGCGTGCTCTCCAGTGCGTAGACCCATTGTAGCTTCTTTACCTCTGTCGCGCTTCTTGAGGAGCTCGGCACCGACTTCACGGTACAGGGAGAGAAGACCACGGGCAGCCATTTGTACGCCTTTGTCTTTGCTCTTGCGGTACATAATGAGGTCTTGTAAAAGTGTGTCGTTCATGGCGAGAGGTTGGCGCGCGCAGACTTCGCGGATGGCGTTTAGACCTGCGGCGGCGACTTCCGAGGCGGACGCTTCACTGACGAACTCGTTGGCGATTTTTTGGATAAGGGGTTCGAGGACATCTGGGGGTACGAGCGAATGTGTCGCTTGTGCAAGGATGGCGAGGAAAGACGTTACCGAGTTCTGGCGGGGCGTGAGATGTTTGAGGAGGTAGGAATAGAGGGATATGACGGTCAGTCTGTGGAGGCCGACAAGACGTGAGACGAGCTGCAGGACGAGAAGCTTAGACTCGAGGGTTATTTTGGACTTGGTGTTTTGCACGTGCTTGGTGAAGAGTGTTTCCGCGAAGCCTTGCGGGTCGTGAAGGAGGTGTAGGGCGGAGAAGTTGAGGGGATGGGGAGCACTCTTCTTGCGCTCTTTGCGCTTGATGGTAGCGGCGGCTTTCTTCATCTCTCGACCCTTCTTCTTGCTCTTCTTTGTGATGCCGGCCTGATGGCGCATTTTGCTCATGTCAATCTCGCCCTCCGAGTCGCTGTCATCTTCTGCCGCCTCCTCGCGCTCTTTGTCACCACCCAGGAAGAAGCGCGTGCCGCCTGAGAGCACCTTCTCGTTCTCTGACAGACAGGCCTCCTTCATGATGTCCACCGCCTTTGCGTCTGTCCATATTTGGCGCTTCCAGAGCTCGCGCGTTATCTTGACGGCCCACAAGCCTTTTGTGGTTTCGCGGTCGGAAGTCAACAGGTTGAAGAGCACGGTTTGGATGGTGCGGTTCAGGCGGTGGTTCGTTGCTTTTACATTGGAGGAGCGGAGGTCGGAGATGATCTTTTGGAAGAGCAGGGCGCGGAGAGACTTGCTTGAGGTGGAGACGAGAATGGGGAAGAGTGTGTTGAGAAGGGTAGACGAGTCTATTATGTCCTTGTTGCGGAGGAGCACAATGTTTGATACGATCTTGTCGCGGAGGTCGGGCTGCAGCTCGTCGTGGTGCTGAGAGATGATCTGGATCAGATCTGTGGGGAATTGAGAGGTGGATTTGGGGTAGCAGTCCGCCGTGTGCGCAAGGAAGTCGACGAGGTCGCTCAGGCGCACTATTCCGCTGTCATCGCTCGTCGAGGGGTTCTGAAGCAGCAGATCCCGTTGCGTCTCATACTGCATGTACTGCTGCTGGTGGTCTTCCAGATACGAGGCCGGGTCGCGGCGCACTTTGTACTGCAGACTGGTCAGGTCGGCGTCGAGCTTCTCGAGGGCTCCAATCTTGCGCTTCATGGTGCAATCTACGAGTGCAATTGGTGGGACAGAATAGCAGAGCGATCGATGCTGGAGGCCACCGAAGGTTTGTTGGGGTGTACAGAAATTTTGGCGGGGATACAGCGCTCCTATTGGCTGGCACGGCGCTAGCCCATGTCCGTGACCGCCTTCCGGATCTATATTGTTCCTTCCCGAACAGCTTCAAAACTTCGCGGGCGCCTTCCTCATCGGTCCCCACCCCCAGCCGCACTCAATTTCCCCACCAGCGCGCTGCGAGCTCTCTCAAGCCAAGTGTCCCCGTCTTTCTTTCACGGTTACGTGACACATTGAGAGAGAAGGAGGTATCACTCTCGGCCACACCGAGCCGCCCGTTCTGGGCTCGCGCTCGCGCCCACCGCCATGACGAGCTTCTCGAACATCTCGCTGTACTCCCTCACAGTGAAGCAGCCCACTGCGACACAGGATGCTGTTACCGGCGACTTCATCGGCAACGGCAAGGGGGAGCAGCAGGTGCTCACCGCCAACGGCTCGCGCCTCACCCTGCTGCAGGTCGCGCGGCGGCAGCAGGGCTTCCGCGAGATATACTCCCAAGATGTGTTCGGCATCATCCGTCGCATCGCCAAATTCCGCCTCGCAGGTGCCACAAAAGGTATATGCTCCCTCATTTGGATTGCGAAAGCCATTTAGTGATTTTCGAAAGCACGACAACAGCGACGAGCTCGCGCTCGAAAAGCGCGAGGAATGGCAAAGGATCCTTTTGAGCACACATGCTAAACAAGTGCCTCCTAGATCACATAGTCATCACGACCGACTCTGGTCGTCTGGTCACGTACGAGTACATGCCGGATGAGCAGGAGTTCAAGACCGTGCACTTCGAGACGTTCGGAAAGTCGGGCGTGCGACGCGTCGTGCCCGGCGAGTACCTGGCAGTCGACCCGAAAGGGCGCGCCATCATGATCGCCTCGACGGAGAAGAACAAGTTGGTGTACATCCTCACCCGCAGCGGTCAGACGGACATCGCCATCTCGTCTCCGCTCGAAGCTCACAAGCCGCAGACGCTCATGTACAGCCTCGTTGGCTTGGACGTCGGATACGACAACCCCATGTTTGCCGCCCTTGAGCTGGACTTCTCCAGCGCCGAGATTGACCCCTCGGGAGAGGCCGTCGGCGAGCTGAACAAAGAGCTAGTCTACTACGAGCTGGATCTGGGCCTCAACCACATTGTCCGGAAATACTCGGAAGTCGTTGACCGGACGGCAAACATCCTCTTCCGCGCACCGGGTGGCCCGAATGCGCCAAGCGGCGTCCTCGTGTGCGGAGAGGACAACATCACCTACCATCGCATCTTCAACAGGAAGTCAGAAGTACACCGCCTGGCAATACCGCGCCGAGAGGGTGCGACTGAGGATCCCAACCGAAAGCGCATCATTGTGACGGGAACGCTCTACATGCTCAAAGGTGGAGACTTCTTCTATCTGCTGCAGACCGACGACGGCGACGTCTTCAAGCTAAAGATCCTCCCCGTCGGAACCGCAACCGTGGAGCATATCGTGATCAAGTATTTTGACACGATCCCTCTCGCGACGAGCATTTGCATTCTGCGCGCTGGTTTCGTCTACGCCGCCTGCGAGTCCGGAGACCGTGTGCTTTATGAGTTGGAGTCCCTGGGCGACGAAACAGATGACCCTCTGTTCGACAGCACACAGTTTCCCATCGACCCAACTGCTCCATACGACCCGCCGTTCTTCAAGCCACGTGCGCTCACCAACCTGACGCCCGTGGAGAATCTGGCTAGTCTCAACCCCGTCATGGACATGGAGGTCGCCAATCTGGCCCTCGAAGATGCCCCACAAATATACACTATCAACGGCGCTGGCGGACGGAGTTCATTCCGGACTACTAGAAATGCTCTCGAGGTTCTGGATCTGATCGAGTCACCGCTGCCCCATGATGCATCAGGCGTCTGGACGACTAAACTCACATCTGAGGATGAGACAGATACGCTGATCATCCTTTGCTTGCACAGCAGGACGTTGGTCTTGAAGATCGGTGACGAGGTCGAGGAGGCTCCCAACACCGGCTTTCTACTCGAGACTAATACTCTCGGCGTACAACAATTCGGAGAAGACTGCATTCTACAGATCCATCCCAAGGGTATCCGCCATATTCAGCAGATCCAATTCGAAGGGGATGAAACCACCGCTACACACGCAAGTCTCACTGACTGGCAACCACCACAACATCGCACTATCGTGGCATGCGCGTCCAACAACCGACAGGTTGCGATTGCCCTTAGCTCTGGCCAGATCCTATACTTCGAATGCGACTCGGATGGCTCGCTTGCCATGGCAGAAGAAGAAATCGCCGTTGATGCTACCATCAATTGCCTCGCCATTCCAGATGTCCCCGAAGGCAGCGTGCGAGCTTTCTTCATGGCTGTTGGATGCAGTGACAATACAGTGCGAATATACAATCTTAGTCCTGACATGGAGGGCAACATTCTTCGAAGCATCTCTGTCCAAGGAACATCGTCCACACCAACTGACCTGACCATCAACTCTATGACCGACAAGTCACCGCGAGGATATAGCCAATTTCTACACATCGGTCTACAGAGTGGTGTGTATATCCGCTCCGTGCTTGACGAGATGACTGGAGAGATTGGCAACACCCGAAGGCGATTCCTAGGACCGGAGCCTGTCACCTTTACCCGTGTCATGGCGGCGGGTGAGCCTGCAGTTCTGGCAATGACCTCGCGACCTTGGCTAGCATACACCCACCCGCGCACATCGGTCCTTCAGTTGACACCTCTCAACTATATACCGTTCAAGTCAGCTTGGAACTTCGAAGGCTCGGCGTTCAAAGGTATCATCTGTGTGAGCACAACTGAGTTACGGTACGTGATTTTCCTTTTCTTTTTTCCCAAACCTTGTTGCATGATGACAACTATTGCCTTATTATATACCATGAGGGTTATACGCATTATTCCAATTGTTCCTACTGACAGCAACCTTTTTAAACATTTGCTTCGCTTGACAAAATTCTTCAGTTGCTGACCGACTAGGATATTTACTTTCAACGATCTACTCGACAACACGACCTTTGAGCAGATACCACTCAAGTACACGCCACGGAAATTCATCAGCTACCATGAACAAGGAACTTTCTTCGTGATTGAGAGTGAAGCCAACACCATGGGTGCCGGGGTGAGACAGAAACTCATCGATCAAGGCAACGACGCAATGGACCTGGAGAACACGAATGGCGAGACGAACGGCGAGGCAAACGGGCATTCCGAGGGTGACGAGCTACCACCAGCCGAATTTGGATATCCTACGGCAAAGGGTCGATGGGCGTCATGCATCCAGATCGTCGATCCCGTTACGGAGAAGACTGTGGTCCACACTGTCGAGCTGACAGACAACAAGTCCGCCGTCAGTGTAGCTCTGGTGGCATTCGAGGGCCACAACGACCAAAAGTTCTTGGCGGTTGGGACTGCGAAGAACTTGCAGTTCACACCCTACAAGTTCACTTCTGCCTCCATCCAGATATATAAAGTCTCTCCAGACGGCCGTGAACTCGAATTTATGCATGAGACAGAGGTTTCTGAGCCGCCTCTCGCTTTAGCCGCTTTCAAAGGCAAGCTTCTCGTTGGTACCGGTAAAGACCTGGCGTTGTACGAGTGTGGTATGCGTTCAATACTCCGCAAAGCCATGACGCTCAACTGCGTACCCACACGTATCGTTGGCCTCAAGACGCAGGGCAGTCGTATCATCGTCTCGGATCAGACGGAGTCCGTCACTTATGTTGTACACAAAGACGCAGTCCACCCCAACCGCATCATCGCCTTCGCTGACGATACTGTTGCGCGGCATACGTCCTGCGTAGAGATGGTAGACTACGAGACCACAGTCGGCGGTGACAAATTCGGCAACATATGGCTAGTGCGGTGTCCACCCAAGGTCTCGGAAGCATCGGATGAGTCGCCCGAAGGTCTCAACCTTATCCAAGACAAGAGTTATCTTGGAGGTGCGCCAAACCGGATAGAATTGATCGCACACTACTTTGCAAACGACATTCCGACGTCGATCCAGCGCACCATTCTGCTCTCAGGTGGTGAGAAGGTCATCTTCTGGGCAGGTTTGCAGGGAACGCTGGGTGCTCTGATTCCGTTCTCCTCTCGCCGCCAGCACAAGATGTTCCAGCAGTTAGAGCTGCTCCTCCGGAACGATGACAAACCGTTGTCTGGTAGGGACCATCTTGCGTTCAGGAGCTACTACACGCCTGTGAAGAGCGTCATTGATGGCGACCTTATCGAGCGGTTCCTGGTGCTGAGTCGCGATAAACGGGAGAGTATCGTTGGGCAGTTGACGGGTGCGTGGTCAAGCGAGGGGGTGGATGAGGCGATTTGGAATATGAGGGGCTTGTACGCTTTCTAAACGGGCGACAGCGTTTGGATGGGAGAACATCCTTGGCAGTAGGGCGTTCACATGAGCAGAGCCTTTGAATTGACACGGTTCGACATAGGATGACTTGATATCCGAGAGGATTAGGGTGACGAAGTGTACATTATATACCATGACTTGCAATGCAGTTGAATCGGGCTATCGGCATCATGATTATGATATTATCCCTTTGTGTTACGTGGTGAGCATATAGTCGCTGTCTAAAACAGTCGAGTAACTTTCGCGCTCCGTCATGGCACGCGGAAATATCTTACCAGACATTAATATCCTCATTTTTTACTACGGTACCAATGACCCCCTACATGCCATGGATCCGATCAAGGAGTCCATCAACTTCCCTATCCTCCGTCAATCCCACCCTCGCGTCGGTGAGTCTATCCGTCAACTCACCAACATCCCCATCTTCCGTCAACCCCACCCGCGCATCCGCGAGCCTATCCACCAACTCCTCAACTCCGGCATCCTCTTTCCTCGCACCCCTCAGCGGACTACGCACCCTATACTCCCGCTCCTCCCTCCCCGCCACCTTCCCATCCTCTCCCCCAGGACTCCTACTCCTCTCCCTCACAAGCCACTTCGGCTCCCTCTTCCCATCCATCCACTCCCCATACATGCCCCGCACCGCGTCCGGCAAGAACACAACGTCCTTGTACTCCCCCTCATGCCCGAGCAGATAAACCCCCGTCTCGCCCTGGGTCGCGCGCAGCTTGTGCGCCTCGGTGAGTATGCGCATGCTGCTATAGACCCACACTGCGACATTGGTGTCGGTGTTGGCCACGGGCCTATAGAAGGCTCCCATGTATTGTTTGCAGGTGGCGCTGTAGTAGTAGTGCAGTGTGGTTTCAATGCACTGCGGGCAGAGGAAGGGCGGACCTGCGTTGGTAGAGAATGGGGAGAGGGGGAGGCAGTTTGGTGCGCATGCTGATTTTGGCGCGTCTGGGGTGGGAGGTGTGATGGAGGTGGTGACTTTGTGGCCGCATGTTAGCGTGTGTGCGTTTGTGGTGGGGTCTTTGCAGACGCCTTCTTTGGCGCTCGTGGCTTCGAATGGGTGCGTGGTGGGGGCTTGTTGGGCCATTGTTGACCCGGATCTTCGCTTGGAAGGATTTGGTGACTCTAGAGTGAGCTTATTGGGTTAGCTGAGTCTGTCTGACGAGCGTGTTTGAGATTTTAGAGAATTAGCGGGTGTGGGAGTAGCAGTTGTCGCCGTGGGAGTAGCAGTTGTTGCCGTAGGAGTAGCAGTTGTCGCCGTGGGAGTAGCAGTTGTCGCCGTGGGAGTAGCAGTTGTCGCTATAGGAGTACCAGTTGTTGCCGTAGGAGTAGTAGTTGTCGCCGTGGGTGTAGCAGTTGTCGCTATAGGAGTACCAGTTGTTGCCGTAGGAGTAGTAGTTGTTGCCGTGGGTGTAGCAGTTGTCGCTATAGGAGTACCAGTTGTTGCCGTGGGGGTAGCTGTGTCGCCGTAAGAGTAGCTGTTGTCGCCGTGGGAGTAGTAATTGTCGCCGTGAGTGGTGCCTAGATACCAGGAAAGCGAGCTCTTGGGCAGTGCGCCCGAAGGGTGACAGCTTTAGAGGGTAGAGAGGAGTGTTGAGAGTTAGGGGTGTGGGCTCATATCTAGAATGGGGACCTCTAGATGGTGGGATGTAAAGTGAGGTGAGCTCTGGGTCAATAATGAAATCTCTGGGTGGGATGTAAAGTGAGGTGAGCTCTGGGTCAATAACGAAATCTCTGGGTGGGATGTAAAGTGAGGTGAGCTCGAAATCAATCATGACATGTCAAGATTGCTAGTAAATACAAACGCTGCGTTTCTCATGGCATGTTATGCTTAGCTAAGAAGTTCCCCTAGCTCTTCCTCTGCCCCGCGAGTAGAGACTGTGCGGCACGAATTGGAGCGCCGACATGCCCGCAGCCAGGCCTTCCATTGCATCGTCCGATGCGCTCTTCGTCGTCGAAGTTGTCTTGGGAGACAAGCTATCACGACCTCGGCCGCGTCCTCGACCTCCTCTCGGGTGACCGAATCCACCTCGTCCGCGAAGCTTAACCGGCGTGCGTCTGGGTTCTTCCTCTTCTTCACCTTGGTTTTTTTCACCGCCCTCGTCCTTTACGATGTCCATGGCTTCGGCCTTGCCGCTGTCACTTCGACCCCTGCCGGTGACTGGAGTCGTCGAGTTGACTGTGCTGGAGCGCCGGCGATGGGGCGATCGCAGCATGGAGCTTCGACGGTCTATACCATCGTTTACGATAAAGAAATCGTAGTTGCGGGGGAAGTGGTGCTTGTCGATGCAGTGCAGACGGCGCTTGTGAGGGGAGGAGCAGAAACGATCGCAGTCGGCAAGGAAACAGGCAAACTAACGACTATCAGTGGAAGAGCGGGAGAAAACACATAATGGAAACACGGTCACATGACTACACTTGTGCAAACATGGAATGGAAATGGCCTACCGTCTTCTCGCCCTGCTCCATCTTGGCGGCCCGGATCGGATCATGGTTCTCGGCGATGTGCAAATGCAGAAAGTGGTCGTCTGGAAAGTTCTTGTGGCACTCTGAGCAGCGGTTCATGTGCTGCTTCTGGTAATGCACGTCATAGTCCTCGAACGAGGCAAACTCTAGCAGCTGGTGGGGTGACAGCGAGCACTTCATAACGGCGCGTCTGTTTGATACGGCGCTGTTCAAATGCACAATCTTGACATCCACGGACTGGTCTCGTGACACGGGCGATAGCGGACCTTCTGAGGAAGACACAGAGTCCTGGCGTGAGCGCTTGAGTCCCATGTTGGGGGTGGGTTATGGATGACAGTAGATTGATTGATTGAGGTGGCCTGAGAGAGGAGGGCACAGTACCTTTTGGAGCCGTCAGCCAGCCAGCTTCTTTTATCTCGTGCAGCCGTCGTTGGGTGGAAGAAGGGAAGTGTTGGGTGGGTTGGCGTGCATCCGTGGTTCGCGGGAGTTAATTTAGTCTAGCGCACAGGCCAGCCAGAGCGAGCATCGCCATCCTCACCTCGCCGCCGCACTCCCGCTAATCCCACCACCCCGTCCCTTCCCTTCCCTTCCCTTCCCGCCCCTCGCTTTGAGTCCCTCTGAGACCGCCGCAGGCTTGTCTTGCGCGCTGTTTGCTGCCTGCTGCCTGCTGCTTGTTGTCCCCCGCGCGACTCAAGCGCCGCCGTCCATAAATCCATGGAGAACACCAGCCACTGCAGCCGCACACGTCCATTGCTCCGCGCCTTCATCTGACCTGGCCGCCGACCGTGGGGTCACTGAAGGAGCACGCCGCCTAGCCTGGAAAAAGGCATGGCTCAGAACAGCGACGCTCTGCACAGGTAAGTGAGCTCTGCGACGGCCGTCGGCTCTGACTCTGGCTCCGGCTCTGGCTCTGGCTCTGGCTCTGGCTCTGGCTCTGACGCTGACGCTGACGGGAATTGCAGGCGCGCGCGTTCCTTCGAGGACCGGCTCAACAAACTCGCGGACGGCAATGGCTCGGGCGTCGAGCTCGCTGCCCTTCTCCAAGGGTGCGTCTGCTTCTGCCGTCTGCCAATGCACGTGTGCTGACGTGCCAGATACCGCACTGCCTGCGAGGATGTCGTCTTTGCCGACTTCGCCTCGTCGCACCAGATCGAGCCGCAGCTGTGGAACGCCCATCTGCGGGTGAACACGGCGCTGCGCAAGGAAAACCGCCTGGTACGTCATTCGATAGAAACGCACGAGCGGGGTGTTCATGCGGAGCAGTTCAAGAGACAGAAGGACCGCGTCGTCGAGCTCAGGAAGCTGCAGAAGACGTACCTGCAGTTCATCAAGGCCAGCCAGCGCTTCTACCGCCAGTACATTCTGAACCTGGACGCCCAATTCGAGGGCATCCCCGAGCTGCGTCGCGTCGCCCGCCAGTGGAAGGACGACGCCACCCGCACCTCTTCCCGCAAGCCCATCGACGCCTCCCTGAAGCTGCAAGTCCTAAAGTCGTGTCGCGACACCCTCATCCACCTCGGCGACCTCTCCCGCTACCGCGAAACCGAAATCGGCGACGAGAAGGAGCGCAATTGGGGCCCTGCCATCGGATATTACGGCTTGGCCGCCGAGATATATCCCGAGTCCGGCCACCCGCACAACCAGCTGGCCGTCATTGCGCGTGAAGAAGGAAACCACTTCCGCGCCGTGTACCACATATACCGCTCCCTCGCGAGCAAGCCGCCGTTCCCGCAGGCCAAGGGCAACCTGGAGTTGGAGTTCAGGAGGATCGTGGCCGCCTGGGAGAAGGGCGAACTCATCAACAACCACAAATCGGCCGACGGCAACACCGCCGGCCGCGCCCTGACTGCCTGGTTCGTGCGCCTGCACGGCAAATGCTACAAAGGCGAGGATTTCAAAGAGCACGATGAGCTCGAGGGCGAAGTGCTCAGTCACTTGGCCATTGAGATCAAGGAGCATTCGCTGGACTCTATGCTACAAAAGATCATACTTATCAATCTTGCAGCAGAATACTTCTCGTCGCAGCAGATGCAGAGTATGCGATCCTCCTATTATATATATATTATCAAAGCTAACCACATCAGGTGAATCTCCGCCCGAGAACATCATGAAAACCTACTTCTACTTTCTGAGACTCAACGTCAAGACCTTCTTTACTCTCCTCCAAGTCATGCAGCCAGAGCTTGAGCGTCTCTCCGAAGGCCACGACGTCACCCAGAACGGCGACGGAGAAGCACAACTTTCGGACAAGGTCACCGTCGTCGCCCGTCGCGTACTGCCCGGACTCCGCCTGTACAGCATCTGGTTTGCGCGCTACTGGGAGGTGCTCAACGCGAACATTGCCGATACCCTCACCAAGGTCGAGGTGCAGGAGCTGTGGAGGTCGTATGCCGAAACACTTACCCTTCTCGCATCCAGCTTTCCGGTAGATCAACTGCCGACTGACAGCTACATGCTAGAGGAGGAGATTGAGACCATTGGCTTCCAGCCCTTGGTCTCTCCGGATA
Organism: Massarina eburnea CBS 473.64; assembly: GCA_010093635.1. Classification (NCBI taxonomy): domain Eukaryota; kingdom Fungi; phylum Ascomycota; class Dothideomycetes; order Pleosporales; family Massarinaceae; genus Massarina; species Massarina eburnea. Next base: position 642,910 of record MU006782.1, read on the forward strand.
CGCTAAAAGTGTGGTATAATGACGGGGACCTAAAGCCAAAGGGCACCGAGCTTGAACGCAACCATCCAAACGTCGAAATGCTCATGCGGGTCAGGGAACTATTAGTTGACGGTCTTATTCTGACGCAAAATCCAGAGGCTCCCTTGGATCTTGAGGGGCCCCGTTTTGTCTACCGCGAAGCAGGACTGCCGTCCGTGGCCAGCCCGAACAACATAGACATGGGATCGCCGTCGCTGCCCACCGAACCTATGGACTTCCCGTTATTTCCATCCGAAGCACCGGTCGCAGAGGATCAGAAATCGTACAGTGTTGCCGCACCTTCTGAGTCGGCTTCGACCACGCTGGCCAAGGACTCGGCTATGAACCGTATGGTGGACGATCTTGTCGGCATGGACGACGCCCTAGAGCCATTGCCGGAAGAGGATGAAAATCTACCGCCCACTCCGCCGGAGCAGACATTCGAGGACACAGCGTACGTCTCCGAGACTGCCAATGGCCTGGCGGCGTTTTCTATTAATGATCTCGTCAACAGTGTTCAGAATTACAAGAAACCATCCGGATCTCCGGCTGTTGCTTTGCCGATGCTTTCCACCCCAATGAATAGGGTCGCTTCCACGAACTCGGTGCGCGGGCCAGCAAATCTCCCGTCGCTTCCTGACGGGCAGTCAAACTCCGCATCCATTTGGAACCGGCACTACGACACTCCTACTGCGTCCCCTCTGATGGCCAATAGCACGGACATGCGTGGCTCGCCGCTCAGCAACATGCAACCATTTGGACACGTTCGTGGGGATTCATCTAATTCTGTCCGCAGCTACGAACATAGCATCGCTAGCACTGCGCGGCCAGTACGTCCCGTCTCTAGAGGTCTCGGAAACGGCGCATCCTGGGGAAACTCGGCTAGTCCGTCGCCTTGGAGCTCTTTGTACGGAAATGGAGCCGATAGCGGGTATCCGAATGGGTATGGACACGAGTACGCGCACAATAGATACAACCATTCGTTCGACGCCGCTACGGAACTGAATCTGATGGGCTCTATGGGATGGAACAGTCAGTACGCCGACCCTCGAAGCTCCTTTGGCCGCACTCCTCCTGGCGGTCAAGCAGGCTGATGGCTCGTAGTTAAGTCGTGACTGGCTTCTAATAGCTGTACGCCTATCGATCTTCCCGACGTCGACGTTTCCACCCATGTGGATCAACCTGAACATGCGCCAATGATGCCGTGGCACTGCTTGCCCTTTCTTGCTGCGCTGCTGCCCTCACATCGCCTTGTACATACCACTATCACATTCAGAGTGGTACTTGGTGTATCGATCCAAGGCAGCAACAGTGGGCTCATCCATTTGCTGCGAGAGGTACAACCTCACCTCAACCCCCGGAATGTCGGTCACATGTGTTTCTGCATGCTTTCGTTTTGCCCGTGAGAGATGTCGGTCAATGGAGGAAGGGGAACAAAATTGCGAGGGGGAGTGAGAACCCCATGGTCTTTTTTTACTTGCAGTCAACTTGCACTACACTTTTTTCTTCTTCTATTCTTGACTGGCTGCTTGGACTGGTTGGCGGGCTGGGTAGGGGGGTTGATCGGTTGATCGATATCGGTTACGGCTCTCCTGCTTGGTCGCTGATGTATACGGTTTGGGTTAGGGTTATATACATTGATTAATTTAATTAAGGAGTTATGCGGTTTATGTTGTTTTGTCTTGAATGATGTTTTGTGATGTGATGTTTGCGAAGGAAAAGACGGTACTGTAAATATCTAATCGAAATGCAGATATGTGACATATTTTCTGGGTAATTGACAGGTGTAAGCATCTTGCATTCCAACCTATGTGAAAATTTCAATTCACATGGCTCATTGCCAATCGTACCTGCAGCGATTAGTATATCACATATGCGAGCCAGAGAAGAGCCATCACTTCTTCGCGTTTATATACCAAGTTTGGGTTGTACGTGAATATCAATCAATACGGGGAGGGGGGTCTTCAAGATGCATACGGGGGGGGGGATAGGGTTCGTGTTTGAAGTATGTAGAAAGGAATGTTCGCGATCTTCATCACATGAAGGAGAAACGTGATGTGGTAGGTGAATGATGTGAAGAGGAATACCATTGTATGGTATGTGATACTATCAAGCGTGATGGTCCGGGACCTAGTATATAGACCCCTTCCCCTACTCGCTTTTCCTTATCCTTCTGCTACAGTAACCCAGCAAAAAACACAGCAACATCTCGACTCCTACCCCCTATCAAAGTACTATCGCCCGTATTGAACACTCATGTCGGACTTTACTAAACGGGGGTTCACTTCCCACTCCAACAACTACTACTGCCAGAACAGCACTTCCACTACGTGGTCCTGCTGCACCTGCGGACACACCGAAAACCCTGGATTAGGCGGTGACGGCACGAAGTGTGCAGTGTGCAAACATCCTTGCTGCGACTCATGTGGGCCTACGTAGGAGTTTGCGGCGCAGGAGGTGATTTCGGTGGGGTGAGGGTGTGGAGGGATGAGCAGGAGAGATCAGTTGGAGCATGTGGTATGATATTTACGGCGTCTTTCTCATTTCTTTCTTGTTTATAGCAGGTGCGAGATGGTTATCGTTTTTGCGTATATATGTGCGCGTTTGGGCCTTTGTGGTTGGAACTCAGGCTGTACATCGAAGGGATTTGGTCTTTCCCTATATGTAGAGTGGAATGGGAAATGGTTCTGTCTTGGTGTTTGGACTTTTTATTGAGATTTCACCATAATATTTGTCATCTTTTATCTCGTACGGTAGGTAGATACCCAATAAGGTGAAATGACATACACAGCTATTCGTAGGCCGACGATATCATTGGAGAGAAACAGAGCATGCTGACCCTGGCGCTACGTTTTAAAGTCGGCAAGTTTGGTTGAGTCTATCGTTGGGTCTACCGTTGAATCCACTGTTGAGTCGCCACGAGACTGCTGCCTCATCGCAAGTACAAAAGGTCTCTTGCGGCATCAGACCAATTCATCCCCGTCTCGAATCAACTTAGTCTCCGACCGCACAAGCAGTATACCTTTCAGACTCACATACTGTTGCCATGACGCCGAAAACCAGCAAGATGAAGTGGAAAAACCATGCGATCGACATGTATCACGATTTTGTGTGGAGGCATGGCCTACGAGACCGTAAGTTTCCTCCGTATTATCCAGTTTAATCACCTACAATACTGACACCGTTGCAGAGGTTGACCCAACAATGCGCAATGAAATCGAGTCCTCTACGCGCTTCCTCGACCGCTCTACTACAACGCTGCAACAACGCATCGACACCCTCACCTACACTCCAAACTTCCTCACCACATTACGTGGCATATGCACCGACATCGACCTCCTGAAGCACCTGGGCCTAGACCCTCCTCACTCACTCACTTCCATGGATGTTCGCTTCAAATTCGCCTTTCGTCTGTGCAAGAAGGTTATGCATCTCATCAACACAAATGCACTCGAGGCACTCAACATCTACGAGGCCAGTATAGTGGGAGATGTACTGCTCAGGGATATCGTGTTTGAGTCTTGGGATAGGGATGTTAGGGAGCAAACGAGGTGTCTGTGGAGGGAGTTGTGTGAGTTCCATACCAAGGCTGGTGCGGTACTGAAGCTGCCTGGGTTTTTTTATGAGGCGACAATGTCGATGTTGGCGGAAAAGCTGCATCAGGAGCTGGACGCTATCTGCGACGACTACTTGTGGTAATGCTGGAGACCACTCCCTTGGGATCATGTTAATGGTTCGCAAAATTTGTCTCTCTAACTCCGAATGGGTCTCGTCCCCGCTCGATGGTTCGCATCTAGCCACCAGGCAGTCCGGGTGGGTAGCGATCCCGAGAGACAGTGTGGGGAGAGAATGACTCGCTTTCAAGTAGCACAGATATGTGTGCAGACGTTTGTTTGGCCTCTACATTACTGGGTTCACAATAATACATCCTCTGACTCTTTTCTCTTCACTATTCTCCGGTGACTGTGGCGTTCTCGTCTGTAGTGTGTTGAATGTTGAGTCTCACCGTGAAAGGACAGCCACTCAAGCTAACCTTATTCTCGCTAGCGTCGCATGGTGGAGCTTAGTCATTCCCGCAATTAGTTCCCGTAACCATGGAACCTCATAGTTCGCCCGAGCATAGGCAGCCAAGTCAATACTTGACACTGTGGCCTCCCCTTCCAGTATTGCTGCACACCCAATTCTTGCATTGCGACGTTCAACTCACTGCAAGCACCTCCCAACGCACAATTCCAACGCCACAATGGCGGACGCCGGCGTGGACATCGCACAGCTTACCGAAGACCAGCAGCTTGCCCTTCAACAATTTACAGCCGTCACAGATCAGAACATCAAGGATGCAGTTCCATTACTGCAGCGATGCCAGTGGAATGTGCAGATAGCAATAGCCCGTTTCTTCGATGGCGAGCCCGCAGAAGACCCCGTCGCCGCCGCCGCCGCAGCTCCCCCGCCCCAAGACTCCCGCCGACAAGAAACCCTCCTAGCCAACATCCCGTCGCCGCGCTCTTCTACCTCCTCCAGCCGCCGCCTCATTGAGTCTGCGCCGAGGGTAGTCCCGCAGCCCGAATCCCAAGTCGCCACTCAAGCGCCTCTTATCCTCACTCTCCTCTTCGCGCCGTTCAACCTCGTATACTCCCTGTTCTCGAAGTTCTTCAGGTTCACGGGCTGGCTTTTTCCACCTTTAAGGCGGCTGTTTAGTCCTGGAGGGACGAATACGGGGACTTCGCGACGTACAACGAGTGGACGGAAGCCACTGAATCCGCGGGATACGGCTGCGCGCTTTGTTCGCGAGTTTGAGGAAGAATATGGGGAGAACAACCTGCCGTTCTTCGAGAATGCGTACGCGCAAGCCTTCGACCTTGCGAAGAAAAACCTCCAGTTCCTGCTGGTGATCTTGGTTTCGCCCGAACATGACGAGACGGCGTCGTTCATTAGAGAAACGTTATTGTCGCAAGAGGTGGTCGACTTCATCCGGAATCCCGACAACAACATTATCCTCTGGGCTGGCAACGTTCAAGACTCGGAAGCTTACCAAGTCTCCTCTGCGCTGAACTGCACGAAATTCCCCTTTTCCGGCTTGATCGTACATACACCGCAAGTCTCCTCAACGGCAATGGGCGTCGCAACGCGCATCGTTGGTCCAACACCCCCCGCCCAATTCATCACCAAGCTCCGTCAAGCTATGCAAACACACGCGGAGCCCCTGGATCGCGTGCGTGCTCAGCGAACTGAACAACAAGCCACGCGCAGTATCCGTCAACAGCAAGACAGCGCTTATGAGCGGTCGCTAGCAACAGACCGCGAACGCGCCCGCAAAAAGAAAGAGGAGGCTGAACTAAAGGCCAAGGCTGAAAAGGAAGCTCTGGAGCGCGAACAAGCTGCCGAACGACACGCCCAGAACCTCGCACAGTGGCGTAAATGGCGTGCAGCTTCCATAGCCGCCGAGCCCGCCACCGCAGATGCCAAGGACATTGTACGCATCAGTCTACGCATGCCGAACGCCGAGCGCATAGTTCGGAAGTTTGCCGCTGATGCGCATATCGAAGAGTTGTACGCGTTCGTGGAGTGCTACGACATTCTGCAATCTGGCGACGATGTCAGCGATGTGGAAGAACCCGAGGGCTTCGAGCACGAATATACCTTCCAGCTCGTCTCGCCAATGCCGAGGGAGGTCCACGAGTTGAAGGCTGGTGGTACAGTCAGGGAGCGTATAGGTAGGAGTGGTAATCTTATTGTGGAGAGGCTGGATTTGGAGTCTGATGACGAAGAAGAGTAAATTTTTGTTTGTATGGTCATGTCAATTGCATGCATTTCATGGCGTTTGGGGATTGGGTCTGGTCACAGCGTGGATATGATGGGGCTGTGTCATCGTAACTAACTCTCACTTGAGAGTGGCATGGTTATGGTGGTGTGGGATTGTTCATGACCGAGATAAAATAGATGATGGATGGATCGGCGGCGTTTACTTGAATACTGCGGCATATTTGGTAGAATTGGGAGTGCTTGAGCGATCAAACCCGGAATATATATATGCAAATTGTATAATATCTAACCTACTGTCTTGTTTCTATACGGTAGTAATGATTGTCGACGCTTGATACTGTTGTGTATGGTGAGTATACTAGAGTACAGGAGTTGGGGCTCCCCACAACCGGCACAATTGATACCAGCAACAAATGCCTTTTTCCCAGTTCCTTATCGTCTGTGGTGGGTTCGAATATGACCTCAAACTTCACTAGGTACTGGAAAACTATTTATCCGGCCCTCAATCGGCCCGCGATGGGTGGGGGCTGATTGTTGCACCATAATGCTATATTGATGACAGCGGGTACATGCAGAAGATGTTACAACCGTTGTTCATACGTTACCTGATTAAGGGACCAAAAAGTAGATATCGGTACGCGGGTAAACATGATGCACAAACATTCGGAAGGATCCTCGCACATTAGTGCTTGTCCTTGAACCAGACCGTCAAGTCGGACAAAGGCTAGAACACCTAAGATATAAGGCGCATATCGGACGCGCAGCTATGGTGAAGCATCATCTCTGGCGGTACGGTGTGAAACTGCCGCAAGAAGCGATCAAACAAGTCCCTTCTAATTTCCTCGCCTTATTCCTGGGTTTGTACCTTCCTTTGCGGCTGGAAGCAGGCGGGGTAAATCGTCTCACAAAAACGGCTTCTTTTACATGTGAGCGGGAAGGTAGTTGTGCTTTCGGATACTGATAAGATGTCAAGGTAGCGTGGCAAACGGGATTGTTCGAGGTTGAGGTAGGTTGCCGTGGGATGCCGTGGGATGCCGTGGGATGCAGCAAACAGCGGGCGCCAGTGTCCCAATGAAGGCAATCCTCTGGAGGGACTTGTTCTATATTAGGACATTCTTGCTCGTGATAATCGGCCTTGTTGCATGAATGTATGTGGTAGTCCTCGACGATGAAGCCAACGTCATCTCTTCTCCAGTCTGATCACCTCCAGGACAGGCCATATAAGCAGCGTTCACGTTCCAGATCGCGTGCTGCTCGGCGTGACTCGTGCATGGCTTCGGGGGAAGTGGTGATGGAAATGTGCACGACAGGCGGCTGGCCATCCCTACAGTACTTTATGAAAACAGCTCTTCATAACTAGATGGTAGCACAATGGTGGGAGGAGCAAGTACCCTGCCGTCATGATACCGCCACATACATACGGATGTCGCAGCGGCGCTGCACACAAACTCGTCTGCTCCTTCCGACCATCCAGCCAAATGCAGCACGGCGATGGGCGTTATTAGTCGACTACTTGAAGAAATGTGGCGGTAGATGGCATAAACATGGCGTGCAGATATGCGCTGACAGCTTCGTTCGACAGGTTTCATTGCTGCGCAAACGCTTCTAGAAGACGAGATGTGAAACTGTCACAGTGGGTGACAGAAGTGCCAGTTGCCTGGGGCAGATTACAAAGGATGGGCGAGCTGCATGAGGGGAAGTCCAAGGAGGAGACGTTTCTGGGCAGTGAGGCTGGGTGATCCCAGTCGGCCTTCCAAGTTTTCGGTTCTCTGTCGAACTATTGTATGAAAAGAGGGCGCTACGACGAGGTGCCACGGTCGCGCAGGGTGGAGACGGAGGGTGGGCACAACGCAAGCTCTATCAAAGCACTTCGAGATGGCGATATAGGCCGAAAAGCATTGTTCGATTGTTTGATATAGCGCACAGTATCGGTAAATGGGCATGCTATCCGGGCGTCGTTCGAGCAAAGGGAGCCTTCGTCCCGAAACGCGAATCGCCTCGACCGATATCAGCCAAAAAGGCGCACAAACCACGATTCGGACCGACCACCGCTTTATACCCTTTCCGGGGCTGTCGTCCAAGCACCTCTGCACTCATCGCATCTCATTGCGTTGACGCAACCCCAATGTCCCGTTCATTGCGCGTGCATAGCAGCGCTGCTCTTGAAGATATGGCAGCGTTGCAGTCTGTGTTCCCGTGGCGGGTATTGTGACACCTCAACACGGACGCTCGAGTTCACGCGTACCTCTGCTCTCCCTTCCAGTCACATCGTATCTGTGATGTGACACAGTCTATGTCCATGCCCGGCAAGATCCGACTACCCTCCCTTGCCGCCCGCTCCACCACGGTTCTACTAAGTATACATGGTCGTGTTTCCCTTCTGCGCTTCTCTCTCACACCATCCCCCGTCCACTTTCACACGCCGAGCTCTCCCTCACAGGCATCTGCCCTACCTTCGCTTATGTAACGTTTGATCTGCTGTTACCTGCTACCCGCTGTCTTGGTACCTTGCTGCCTTCCATTCCTTCTCCGGCCCTAACCTGCTTTCTATTTATCGAGCTGTCAAGCCTGAATGTCGAAACTTTCTCTTCCACATCACATTCTGGTTTCTGCCTGAGCCACATCAACCCGTTATGGTCACCGTCGCCATGGCGCCTATCCTCATCCCTCGACTGCTCGATGGCGGCCGTCCCAACACTGACGCCGCCGGAATCGCCTACGTTGTCATCGCCATCCTATATACCTTCATTCTCGCCGGCGAACTCTACTTCCTATACCAACGCCGCTCGACGTTCTGCATCCGGATTCGAGGTCTCCCCATCATCTTCACTTCAGTGACCGCCCTTCACGTCTATCTCATCCTGGTGTTGCTGGTTTACCCCTTGAATGGACAATGGCCCTGTTCAGCCGAGTTCTGGGTCATGTCCATCTTTCTCCCAACGGGCATGGCTATCTTCCAATGTAGGCAATCGTGCTCTCCTCAAACTGCCGTGACTAATGTATCTAGCTTGCAATGCTCGAGTACTCAAAGTATACGAGAGCCAGCGCCGAATGAAGAGAGACTTTCTCGCGGGTGCTCGCAAGGAGCGAATCACCTACACCCCCAAAGGTCTGTTCAAAGCATGGCTGGCTCTCGACGCCGCATCGAAAGTCAACTACGGCACATGTGCGGGACTGGTCATTTCTGTAAGACTCTCCTGGTTGTCTAATGCGACGCCTATCCTGAACTTCTTTAGCTGACAGCGATATAGTTTATCCCTGCAATCATCCTGTACTTTGGCTCGCGCCGTTTTCACCGGTCCTTTGGCTTCTTTGGCCCCGTAGTAGACTCTAGAGTCTGTCGCCAAGGTGGTGAATGGGTGCCTTCTATTTTTGTACAGCTATTCTGGACTGCACTCGTTGGCCCATGGATTCTTTGGAAGATCCGCCACGTACGCGACGTCCACTCTTGGGCATGGCAGTCTAGGCTGGCTATTCTTGCTGGGTTTGTGGCCCCCATCGTCTCTTTATAACCGTGTGCATCTGGCTGACTTTGGTCGTGTGCAGCTTACCCGGAACACCACTATGGTTGGCATTCACATACGCAACCGCCAATCCAATGATGGGTATCAACTTGAACTTCCCTACAGCAGGCTGGTAAGTCCACAAGGTTATTGGAACCGCTTCCCACTTCCGTCCTATATTTGCTTTTGCGCGTCTATTTCCAAAAATGGGCTTTCGTATTGTGCAACCACGATAATTGGGGGCGTACTGATGGCGCATCGCTATTTTCGGGACTTTCCATTTGAATGTTCTAGATCTTTGACTGACTCATTGTGCAGGTTTCTTCCATCTCTGGTTGTATGTCAGCAGGTGCTCATCTTGATTCCTCTCATCGAGGCTTTCAAGACATCGAACCAACGGGAAGCGCCCTCGAGCACAGCGGACACTGCATCACTTACCTCGACATCACCATTGCCTACCGAGAAGCGATCAGAATCAGTTCTGAGCAAAGAGCTGAAGCCTAAAGCGTCGATGCAGTCCCTCGAGTTTAGCATCGAACACCAGATTGAAGACCTGATCGAATGGACTGCGTCGCGTGAGTTCACAGCTGAGAACCCCATCTTCCTTCGCGAAGCACGGAACTTTAAGAAGAAATGGAGTGAACTGCATACCGTAACGACGGCGCAAAGACGCCAGATGCACAACGAAGCCTCGCTCATCTTCTTCACCCTTGTCAACCCCTTCACAGCCGAGACGCCTATCAATATCGAATACAAGATCTTCAAGAAACTGCAACGTCAGTTCGAAGCAATGGAGTACGACCCATATATGCCTGGGTCGCGGAGCAACACCCCCTCTGCTGATCCGTCATCCCCGACCGCGCGCGAGAACGTTGTATGCCCATGGGAGAGCACTCTGGGCCGACCAGCGAGTATCGAATCGAGCAACAGTATATCGAGTACATCGAGCACACGCAGCATCGTACCGAGCGAGTTCACCGAGGATATATTCGACGCCGCATTCGAAAGTATCAAGTACCTGGTCTTCACCAACACGTGGCCGCGATACGTAGAAGCGGAACTGTCCAACAGCAGCAGCAGTGGCAGCCTTCGCTCGCCGTAAAGCACACACTATATACCTCTTCCCCTACCGGGACGTCTGAACATCAGGCCATGCTCGTCTCCCCTCATTGTATTATTATTTAGGCTGGCCAGGACCGTTGATCGGCTAATACGGTATCACTCTTCCATCTCCACCGCATCACCGGTCCTTTTCGACTCTCTTGTTCATAAAACCGATTACACACGCGATACCTTCCCTCCTTTCTACTTCTTACACTCGTTATTAGACATGCATTTTGGTCTATTTTGACAACAGCGACTGGCGCGCACACTTGTACTGATGTATGAGGATTGCCGCCCTTCTTAGTACACGGTACACAGGAAAAAAAGGATGGAAACTTTGGATTTTCGGGCTTAAGCTTTCACGAGCAATGTTGGAAATTGTTTAGAACACACGCAATTGCGCTTTTTGTATCTTTGTTTTGGTCTCTGGATAGGAAATACCCCCCACTAATGGCGTTTCCTCTTTTTGGTTTACTGTTGGACCGGTATCAATTTCAATCTACCTTTACCTTCACCACTTGGTTCCAGACTAACGCGCTGCCGAGGCAGATGTTATCTTAGCACCTCGGATGTACTCACGGCGATCGAACATTAGCAGTTCTCGGGGTTCCGATATCTGCTCGCCATGGTGGTTAGCGGCTTTGGATCTCTGGAGCAGTTCCCGTTGCACGCCTTCAGGCATATCCCCTCTTGTGCCTGCTATGGTTGACCCTTGGTACTATTGCTCTAGGATAAAAAGGTACCCTTTTTTTGACCGGTTGCACTGTCGAGCATCAGGCGTCAAGCGGTGAATAATAAGTTGCGGTGAAGGTAGATAACAACATTATGCGATGGAGTAATGGGTGCAGAAACGAGTCGTTGACAAATTGGCCATTACGACAGCTGTCTACCTACCTATCAGCCTTACGACAGTCCCGCACCGACACGAAACAATGACAATTGCAATAAACAATCACGACTCGTGTCCAGGCAACCGTTTCTTCTACATGTACTCAAAGTCCGAGTCAGAGTGCATGCTTTGTTCCTTTTTCGTTCCTGAGCATCCCGTCTTCGCTTCCATGGATGGCGCCTTCACAAATCGACAGATCTCGCAGAAAAAGGGTTTTCCAGAGCTGCGGTATTGTTGGTCACTTTGCATGAATCGTGATCGAGGGCGCATAGAGTCGCGAAGGGTTGGCCGGTCTTTTGAGGCGGTTCGTGTCGCGGGTTGTGGGGTTGCTTGAACGGGAAGGTGGGCGCCCGTAATGATGTCTATGGGTGCCCGGCTAGGGTTTCTTTGGATAAATATTATTAGATCCCGATAGAGTCGGTGAGATGAGTGGGAATAATGGGTTGGAATGGAGCCGCGTGGTGCGTAGATTCGTCCGCTTTGGGGGTACTTAGGCGATATGGTGAAAGCTGATTTACCTTGGCGTTTGGAATTGTCGATGAGCTTTGTATGTAGCTTTTTGTTGTGTTGAAGTCGAGTTACCGCATTCATTTTGTCAAGGTAGAAGAACATTTGACCAGTATGAATCAGTGTCTTGGATGCACATGTCAACGGAAATTGTATCTTCAAGAGCCTCCATGTCAATGTGTATCTGATCTAGTCTTTAAGCTTGAGCAAATACAGCTACCACGGAAGATGTGCGGGTCTCGCGATACCTTACTATATGGGACAGTTGCGGGCCATGAACATTGCCTATGCGGGAAATTCGAGCAGAAACCATCGAAATCAGATGGACTTTGCCGCTTTTGGTGGTATGTCGCGAGGGTCTCTTTCAGGTTTAGCTATGAATTATCGGTGAATGATTAAGCGCCGAGGGGTAATTTGCGTGGGCCTCACATGGAACCCTTGACGCCATCTCGGATTGAACACGAGCTGGAAAGTTGGTTTTTGTCATATCCCTTGCGTCTGAGATGAAGATGCGTTGGCGAGTTATGTTGGGTGGCTTTCGTTCTCGTTGCATATGTTGTGTAAGTGAGGCATATATGCGGGGTTAAAGAAGTAGAGCGTGGAAATGTAGTCTAGCAAGAAGCGGTGTCGCCATGTTGTTTGAAGATGTATTGGCACTATATTATTATCTACATGTCTTCGCGCGAGGCTGGAAGTATTGTGTAGCCGCTGTGCGGTTTTCACCTTACATCACGCGCTAGTCTAGACTTAGATTAGCCGTCGATCACATGAGTACTTCATCCCGACGTTCAAATGTTACATATCATGTTCTCTAGAGCCAAGCTTCCCAAAGCACGATGTATACGATGTATACGATGAGTTTATTTTACTAACCTCGTGGGAGGGTTCACTTGAACGGTACTGGCTCTTCGATAATGGCCAGACTTCCCCGGATCCCCACACTCATCATGTAGATCCGCCCTTTAGAGCAGGAATATTTGGATTCAAGAGAGTAGTATATGGGCCAACGACTTGCCCATATACCATGGTGTTCAATGTGAACCCTTCTCCACATTGATTCATGAAAGATCGATCGAACGCAAAAAGACATGAGAGCTAAGAAGCTTGGACGTCACGCTTTGTGCCTTATAAAAGTATGTGGTGACTGGAGTATGTATGTACGCTGCTACCGTCAAATGTTCAGGTATCCTGCGTCGCCATGGGTATTTCTCCAACGTCGTGGTTTAAGCACAAGCGCGCTAAAAAGCACACTCCTTTCGGATACCGGTCATCACGAGAACGTGTAGAAACCTATTTTGTAAGAGAAGCCCGCGCCGTTGGGCCTCTATCCAGAGAAACTGATCCGAGCCCAGTGGGGTCCGCGCGATATCTCGCGACATTCAAGATGGCCAAGAGCACTCCGCATACATGGCAGTGTAGCGCCAAAGCTGATCATCCCGATGTTCTGTATTGCATGCTGGACTGCTCTCATCGTTGTCATTTCGGAGAAGGTGTATTCAAGTAGGTGCATCAGTAACTTTCCATGAGACACTGTCTAACCTGAAGTAGTCGATGTCCATCCGATTGTCATCACTGTACTTGGCCTCGTTGTCGGGCTGGCATTGAACTTCCGCAGTAACTCGGCATACGAGCGATACATGGACGGACGGAAGATGTGGTCTGCCCTTGGCGCTACATCTACCTCTCTTGCGCGCCATATTTGGTTACACGTCCATGAAAGGCGCGAAGTGCCGAAATCAGATCTTATGGATAAAATAACTGCTTTGAACCTGGTAAGGCATCTAGTCTGCAAGCGCATTGTGTTAACCTACTAATCACGTTCACAGATTATTGCATTCGTCATCGCCCTCAAACACAAGCTACGATTCGAACCATACACTCAATACGAAGACCTCAACGACCTCGTGAGCCATCTCGAAACTTTTGCCGCCGTTGCCGGTGAACCTACCGCGACGTCTACCAGCGGCATTCGTGACATTGGGGAGATGTTGAACATACCCATGGCACGCTCAAACCCACGAAGAGAGATCAAAAAGGCCGAGAAACCGCTAGGCAATCTACCCCTCGAGCTCCTCTCCTACATCTCCGCGTACCTGGCCGAAGTCTTCGCCAACGGGACATTTACCCTCGGCATCGCGCAAAACCACGCCATGAACAATATGAACGATCTGCACACCATTCTGGCCACCACAGACCGCGTACTTAATACGCCCGTGCCTGTTGCCTACTCGATCTGCATCAGCCAGATCACATGGCTCTATGTCCTGACCCTTCCGTTCCAGCTGGTCCAACTAACAGAATGGCTCACAATCCCCATCACAATCCTAACCTCCTACATCATCCTCTCCATCCTCAGCATCGGCAACGAGATCGAGAACCCCTTCGGCACCGAAGTCAACGATCTCCCCATGGAAATCTACTGCGCGCAAATAACCTCCGACATCGCCATCATTGCCTCCATCTCCCCCGCCCAACTGCAGCAAAACTTCAAGAACGTTGCAAGCAGGCCTTTATACCCAATCAGCTCGGCGCCCGCTAGTTTCTGGAAGAAGCGCCCTGAACAGGAGATACGCGAGGCTCTGCGCTTTCGCGCTACGGTCAGCAAGGGGACGATGTGGAAGAGGATGAATAGTCAGACGTCTGAGATGAGTTCGACGGATGTTGAGACTTGTGTTGAGACTTGTAATGAGAGTATGTGTACGGATGGTAAGAGGAGGAGTGATTATTTTGGGGCGGCGACGGCGGTGGCTTCTGAAACGACCGAGGCGACTGGTAGTGCTGCAGATACTCCTAGTGTAGCTCATGGTTAGCGGATACGCTATGCTGTGGATGCTGTGGTAATGAGACGGTCTTTCGATCTTTGAGTATACCGGTATGTGGAGGATTGTGTAGTAGTATGATAAAAGTCTAATACCGATATCTGCTTTCCAATCTTTTGGAGATTTTGAAGATAATATAGCGAGTCTTCTCTCTCCATTATAACTACCAACAACTGGCCACTTGTAGCTTGCTAGCCATAAAGACCTATGATAGATTCTACTACTACGACATGTAACGTGACAGATACATCTAGCACGCTTATGAGATTGCAGAATATTTGTTTCCGCATCCCAAAATCCATTTCATTTCACAGCTGTGGACTAAATTCTGTTGAATCCTAGAACGAAAACTGATGTTGCTAAAGTTTTGTCCACTCATTTTCATCCATAAAGTTGACTTTGAAAGGGCATTCAAACATCACCCCCGAAATTCAAGGCCGTCGTATGATGTATTCACTGGAGGCTTTCTAGATGAGCTTTGCAGGGTATCACGAACCATTGTTCAAATCAAAATACCCCCATTCCTTTTAGGCTTTTATCCTGCCTCAATATTTACATGGTTCTCATGCTCCCTTTTCCGATCCTAGCCTGTTTTATTTTCCCTATCATCCATAGCTCATCCACAAACCACACCTTCCTTTGGAACCTCCACTACTTCTTTCTCCCCAAGTTCCTCCTTCACCACCCTTCCCTCGGGCTCCAACCCAACCGCCTTAGCCTCTGCCGCCTCTTCTTCTAGCCTCTTCTTTTCCTTCTTACTCAAACTCATCGACCCCTTCGCAATAGCTTCCTTGGGTAACGGTCGGACATATGGTTGCACGACCCACCACGGCCGTTTACAACGGGCAACAGTTGCGAGAGAAGATTCATAAGGATCTAGGTTATCTTCCTGCGTATCGTGGACTTCGGGTTCTGGTGGTGTGGGATTGTCCGGTAGTTCGGCCTGTTCTTTTTCGTAGGCTATCAGGCCTTCTTTGACGGCATCTTCGACGAGGCTGAGCACGTTTTCGAAGCTTTCGATATGGCCGACTCGGCACTTGGCTAAAGCGTCACGCACGTTGTGGTGTTGGGATACGAGTGAGCGAAGGAGGTGAAATAGATGTGCTTGCATGGCCGTAAGGTTCGGGTTCTTGATTTGCAGCTGCTTTTTATCGCTCTTCGATTGCCTCAGTTTCTTTTTTGGTGGGCCATCTTGCTCTTCTTCCTCTGCAGGTTCTTCAGGTTCCGGAGGGTCCGAGGGAAGGAAGAGCGGTTTTCGCGCTGGCGGTTCGTTTCCAAGGGCGTATTTGTGAATGATGTCCATGTAGCGGCGGAAGACGGCGTCCATTCTGTACCCGCCCTTTCCATCTTTTCCGCGCCAGTACTCGCGCCCTTCTTCTCCTACCGGCGGCGGCTCGGCAAAGATGGTCGGGTCGTACAGATTTCCCTCTGCGCTCATGACGCCATCCGCACCTGTCTCTTGCAGACATTTCGCAATGTCTTCATGTTGCAGGATATTCCCGTTCGCAAAAAGAACTGTCTCTTTCGGTAGATTTTCGCGCAGGTAGCGTATGAAGCTCCAGTCCGCTAGCCCTGTATTGTGTCCCTTTTGCTCTCTCCTCCTTCCATGCACCGTGAGTATGCTGGCCCCGGACTCTAGTATCACCTTCGCATACTCCAACGTCCGCTCCTTCGTCTCCAAAACGCGCATTTTAGCCGTGACGGGCACATCCAGGTCGTCGTGCAGCTTCTTTATCATCCTGCCTATGCTGCCCCAGTCCTCCTGCAGGAAAGCGCCATAGTTCCCCCTCTTCGCGATCCCCTGTGGACACCCGAGATTCAGATCCACGGCGTCGCAAAACGGCGCTACATGTTTCGCGGCATTCAGAAAATCGTCCGGGTCGTTTGAGCAGAATTGCACTGTGAGTGGGCGGTCAAAGGCGGGGTTTCCGTCGAGGTATCGCTCTGACTCGGGGAGCTGGGAGATGTGGTATGGGTCAACAGGGGACGGCAGGGAAGATTTGAGCGGCTGGAAATGCGCATCACGGTATTTGGGCATCTCGCAGAACATCTTCGAGTGGAACATGGGCGTGTAGGAGAGGAGGCTCGTTTGCGCGGCGGGCGGGAGGAAGGAGCGAGTGAGCATTCGCCACGCCTGCGGAAGTGAAGTCAGTATACATGATGGGCAGGGGAGGGTTTGGCGGTCCTACGAATTCAGACTGCTCTACCATGGGCGCAAGCACGATCTGCGGACTCCCGATGCTCTCGTAGAAAGCCCGTCCATGCAGCTTGACCCTCTTTCTCTGCCTCTCCTGTGCACCCCCATTCCCATTCCCATTCCCTTCCACCACGGGGGCTTTGGCTTCCACCGCCGCCATAGCAAAGAACCTTTGCCAGCGGCCCGTCCCTCTTTTGATCCTCGGTGCCGCGAAAACGGGGGCTCTCACCGCAACCGTGATGCCCCCTGCACCCCACAAAAGCGACGGAATGGCGCCTCCACCGCCTATCCTCTCACTTCCTCGACCTGCTCGGTCGCCAATAATAGGTCGACAGGAGGTCGACAAGCAGCGGTATACTGTGCAAGGGCGGGAAATCAAATGTGAAATCGGATGTGATGCGGTGTGAAACAAAAGACCTCATCGACGTGTAAAAAACGACATTTCCTTTAGCGGCCACTATCGGATCCATATCAGGGATTCCAGCCAATCGGAGCCAAGCACGACACCGCACTGCACCACAACGCCGGCTGCTGGTAGGGCTGGAGTGGATGCTGATTTAATATCGACCTGGAATCGTCTGACTTGTGCGGTTTCTAGGTGGATATGCTCAGCTGTTTATGAATGCATGTTATCACATATGCGCTCACATATATGCAAGCCTTGTTCCTGTTTTTCGTCCCTTGCCTTTCTCCCTCCTACCTCCCTCACTCCTCCCGATACGAACGCCCTTCACCGCAAGCACCATCAGGGTCCTCAACCACGTTCTCAACCACGTTCTCAATCACGTCCTCAATCACACGGGCACCATCCAAGTTTCAGTCACAGAGCTAAAATGTTTTCGACATTCATTTCATTCTCTTGTCTTCATCACCCATGGGCCACATCCATTACGGTCATGGCAGTGCCTTGAAGACATCTCTACGCCGCGGGAGCTATGCACCCAACGCGCCTATACCCCATATACGCCAGTGCTTGCTCAGACCCGAAAGACCACGAAAGAAAACGCCATGGAAAGCCGACACAACACAACCGGCCAAAGGCTTACCTACTCACGCCGCTGGTCAATCGACCACGTCCAAGGACGCCCTCATTAAAAGTTGGATATCTCATCAGCCGTAACAGCATGCGTCAACGTGTACGCAGCTCGTCTAAAGGCGCACTAAGGAAACGCTAATCGCTGCAAATGCCATCCCACCGTCCAATGCAGTGCGCCATACCATGCTATTATGCAGAAGCTTCTAGCGAAGCCGAAAATTCGAAAGTCGGATCGACAGGACAATCTCACGAGACGCTGCCGTCCGGGATATCATAGGGGAAAGAGGAGGATTCGGGAGGAATTCCGTGTATCGAACGAAGCTTAGAAGGTGCTCCAGTTCCAGTTGCCGCCGAAGCTCGTGGCGAGGCTACCGACACGCGCATTCTCGGGACGCAGGGCTTGGGGAGTGTCGATCTCGACGGCAGCGGTGCCGGAACCGGAGCTCTCGCTGTTTGTGCGGCTTGAGCGCATCTGTTCCCACTCGCGGAACTGGGTGTGGCAGCGATCACAAGAGCGTTGCCAGTCACCGTCGGGATGGAAGAGGGCATGCTCGTTGAGCCTCACGACCTTCTGCGAATGCTGCCAACAGAAGATGCCACCGCACTTGCGGCAGTGGTGGCGGCGGGTTCGCCAATTGAAGGATTGCTGGCATGAAGAAGCACTGCATGCAGGAGCGGATGTATCAGGCTAAAATTTAAAGTCAGCCTCAAGTCCATTGCTCCACATGCATAATGGCACAGGTCGGCGAACGAGGGGGGAAGCGAAGGCGGTGTGCATGTGCGACCCTGCCGCATCCACTCACTAGCGCGGGGTAGAGAGGGCGGTAAGACAAAGGAAATGCTTAAAGCGCGGCATTGGCGCTGAAGCGAAAGGAAAATTGGACTTTGACGTCTCGACTTCGAGCGACGATCCAACATGCAGCGTTGCCATCCTTCGCTGGCGCATATCGCGAGCCGCCTGGACTTCGGCGCCAAGAGACCGATGTGGCGCTAAGACGACCCGCTCGGCGAAAAGTACGTAACATTTGAGCGGGAAAGGAAAAGAAGGCGGCAGAAAGGCAGGAGATTACAAAGGATGACAATAATGACGGCGAACGCAAATGGCAGGTGGCAGGGGAAAGAAGAAAAAAAGAGGGTTACACATACCTGCCAGTGGTTCCTTGTGATTGGACCGGCGATTGGGGAGAGGGGCATGTCGTTGTAGATGCTGTTGATGTCCTCGGTCTGCACGCGGGTGATGGGGCTGATATCGCCGGCGCCGGATCCGAACGAGCTTTTGGTGCTCCAGCTGCTGTTGGGCGTGTCGACACGAATGTCGGCCTTGGGGGGAGACTGGCGCTTCTCGGTCCTGCGCAGCGCTGCGGGGACATACAGCGGCGTCTTCAGCGGGCGCAGCGGCGGGGCGTGGTGCGTGTGCGTGTATAGGTGCGAAGCGTCGTGCGGCGAGGTGGGCGACACGGTCAACGGCGAGTTTCCACTCGAGTGCACGGGGGTGTATTGGCCCGACTTCTTGTAGGCGTGGTGGTACGGGGTGGGCTGCGGAGCGACGGTCGCATTGGAGAATTGGGTGGCCATGATGGGCAGGTTGGGGGGTGAGGGTTGAGGGTTGAGGGTCGAGGGTTGAGTGGGGAGTGGAGAGTATGGGGTTCTATGAGGGAGCGAGGGCGGTGAGGCGGTTGGGATACAACGCAGAGAGAACGGCAGGTCGATGCGGCGTATCAAGGCAGTGCGACTGGACTGCTGACAGGGCTTCCCTCCAAGCAGGTGTGAGGCTTTGCGATTGATGAGGTTGAGTGCGAGTAATTGGTCGCTGACGTAGAGGCGGTGGAAGATAAGGGACGGGTAACTGTGATACAACAGACGCGCGGGCCACTTCTTCACTGCTCAAGACAACGATACAGCATGCATGATGGGGAGGAGAGGGAGGATATAAGGGAGAGGAGGATGGACAGCGTTAGCGACGGATCGGGGACGGAGGGTGAATTAAGGACGTCTACCGCCCATCGCGAACATGGACGTAAGTAGGCGAGGGTCTAACGGCGGCCAAATGGGCTGGGCATGCTAGGCTCTGCGAAGCATCACCATCCATGCTCGGCGCCGCATCGGCGCGCATAACCGTGGTCTATTAATTTCTTTGGGCAACTGCTCACGTTCGCCGCGCAAAGCCGTTGCCGTAGAAGACGGCGGGCACAGTAGTATGTAGACATATAGACGTCGTAAAAGGCAGCCATCTGCCACCGGCGAGACGCCCTCGACTCTCTCGAGGAGGCTTGGGTCGCACTGACATGGCCTCTGCAGCGCGGTCGGATGTGCAACGGCCAGAGCCCCACCATGCTCGATTTGGCTGCCAGCTTATCTCTGGCCAATCGCCGACCGCGTCTTCGTAATTTCCATTCGTTGTTAGCTATCGCGACGCCGGACGGGCCGTCTGCTGTTGCGTTTGCACTGCTACGTCAGCCTCACCTGTCGACATCTCAACACCACTACATGCTCTACATGCTCTACATGGCCTGGGGACGCGCAGACTCGCGAAACAGGTGCCGGCCGACTTCTCGAGCCTCGGTTTCGGTCATAGTTCGGCTACCGCCGGTGGTGAACCGTGAACTGGTGGAGGGTGGAGTCTCAGGGTCTGGCAAGACCAATAATGTCGTGCATAGTGTCAATTGACGTCTCTCGTGCGAACGCATTCAAATGCGATGCGATGATACGGCGCGTCCTTTGTCGAGCGCATCCACCATGTATATCGCGAGCATCACCCTGACGACTGGCGTGCGTCTCTCTTGTCCTCATGCGCCTATCTCCAGCTGGAGAGGTCATACGAAGTGTCCAGATGTCATATACAACTGGTCACGTGTAGTGGCCGTGCAACAGTGGGGTGGCGCAACCCTGGACCTCGTCTTTTCACGTTTCAAGACGGATGCCACGGCACTTGGATGAAGAAGGTCCCCCGTAGCGCACTTTCATTGCTGGTGCTCTAGCTTAGTAATCACCGTCTACGCCTCTTGTGGCTAAGACTCTGTTTAGTAGTATCGAATCTAGCCGCATTAAGCTTTCGTGTTTTTGCGGGGAAAGTTCTCTACGCGAATACGAACCATCCCCTCCGACGACTTCACGCAACCTCCAAACCCTTATTCTCCCGTCCCTTGGGAAATATCAATAATAAACGTGAAAACTGCCTTTGAATCCTGAGCCGCGTCTAAGCTTTGTCCAACTTGCCCCTGGCTCCCACGAGGCTATCCTAGCACATCACCATCCATGGCCCTTACTACCGAGACCGTCTCCCCAAAGGCTGCGGCCCTTCCTCCTCTGCCGGCCGAAGACCCACTTACACCGGCCCAGTGGAAGACGCTGTTGGCCATAGCGGATGCCGTGATCCCGCCTATCACGCCTATCTCGACTGCAGACGCAAAAACAGAACTTCCAACCAAGGACAATGATTACTCTGCAGCGCTGAGCACGCTCCAGGCCCTTACACCGGCTAGCGATGGGTTAGATGTTGCTAAAGCCTACCTTGGCGACTGTGCTTCGTCAAATCCCCAGTTCAAGCAAGAATTTCGGCGTATATTCGCTTTATATTTGCCTGTCGCTACTAGGAATCAATTGTGCGTAGCCCCCCGATGCAAAGCGCCTTCCGGACAGGATTGCTGACTTGGTACTCGAGTTAGGCTGCTGGTGTTGAACATTCTCAACACACGTGCCGGTTCACTTTTCTTGACTGGTTACATCACGCCCCTTGGGGACCAACCCGTCCATGTCCGCGAATCCATCCTCCAAGGATGGGCAACCGCCAAATTGCCCCTCCTCCGTCAGCTCTTCTTTTCCCTCACGATGCTCTCAAAACAGACTTGGATCAAGACGACTCCCAAACTCAACCCAGTCTTGGGCATCCCTCGTGTTCCCGTCGGAATGGTACCTGGAAAAGGCTATGACTACGCCTTTCTCCAGTTCCCACCTGGTGATGCCCCTGAGACAATCGAAACAGACGTGATCGTCGTCGGAAGTGGATGTGGAGGTGGTGTCTCAGCGAAGAACCTTGCTGAAGCCGGTCACCGAGTGATCGTGACTGAAAAAGCATACCACTGGACGCCTGATCACTTCCCCATGTCTGAGCAAAATGGCTGGAACCATCTCTTCATGGACGGGGCGTTCATCTCGTCGGATGATGCTTCTGTCACTGTCGTAGCAGGCCAATCCTGGGGCGGTGGCGGAACAGTGAATTGGTCCGCATCGCTCCAAACACAGGGCTTCGTGCGTCAAGAGTGGGCTTCTCGCGGTCTTCCCTTGTTCACCTCTGCCGAATTTCAAGAATCTCTCGACCGTGTCTGTACCCGTATGGGCGTGTCAACAGATTACATCGAGCAGAACCGCACCAATCAGATTCTCCTCGAAGGCGCCCGTAAACTAGGCTACGCCCACAAAGCTGTTCCGCAGAACACGGGTGGTAAGCGTCACTACTGTGGACACTGCACCTTTGGCTGCGGATCCTGCGACAAGCAAGGCCCAGTCGTATCCTACCTTCCCGACGCAGCCCGTGCAGGCGCTCAATTTATCGAAGGTTTTCACGCGGAAAAGATTCTCTTTAGCACCAAGGACGGAGAGAAAGTAGCCACTGGTGTCCAAGGGACATGGGCCTCTCGCGACATCAACGGCGGTGTGTCTGGCATACCCTTGACCAAACGCAAAGTTATCATAAATGCTAAACGCGTCATCGTGTCCGCTGGTACCATGCAATCACCACTTCTCCTTTTACGTTCCGGACTCAAAAACTACCACATAGGACGAAACCTCTATGTGCACCCTGTCTCCATTCTCGGAGCCATTCATCCCGAACCAACAACTCCCTGGGAAGGTGCAATTCTGACCTCCGTAGTCTCCGAGCACGAGAACCTCGATGGCAAAGGACACGGAGTGAAAATAGAAGCTACGAACATGATACCGTCTTCTTGGTTGATATGGTTAAAATGGACTTCTGGGCTCGACTACAAGATGCAGGCCGCACGGCTGAAATACATGACTGGTTACATATCTATGGCTCGCGACAGAGACACTGGACGTGTATATCCCGACCCGAAAGATGGCCGTGTCCGCTTCACATACACACCCTCTACATTCGACAGCAAGCACATCACCACAGGTCTGGTCGCCTTGGCAAAAATGCAATATATAACTGGGGCTACTGAGATTTTCACCACGCTCCCGAACTTCCCGACCTTCAAGCGTGATCCCTCGGCAGCTCCTTCGGCCGGGATCAACGACCCCAAATTCCAAGCCTGGCTCGCTCAGCTCGAGAAATTCGGCTTCCCTACTCCAGGATCGGGATTCGTTTCCGCGCACCAAATGGGCACCTGTCGTATGAGTAAGGATAATGAAGATGGTGTTGTGGATCCAATGGGTCAGGTTTGGGGAACCAAGGGTCTGTATGTAGCAGATGCGAGTGTGTTTCCAAGTGCGAGTGGCGTCAATCCCATGGTGACCAATATGGCAATTTCGGATTGGATTTCTCAAGGTATAGCGAAGGGGATGGGCGAAAGGGCCAAGTTGTGAGTGTATTTCTTAGTTAGACTGGCAGGCTTGCGCTTACGCTATGTTGTATATATAGGAACATTTAAGGGTTTTTCTTTGTAACGGGTATTCCTTAAGTGACATTAGCGCGTCACTCACTCCTCATCAGTCCCCAAGTCCATATCATCTGATCCCTCACTCTCATCCTCCTTCTCCACCAACCCCCTCTCCGCCCTCTCCGCCCTCTTCGCTTTCTTAATCTGCTCCTTCACAGCCCACTTCGCCACCTTATCCGCCCTCTTATTCCCCACACTCTTCCCGTGCCCCTTAATCCACTCTACCCGCGGCCAAATCCCCTTCTCCGCCAACCACCTCGCGGCATCAAACAGCTCTTCCGCCGCAAACTTCGTCTCCAGGTCCGGTACATCCGGGCCAAGTTCCCACACCTTGCCATCCGCAATATCGTTTAGCAGCCAGCGCGCGTCGGTGAAGACGATGACTTGCCTGGTCGGGATACCGTCCTCTACCCGCTTCTTGGCTAGCTTCATGGCCGCCGCGAGCCCGAACATCTCGCCGTCTGCCGAGTCGCCGACGTTGTGACCTAGCGGGTAACTGACTTCGCGCCATCCTGTGGGGTGTGCAGGGTCCTGCCACACCACGGCGGCGGATAACCAGCCCTCTTTCTCGCCGTTCGTGCCCCAGCTGGCGTCGGACCAGTACACGGCCGCTAGTGACCGGTCGCTGATCCAGGAGAGGTTGTGTTCGTCGCCGAAGTTGGCGTTTTCGTTGGGGAGGAGGGCGGAGGTGCGGCAGAGTGTGCCGTAGAAGCGGCGGTGGTTGAGGGTGCGGCGTGTTTGTTCTTGGTGCTCTGTGAGCCAGTTAGTTGTGGTTGTGGTGGGTGCTGAGGACATGATGGTGGTGTGTCGTCTTCTTCTTTGATATCGTCGTCGTCGTCGTTGTCGTCGTCTGTATACGTTTGATGTTGTTAGCCGATGCTCACTGGAAGAAGAAAAGCAATAAGTCAGTCAGTCGGTCGGTCGGTCAGTCAGTCAGTAGCACACAGAAGAGAAGAGGAGTAGAGAAGAGAGGAGAGGGAGACGGAGTAGCAATTATATCTATGGAGCTAACAGGCAGCAGACGAGTATTCAAAGTGAAGGACAATGAGACCAGGAAAAAGCTAATCGACACGACAATACACGGCCGAATCCACAATACCATAGTACTACAACATGATGGCGGCAGTCATTGCTGCCTTGACCTACATGGAGCGCTGTATAGATCCGGTTCCTATTGTTGGACTTGGCGAGTGAAGGTAGAGTGTATGGCGTTTGAAGGACATTGGGATAATGTTAGTAAGATTGGTTTAGGGTGAGTGATAAGCTATGTATGCGGCATATCTAGATATGTTGACATATAACTAATTATGGGAAGTGCGGTATATATACGCAGGAATACTTATGCAGAGTAGAGAACTGGCGCATAATGGTGAACAAGATGTATTAGCCTTAAGTGACAAGATGGTTGCAGTAGTAAGAAGCATGAATATAGTGTCATTTTTACAAAGATCAACAACGGAGGTAATTTAAAGAGCTAACTCTGATCAGGGTTCACGACATGACAGGACAAGTTTAAAATATGTATCGTTTAGATGTCCTAGTCTACAACATCCACTATAGGATACCATCCTCCAATACTCCAAACCCCTTCCTTGGAAAGCGAATGCCATCACCGTAGCCCGTCATCTATTCCGAAGTCCTAGGGTGAACAAAACTCTATCTGATATGTATAGAAAAATAAGAGAGGGTAGCCGGGGGTGGTCGTTAAGTCGTAAAAGTGCCGAGCACTAGTTGCTGGGGGTATAAAAGGGTGGTATCGATATGTTCTAATTCGTTCGCTGTGTTCAATCCGCATTCACCTGTATATTCCATGGAAAGTACGTCTTCAGGGTGGCGAATAAGGGATCCAAAGGAAAAGAGTGACTAGTTCGTTAGATTTGACCGTGAAACGTGTTCGTCTTCTTACGATCGCCGTGTGAGTGTCGCAAGAGCTGACGAGAGAGCGAGAGACTGGCGCCTATTTTAGGAGGTGAGCATGTGGTTTCCCCAGAGGCTTGATAGACGGAAACAGTGCTGGAAATCATGGGGAGAGGAAAGGAGCATGACCCCAACGTTACTCGCGGTGAATGACAATACCGCGAGGACAGAGAGGGGTATTACAACCTTCCACTCTCCACCTTCAGCCTCTTCCACATGCCAACATGCTCAATACCCTCTTCAATCCACCGTTCTTCTTTCTGAATCTCAACCTCTCCGTCCTCCCCTCTCAACTCCTCGCTGAACCCATATCTCTCCCACAGCGGCTGCAGATTCGCTTGTGCGTGTATCATGACCAGCCCGTTCCATGTTCCAGCCTCTTGCACCGGCTTTCCCGACAAGTTGGCCATCTCCATGGTTGTAGGGGACGGCGGGCGATAGATCTCTTCGGGCTGTTTCGCAGCGTGTTTGAGCGCGGCGTTGATGAGGAGTTTCCCGAGGCCGAGTTTGCGGTAGGGCGCGAGTACGGCAAGACGGCCGAGCTTGACGTAAGGCTCTAGAGGATGTGTTTTCGGGGCTTCCTCTTGAAAGCTGGAGGGTGGGTCGGCATCGGTATGCCTGTCTGCTTTGTACTTCTCGAGGTACTTGTTCGGGCCGTGCGGGCCGGGAATCAGTCGGATGGTGCCGACAGGGAGACGAGAACCTGCATCCGCTGACGACCGCCGAGTTTCATCGGGTGCGACAATACCTGTGGAAGAGTCCTTCCTCAGATCTTTGGGTGGCGAGCTCGCGGTCGAGGCGACAGACGCATATACGACCCAGTGCCAGCTGCGTGCATCGTCTTCGTCGAACTCGGCTTCGAGCGGGACGCCTTGTTCGCCATAGACCTCTTCCCGTACGGACATGGCATCTCGGAAGATTTGCGGTATATCTGCTCCCTGCTTGCTGCAAGGGAGTGTGTTGTCGTAGTTGGCTAGTTCTTGGCCGGGAGGCGGTAGGACTTCGAGGAACTCGGTGCCCTCGCCGGCCCCGTTGCTGTCTGAGGTGCCGAAGGTCATGGTCGTAGGCACAAATCGAGGTATAGAGATCAAGCAAAAGTCCCTTTTTAGCAGGCGTGACGGCCGCCTCTTATAGTAGTGGTAACTAAGCCACCCCAAGCTTTAACGCAGGGTAAATTGCTCGCGCCGGTAGCGATGCGAGCGGCGCCGGATCATCAAACTATGGCGTGGTTTATTCCCGATATGCAAGATACTACCAGCGATCGGCTGGATGATCAGTGAAACGTGTGTGCAGTGGACGAGTGAGCACCTGGAGAATAGTTCGGATGACGTAGAAGCCTTCTGTACCCCGCCATCCTGGATCCCTGCGTGTGGGCGATTTATTCCGAAGTAGAGGGGTTTAGACCCGCGGAACGTTCCGAGCCAATCAGGGGGATCAGGGTCTTCGGTGTGTGGAAGCTTTGACGATGGCCTTCTTTTACCACCTATTACCTATATGCAACCGCATGAACGGTGCATGGTAAGCACCTGCGAGAGGGGACTCTCGACGTTCAACATGATTGTGCTACCTCTGTAGACTGCAAGTTGCTCGGCATGTCAGATGAACTTCTCGTCATCTACTTCGTAATGCCCCACTAAACTAGATCGCGTTGCGTCTAGCGTGTATTGTTCGTAGCCACGTGGTAGCGTAACCTCATTTCCAGCATCATTTTCAACATATGTCTTTGATAACAGCTACCCCCATTTTTCATCCCATCCTCAAAGAAAAGTACCGGTCCGGCCGAGTCGAGGGCATGGTATCGCTGGCGTCACATACAAATTTCCAGCATGGCTTGTGGATAGAAGGGCACCAGGGAGCTACATGATATCATTAAAGAGCGATATAACCATGCCTGATACGTCCAATCCAAGGACTAACGACGTATGCTACTAATTTGGTGGCTGATCTCTCCTCTTTGCCATTGAGTCGGCTAAAATAGTGCCTTGAATTGAAGCTTACCAGCGGACTCCAGCAATGTTGACCCACTTTCCAGCGGTGAAGTCTGACCGCTTTTCGATTAGCCATTTCGTATCATCAAGATTATCTGGCTGCAGACGAAAGCGGTCGTTCACAGCGCTCTCGCAGGTCTAGGGCATGTGGACTCTGCGGAGAGCTGACAGTGAGCGATGAGGGCGAATATATTTCCAGAACAGGGTTGATGCTTCTGAAAGGTGAAACCACCAAGTCAGGGGCGGCTCCATGAACCTCGAACAACGTCGTGGCACTGCAATTTTCAGAAAAGTGTTCCAGTGGCGGCGGTGGCGAATGACGACGAGCTTTCTCACTGTCTCCCCTTTGCTCACCAGAAGTCGGGCAGCGAGATACCCGATGATACCGCACTCAGACCAGCCAGCAAAGCTATGTGGTCCACAAGGCTAACGAAGGCGAACCTCTTCCATGAAGCTCTCAACCAGCCCATCTAATTAGCAATGCATGCCAATGCTTTTTTGAGATCTAGAATTCAGCCTGTATACAAAGGCTTCGTTTCTGATTATACATAACCCGGAGTATGACGAAGCTGCTGGAAAGAGGAATGTAGCACTCGCTGCCGTGCGGGGTCTGTCTTGCAAAACAAATGACGCTGTGGGTGACACAGCTTGTGCATGTGGCGAAAAATATGATCAACTCAGAACGCTGCCTGTTATCGTCGGAGAGCATAGCCTCGCGTAGCGACTGATAACATCCTAGCGACACCAGCATTGAATGCTTGTCGATACAATGTCCAGATCATCGCGAAGGCAACTTCTAATGACAAGGGTAAGAAGAACATCTACTCCGAATTATATGAGTGACCTGTCAACGAGTTCCACTGGTTGCATAATCTGCCTTATTCCTCTATATAGCCGAAGCTGACAGCATAAGCGACTTCTCATGTATCTCTGTCTTGCAGCTTATCAATACAATGGTAATACAGGCTGGACTGGGCAGGTAAGACCAGGCAATATGATATGTTTCAGTTGGTGCGACAGGTCTTACACCCTATGTACATATTGGCGGCACAGCATGTGAAGTTGGTCGTTTTGGCTGTTACGAAAGCATTTATGATCCTGTCGTTCTGATTCATCCACGAATCATATCCTGCAGGCCGAAAGTCGTTCGACCCCGATGCTATTTTCAGTACCATGTTAAGCTTGCCAAGGATTATGTTACCCGAAACCTTCATTATGAATGGCTAATTGGAATTGCCTGCTCTTGGATCCCTAGTCAAACGTCACTGTACAACGCAAAGCCTGATTAACAACCCAGTTCTGGCTAGTGTTACTGATAATAAGCCTTCAACCAGGCATTCTTCAAGATTCTTACGTCTTTCCTGGCGATCAATAAGATCTACTATGAAACAAAAAACCGGTATACAGTCAGTGAGATAGGAACGAAGTCTTGTAGCTTTCGTTGAGGAAGTGCAGCGGCGAGGCCAAGTCTATCACAGACTTCTGTAAAGATAACGGAGTTTCTAAGCCATCATTGTTAGAATATTAGACTAACGAGCTCCCCTAAAACATACAGGCTTTGTGGAGAATACGTGCCATAGGTTAGGGACTGTTTTATCGCCTAGTTTCGCTTTCTAGGAGGGTACGAATCTTTTCTCTAACAAGAGCAGGATTCTCGAGGCGATTCCACTAGATGAAAGCATTTTCCATATTAGGGTTGCATTTAAATCCTTGTAATCATTCCCCGTCTCCTGCACAATATGGTATAGGAATCATGGTCTTGTTTAACAGTAGGTTTCAATCACAGAAAACTTGGGAGTTGCGTTTTACATGAATACGCATGAAATCGACAACGCCGGAAAATAATGTTCTAACAGCTGTAGAATTCTGTTGCGTACATTGATAATATCACATTTGTTTACATTTATTAACTTATTCTTCCTATCTTTGGTTTTTTCCTTCAATTTTTTTTTGGTTGCCAAGAAAACAATTGTGCAAAAAAACAAAATGTGCAAAAAAAAATTCAAAAACATACAACAGCAGGTATTCGCCAGTGGTCACCCACCTGACTACTAATCCGCCGGTATCATGCTTAAGTACAGCTGAGCGGACGGGAAGCTCTGTGCTCATGATCCTATGGTCGTATGTGATAGTTCGGACGAAAATCTCAACCTATATCGGATGATAGTTTTTCCTAAATACATTGTATATATAGGGTAAAAATGCGACACCTATCCCGCTCATAGGTCATACGTGACAATTATATCAAGATATGTAGTATATAGATGGCCACTTGTGAAAGCTTTGCCCTTTACATACAATATGTAGTGCTTGTCTAACCTACTCAACACGAATCCATGTCAGTCCTTCTATCCAACCAGGCTCTTTTACTACAGCGCCGACGCCGACACGCTCCCAAACAACCCCCGAAGGACCTGGGATCGAAGCAACAACAATCACATAATGCTTGCTCACATCACCCACCCCATATGTGCGCTCCGTTCCAACTATGACCATTCTGAGATTCTCCCGCTCTGATTCTTCTGGTCGGTCCCAGATGATACCCTCAATGTTGCCAGAACCATCCGCATCTTTGGCCCTGCCGACCAACTCTTCTCTCTTTTCACTCTCAGAAACCCATTTGAGGGACGCATCCCAATCAACAACGTCAAAAGGGACGGGCATATACTCTATGGCACCCATGACCGCCATCCACGACCATGACGGCACTTCTTGGCCGGCTCCGAACTCGATTTTTGGGAGACTGTGCTGTTCTCGCGGAGCTGCATCTGAAACGGCGCGCTGCCATAGAAGACTTCGACGGAGGTAACTTCTATCAGAGTGGTCAAGTATACCATATCTCGCCCTGGTGGCATAGACTCTGGCTAACCGACGCTCTATACCGGCCAAAGCCACCGCTCTATCCCTCCAGTACGTGAAGGAGAGCTGTGAGTATTTTTCGTAGATGTTCTCGAAGAAGATAATCCTCATTCCCTTGTAATGCGATGCCATAGACTCTGGAAAATTAGGATCTGAAAGGAAGGAAGATTTTCGGCTATAAAAGTTAACTTCATGATATACTTGAAATAAACATGACTTACTTGTACATTCTCATCATGGTTTCGCATCTAACCCCTTTCCCGCACTCCCAGTACATTTGAGTGTCTGTGAAATGCAGCACGCGTCTCGAGAGTGCTCTTTCCTGGAAGACCCACCCTCGAGTGCTTAGCTCGGCTTCCTCTACATCGCGCTTGAAGTCATCGATAGCGTTGCAAATATAGACTCTTGAAGAACGTCCATTTGCCGTAGGGACATTAATGGGGCTGTATGTCCTTGCTTTAGGACCCTCTTCAGGATGAGGCTTGAGAAATCCATCGCTAGTGCCATTCGAGCAGGTGGCGGAAAGAGTAACGTAGGCAGAGCTGAATACTTCCTCCATTTTCTGGCATTCCGCCCTCCAATCTTCGATGCTATTCTGTACAATGCACAGTGAGTCTATCCAGAGGTATCTGATTCCGAGCATTCTTGTGATTGTGACCGCATCTCGGAAAGTTTTTGGAAGCTTTTTCAATTCAAGCTGTCTCTGCCACTGACTTAGATTATCTTTTT
This sequence comes from Massarina eburnea CBS 473.64, assembly GCA_010093635.1. NCBI lineage: Eukaryota > Fungi > Ascomycota > Dothideomycetes > Pleosporales > Massarinaceae > Massarina > Massarina eburnea. Next base: position 673,857 of record MU006782.1, read on the forward strand.
GTAAGCGGAATTCCCTGTGCAGATTTGGATCCCCCCAACGATGTGAAAGTGCAGCGTAGTTAGAATCCGAGCGATCTTTGGAGCAGTCTAATTTCAGGATTCCCGGGTTCTTGGTTGCACTCAGGTCAATAAGTCGTTTGGGCAGAACTGGATCTTTTGGTCTGCAGACATGTTTTATGTTGCAGTCATTGATCCAATGTTGAAGAAGCATGGGGTAACACCTGTGCTCGTAATGGAGTAAAGCGGGAAATCCTTTTTGTAGATCAAGTGGGGCGTAATTGAGGCCTATCCGCAATCGTTAGTGACTAAGTGGAGGGTAGCCATGGCCATCATACCTGGACCCACAACAATAGAGAGTTCGGGAGCGGCATTGGTGGTCAACCATGAACTATTCCTGGAAACTGAAATATTCCGTAATGAATCGGATGAAGAACCACGAGATCTGTAAATGATGCTACAGAGACTACATGAGTGCCGAGAAGATTCGACTTCGGCCCAACGAATGGAGAACCCGGGAAAGAAAATGCCATTATGCGTGTCCGAGCAGTGGCAACATAGAGTTCGAGGGGTAGAGTCCGGCGGAAGAATGCTTTCATGGTCTCTGAGAGTAAGTTTGCTAAAGAGGGCGTCCGCAAAAGAGTTATCGCAGTGAATGCTCCATGTATCGGTAAGATATGGTGTCCCATATGGGTACTGTGTGCTAGCCGCCGGGTCACTGTTGAGAGTGAGGGGGAAATCTGGAATAGCAATGGATTCACCGAGAGAAGGCGGTCTCAGTGTATCACGTTTGCTTCGAAGACTCAGTGACTGTTGGAGAGGTCCTTTTTTATGATCGCTGGGCATGTCGACAGAGAGATCATGTATATAGGTTGAGTCTGTGTTTGATAATGATAAGATTTGTGACAGCTTGTCGCACAGTTCCTTACTTTTGGCTCGTTCCGTTTTCGATGCATGGGTTCTGTTCTCGGTAGTGGCAGGTTCTGTGAAGACTTTGATATGTGTTGATAAGGACTGTTCGTTGGTATTCGATGATGCGTTTTCTCTATTTTCGAAGATAAGAAGACGCTTTACAACCATGTCGAGTAGATCTCTGAGTGCTCCACTGTAGCACTTCCCTTGTTTTTCGCCAAGAGTCTTCTCCTCCATGTGTTTAGACCATTGCCGAACTTTAGGATGATGTGTAATTGTGTGGTCGTCGTTGATCTCAAAAAATCCTCTCTCAATTAAGCGGTTGAATCCTTGAAGTTCTTCGACTCCGTAAAGGAGCCAGATGATGAACTCGAGAATAACACAGCCGAGGCTCCACATGTCGTAGGAACGCGATATTGGAGTTGTGATAGAGGTCCATCTCTCCGGTGCTTCATATCGGAAAGTGCTCTTGGGGATCGACAAGGTCCTTCGATTATCGGTTGCGAGGGAGTGTATTTTCGCCAGCCCCAAGTCAGCAATTTGCAAGCATCCAAGACTTCCATCCTCTTTCGCTCTGATTATATTTTCAGGTTTCAAGTCTCCATGGCGACAATTCCTCGGAGAATCTTTGAAATAATTATGCCACTTGTCGAGTGCTTCGGCAAGGCCATGAAGTTCCGTGAGGGCCCACTTAATTGTGTGTCCTATAGTGACTTCATCTCCCCTGGAATTGTTGTTCCAGAATTCTCGAAGATTACCTCCATCAACCCATTGGAACATCATGTAACGCTTCGTTCTCCATTTAAACGCGGCGAGAAAATTGACAATGTGGCGGTGGTTAAGGCTGCGCGCTAGGTCGAGAGCATTGACTTCTCCGTCGAAAGCGTTCTCTGACCCGGATTCAGACTCTAAGAGTTCTTTGATAGCGACTTGGTCAACCTTAAAGCATTAGCAGAGCGTATGAAGCATTAGAATAGTACGATTTACTTTGATCAAGTCTCCTCGATGAGCTTTATGTATTCTGGCCTGGTATAGTGTGCTGAACCCGCCACCCCCACGCTGAACATACTCAAACAAAGGCAAGACATGATCATCGTGCAGTTCTTCTATTACCGCTCCTGCTGCGAAAATGGGGGCAAGGAACTCCCATTGATGCCGGCAAAACTCATTGATGTTGGTTTCAACGTCGGCATCCGGGTTATTTTTTTCTTCCCACGTCAAAAACCACCGTAACGCTGGATCGTCCGCAGGGATGCCACTTCTTGAAGTGATCTTACCATGTTCGTATTGCACTGGTAGGTATCGGTCGGTGAATCCGTATTCTGCTAGACGGGCTGCATGTGTACCGAGTCGAGCACGGATAAGTATAGCGAACGTCTTTGGACTCTTCTCTGAAATGAACTTTGTCAATACCCCGTCCTTGTCATCGATTTTACGCGATGCTAGTTCCTGTGGAACATCCCACTCCTTTTTGATATCATTGAAAGCATCATGGGGTAGAAACTCCCGGTTGGAGAAATCGCTATGCTGCAACGCATCGCGGAGAACCTTTCCCAGCGATTTTTCTTTTGGATGGAGTGAGGATGCCATGATTCCCTTCCATAGACGGGCTATTCCTGGAAGCTGTCAGCTATGAATGATATGGAACGCAAGCGCTAAAGTGAAGAGAAGAGATTTAAAATACACGATCGAAGCCCTGGCTACGGTTCACCGTGCCTTAACTGGATAGAGAGCCGCCGGAATTTTGACTTGACACTGAATGTATAGAACAGATGTGCTTAGGAATTGATGTGTTGTTTGTATGTTGATGAACATGAGATAGGCTGAGGACAGACTGAGGATGATATACTTCGTATTAGTGCGGGGTAAGGCTATTCTTTTATCATTGTCCTTATTAGTGTTGTTGCCTTATTTAGCAGCAGCCACGTATGAATTGGAACTCATCAGGCTGACTGTATCTTCACCGGTGTTGATCTACCTACAAAGGTAGGAAGTACAGTGTGGTTGGGACGAAAGCTTATAGGTTCTCAAGCGAGATCGAAATAACACGCGCGGGAAATTAGCTCCAGGTGTCGCGTGATGGTATACAGTATCTCTAGGCACATACCACAGAATGAATGTTTGGAAATGCACTGTCTCTTCGTATGTGTCGGACTGGGTCGCTATCTATGGTATCTCTCGACATGATTGTGCAAACCCAGAATTGGTAGATACCTTAAGTCACTCTGCAGAGCAAATGCACGTGGAGCGAGAATGCTTGCGAGATTAGCCTTGTCACTCTAATATACGATAGGATAAGTGGCTGAAGCATGGTCAGCAAGGCTTGTAATTGGTACCATAGGTTTTTTGTACCGGAACACTACACCACTCATACCCGACCTTTCTGTTACTGATGACGATTCATGAACGTAGATTGGCTAGGATCGGAATGAGGCGAGATATTGAAATGGGTAGATATGCTGAACTAGAAGAAACACCACAAATCAGGCTCCAGACCTCAAATATCAATATAGAAGCTGGTAATTTCCACTTGAGATCGCAGTATTTGTAGGGTTTACCGGCAGGCGTCTGGGCTCAGCCGAATCTCATGAGGTAGGCGGCAGCAAACCTCGATAGGTATTCGAGACCATTGAATTCAGAAGCTATTGAGGGATTGCAGTGCCAATGACGCCCTGGGATACAGTGCTAGTATTCAGGGCAAAGAAAGGCGAAGTGAGGGCAAATACTTGGTCTAGTGCCATAAGGAAAACGGCTATGATAGAGGAGCTGACGCGGAGGACCAATCTTAGACTGTAAGGGTATTGATCTTTGGTTATTTTTTGGCCATGTTTTTTAAAATTGCGCGGTATTGCTATGGCGAACATGATTAATATCGAGGGTTTTCGAAGTGGAGGATGGTGGCGAATTCGCTCCTGCTGCAACTGTTGTCGCTCTCTCATCTAACTTTTGCATCGTATCCACGAATATTAATAGGATGGTAATGGAAAGTCAGCACGCGCTACATTTATCTATTGCTATTTGCTTACCATTACCTGCCTGTGAAGAAGGTTTCATTTTACAGTATTATCGAAGTAATAAGACCCTATTGGGTGCAGTCAACTCGTCGCGCATGGGGTCGGAGAGTGTACAATTTCAACCACAGATCAGAGGAAGTGCCATCGTCGGCTCAACCAGAGTATACCCCAAGATCTTACGCCTATCCATGTACGTTTGTACGTTTAAGGCAGCGAACTAAGAAGCACCCGTCGAAGGATTGCACTAGCTATGCAAGGAACCTTTTCCACAACCATAATTGGCCCGCAACATCTCCGCGACTCACATGAACAGCCTGCATGGAATAAAAAGTTCCACGCAGCCGCTTTTGGTTTGCATAGCACCTCCGATGTCCCCTTCCACAATGGCACTCCCCATACTCGTCCCACGACCCGGCCGCCTAGATTTATCCCCCGCGAAAGAGCCGCAACGGGTGCTAACGCAAGATGAGTGGGCGGCGATGTACTCTGAACTCGAGAGACTGTACGTCAGAGAACGCAGGAGACTGAGGTATATCGTGCTGCATATGGCGAAGACGTATGGATTGAAGGCTACGTGAGTAAATTCAGCTTACTGTGCTAGATCTCTTCTTGGGTTTACTGTGTAGAGTAAGTCTTGTGCTAATTGTGTACAGGGAACAGATGTACAAGAAACGTTTTGCAAAATGGGGCTTCCATAAGAACAACCGTCGTCAGGCTCCAGCTTTAATTTCGTCTTCACTACCAAAGGAGCCCAACCTCAGCCCACACGATTACCAAGCACTCTCTATTTTCAACAACGTTCAGAAATGGAGTATATCATTTTTCGAATCGTTAGCGCTACAAGTGCCTCTACCCAGCCATCCTTGGCCTGAGAAGATAATAAAAATCAGTTATACATTCAAGCTGGTGACCGACCTACTGTGTCGAGGCCGCGGCGACCTCGCTGGTAGAATGGCCCGGAAGGCATTTCTATTGGTGGAGGATCTGTTGAAGCTGGAAGGTCCAGCATTGGTTTGGAACCTTCTGGAGTTGATGCATTACATTCTGACGTTACAACATGGGCAGCTCTTTCAACTCCTTCTTACTCACGTAACCGCACTGACGAGTGAATGGAAACCGAAGAACCATCCTTTACAAGCTGTGTTGCGCGGATTGCTATCGTTGACGCGAATCCTAACCATCTCCGATGCTAGATCTCTCCCACATCTTCTCGAGAAAGTATGGGTCCTCAATGCTGAGATTCTCTTCGATCGATTCGACCCTCGCTTCTTTCAACTCTACTTCGGCATCCACTGGGACTCCTGCTCATTACGTCCGCCTGCAACCATCGTTAGCGCAGCAAACAAATGGTTCAGTCACATCAAGGCAAAGCACATATGCACCGCTGACGTTGAGTCCGACAAATCAGAAGTGCATCTGGAAGACATACTTGCCCAAGAGGATAGGATGCTGCGAAGCCTGCTCGCTCCTTGCATCGAAAAGCTGCCACCACGCAACTACAAGATTCTTTGCACAAGCAATATCACCGCACTTCGCGACTACGGAGACGCCATAGCGGGTAAGGGATGCAATTTCAAGGGTGACACTGCGCCGTTGCTCCGCATTCTTGCCTGCTTAGTGAAAGTCAAAGTAATTGACGAACGGGCTGCACTCGCAGAGTCGGATACTGATAATGAAGCGATGAGGATGCCACGAGTGCATGCAGGAAACGTGGCATGTGCTATTCGGACGTCCATGGACCTCCGGCCGCAGGATGGCAGCGATGCATCTATGCCTCTCTCGAAAGTAGTCGAGCAGAACCGGAGCATCGTAGCTCTGCGGGAGTATGCGCATGGCGAGACGGATCCAAGGGTTTTGAGAGATATGTGGAGGTTGGAAGAGGCACTTGTTGCGGCTGGGAAGCGTGGGGATGCGCTCCGAGTTAAGAACATGGCCTTATACCGACTGAGCCAGTACATTCAAGACATCCCAATGGATAGTGCTTGAAAAGGAGGTCCATACTTGGGGCCAAAGCAATCGGGACCAACGACGGAAACACATCTTGGTCTGGACCGAGATCATCCCGATCATGAAACCCCACTAGCTTCTCTTAGGCGAACTACTGAAACGCCGCCTTCCTGTTTTAGTCGCGGGGCGTCGCGACCCGGCGCCTTAGAGCCTCTTATCTGCTACCTAAACGTCAGCTTGCATTCACCAACTCTGTACTTCTCCAACCCACGATACAACAATAAGCTGCGAAAGTTCCACTGCCGCCCTCCCGTCTACTCCTCCAACGCCACGGTAATCCAATTGCATCCCAAATGGGGTCCGACGAAAGCCTCGTGCAACAATACCTCACCCCGAGCAACATCTTCGGCGCATTCTTGACTTACATCGTCATCAGTCTCGTCGCAGACTTCTTCTTCTCTCCCAAATACCCAACCTCGATCCCGTGGGTCGGCCATGGGAAGTCGTTGTTTGGGACTCTGCGGAATACCTTCGCGGGCTTCACACAGAGCAAGTCATGGATGCAAGATGGCTACGATCTCTACAGCAAACACGGCAAGGCTTTTGTGTTCCCCTCCATGCTAGGCGCAACCGCGCAGACCATGATTCCTAGGAGCCAGATGAGCTGGATGTTAGACCAGCCAGATCACGTGCTGAGTACATCGGCGGCACACTACGAGGTGTTGCACGGCGACTACTCATTCGTGAGCAAGACATGCCTGAAGGATCCATACCATGAGCATGTGGTGCATAAGAATCTTGCGCGGAACCTTAATGCAGTGATTCCGGATTTGGATGATGAAGTAAGTCGGGATGTCGACGAGCTGTTGGGTACGGATACCGAGACGTGGAAGAAGATCGATCCGCTGGAAGGGATGATGATGCGCATAATCCCCAAGATAACAAATAGAGTATTGGTAGGGGAACCACTATGCCGGAATAAGGACTACCTGGACAACATGCTGGGATTCACAATGGACGTCATAAGAGGCTTTCTCCTATTCACCATCACGCCACAGATACTCCACCCCATTGTCGGTCCCATTCATGGCCTCGCGGCGAAATACCATTACTGGCGCACCAGTCAGTATAGCCTCCCGCTCATCAAACAGCGCCTGTCCGACATCGGGAAGAAAGACGCCGGAGATCCGGAATTCAAAAACTGGAAGGAGCCGAATGACTACGTTACGTGGAGCATACGAACATCAATTGCCGAAGGGCGACGTGACGAGCTGAACCCGAGTATGATCGCTTTGCGCATCTTGCCGCTCAATTTCGCGAGTATACACACGACAGCGTTGACGGGATCGGCTACCCTCCTCGACATATTTTCCAGTTCGCCGGATGTTGTGCAAAGTCTACGCGAAGAAGCTCTGCGCGTGTATACTGCGCACGGTAGGAAATGGACAAAGACCGGATTATCCTCCATGTACCGCATCGACTCGGCGATTCGTGAATCGCAGCGCATTTCCGCATTCTCCCTCTCCTTTATTCAAAGGAAGGTGATGGTGAAAGAAGGAATTGTGTCTCCAGAAGGTGTGCATCTCGCATATGGAACTATTGTAGCTGCGCCGTGGATTCCTCTCGCAGGCGATGAGCAGTTCTACGAGACGCCGGAGGTGTATGACGCGTTTCGGTATTCGCGGGAGAGGGAGCGGTATGAAGGTCTTAGTGCGGAAGACAAGGCGAAGGAAGATGTACTGAAATTTCGACAAACTGGGCTGGTCACTACGAACGATCGGCATTTGCCATTTGGACATGGAAGACACGCTTGGTAAGTCGCAATATCTCACAAGTGATACGATACAAAGACTGTGCTGACAACGAGCAGTCCCGGCCGCTTTTTTGTGGCGCATGAGTTGAAGATGATGATTGGGCATTTGCTCATCCATTACGACATCAAGCCGCTGAAGGAAAGACCGCAGCCAATGTGGGTGGGTCGGAACCAGGTGCCTGCGAAGGCAGATCTTGAGATCAGGAGGCTGAAGGTCGAGTGAGCCAGAGATCGACATCGTTGTGTTCTAGCGTTTGCAGCGATGATGCCTGCGAAGAAGATAATTTTGCTAAGAACTTGATGTTGGGGTGATGTACTCGCTGAGCAAAGACTTTAGAGATTGGGCTCGACAGTATGATGATCTGGGCATGCGTTATTTAAATACTTGTTTTATGAAGATCTTGATCACGAAGAGATGTAATTAGTATAAATTTGTAGGCAGATAGCATTAAAGCACCATATATCTTTTATCGAGCAACACAAAGGCCCTCTTCGCGCCTAAAGACCCCTTTCAATTCACATATTCATAAGCTGTACTGATCTGGGCCCTGAGAATTATATCACAACGACCCCAGTCGGGAAAGTCTACAATACGGTGCTCACCATCTGGCATCAGGGGAGCCCCAGTACGGTCCAGATGTCTTCTGGCCTATAATTATCACGTTTCGGAGCGGGATAGCACGGCCCGCGAGCTCGCGTGGGTGTGCGCATTGTCGGAAGGCGGTCAGGAATTCGGCTATCCGAACTTTCTAACGCCTTTGTATCCCGTGAAGGGGCCTAAATGTCGCGGCTTTGGTAGGTAAGGACTGTGTCCATCTCAAAATCGGGGGAATTGGTGCTCGGTAGGTGGGACTTTCGATTTGTTGGTTGAAGATGGATGTTCAAAAGTCTGCGTCACCTGACAAGCCCGGCTTATATAATATCGGACGGCAAGCCATCCGCCAAATCCACAACTCAAACCTGCTGCGATTACGTCTACGTACTTGTCCTTCGCAGCAAACTTTATAGCCACACGTCACTTTTGCGGTTTTGGATGCTCCGCACCCTCCGCAGCCTTTCCCGCTTACCCACGTGTGTCGAAGATCCATTCGGTTAGCTTGTGGTGATGGTCGCGTGAAACCGATCTCTTACACGACAGGATTCAAAGTCCTGGGAACCATGCACGGCGCCATGCGAACGTCCCGCCACTGTCAAATGCGGCGACAGATGACAGCCGCTGTTATTCCCTGAGAACATCTGGTGAATCGACGTAATGCTGAACGCGCCCTTCACGAGCCGCGTGTAACCTGTCACCTGCGAGCCACCCGTTGCCACCACATCAGGGCAGTCTTAGATACATACGGAAATAACACTTCTACATATCAGTCTCATACCCTTGCTGTACATCGCTTTCTGCATACCATCATATCCCAATAAGGACGTTTGCTGTTTGACTAACAATTACCTGCAGCTGCATTGCTCGGCTATCTCTACCAAAGAAGTATTATAGACGAGAATTCTCACTGACTCGAGGGATCCTCAGCTGCAGCTGGCGGAATTTGTGTTTGTGATTACCTGTGCGGCTTGCAGCACCATCATCGACATGGTTTCATCGGCTATATCCTGACCTCTAAGGAGAATAAGACAAGATGGCCTGCGACAAAGCTGGAGTCATGGTCGCAAGGCCGATATACATCAATAGGTTGACGACACCGTTTCTGCATCGCCGACACACTCGCCTTATCGATTGTCCACCTGTATCGATATCGGTATTGAGTATCGACATCTTTACACACTGCAACTGGTTGCGTAATGGCGGACAATAGAGCATTTCCTCTCGATCCTAGGTACGCGCCGGGCGCTGAACAGGCTCGACAAGATGCGTCCGTGGGGATAATGGTCGCGATGACCCTAATTGGGAGTATGTTCCCCTCCTCCGACTGATGCGAATGCCACTAACTGTGTACCTACAGTGGTCTTTGTCGGTTTGCGAGTGTACACCCGCGCTTATATCGTTCGAAACATGGGCATGGAGGACTGGACGATGCTGGCGGCGGCAACCACGACGTTGGTCTTCCTCTTGTTGTTCATCGTTAGCGCGGAGAAGTACAAGGTGGGATTTAGCATCATGTCCGTCACGCTCGATCAAATAGTGCAGAGCACTAAGGTACGTCCATCGCAGCTATACATATGGAAGCAATTTCTCACGCGTCGCAGTTGGGACTTGCTATCATAGTCTTTTACAAGGGAACTGTGACCCTCATCAAGATAAGCATCTTGATGATATATCTTCGAATAGGTTTGTGCCGCTTTCTTGCAATTTGGAGCTCGCCCTAACACTATCTAGCCGTGTCAAGAACCTTTTCCTTGCTATGCAAAGGCAGCATCGCCTTGCTCGCAACCTATCAGGTCATTGTCATGATAATAGTGCCTGCGGAGTGCGCGCCGCTAAAGAAAGCATGGGACTTCTCTGTCGAAGGCCATTGTATTAACACCGCCGTCTTCTATAACAGTTAGTCCTTACCACCCTTACCCACCATCTATATTCACAACACTAACGATTGCAGTCACATCCGGCTTCCACATTCTCATGGACATATGGATCCTTCTCCTCCCATACAAACTCATCCTATCCATCCCGCGTCCCTTACGAGAACGAATTTCCGTCTACGCCGTTTTTGGTCTCGGGATCTTTGGTACCATCTGCGCCATGATTCGCTTCCACTTCCTTGTCGTGGTGAATAATTCTACGGACCCCTTCTACGACGCCCTTCCCATCAACACCTGGTCTATCATCGAAATCAATGTCGGCATTGTCTGCGCTACCATGCCAACGCTCCGCCCACTCTTCTCCGTATCGCAACGGAATCGCACGAAGCAGGCCCTAAATAACTCCGACGAGAGGAAACTGGAGCGGACAGCTAGCAAGAGGAGTGGTCTGCCGCAGGCGAAAGAAATGTTTATTACGATCACGGCAGGGACAGTCAAGGAAACCCCCAAGACACGCAATACCGCATTAAGTCTGCAGGAGGAGTTTGACCGGTTACCCGATCGACCACCGCCGGTTCCACCAAAAGACGTCAAAAGCCCAATCATCGCTAGTCCGGAAATGGCTCATCAGAATGTGTAGAGGAGGCACATATTTCTATTATTAACTTCTTCAACAATAATGTCTTTGATCATGACCTCGAGGCCGGTCCCGAACTAAAACAAACGCGAGCAATCGGGCTACACCAAATTGAAACGATCGTTCCACTTCTCGGCAACACAACAGCTCTTGGTTGGCTAGCATTGACATCCTACAGCGGTGCTACGTATAATATGCAGTCCACGGGACTGACATGAATCTGTACCACGCTCCCCCAAGATTCTCAGTTTCTTCGGCAAATTCCCTATTTGGAGCTACACCACGGACATGAACGGTTTTACCGTAACATGTGACGCCATACCAAGACCATTTACTTTCCTTCGCCATCCCTACAGTCGTTCAACGTATATATATCCCGTTCTTGTTCTACGCGTTTGTATCATGTATTAAGTACCAGTTATTCCCTTTGTTGAATTAGCTATATCCAGTAGACCTCAATATTTATTGTCTATCCCACAATTCCAGTATCTTTCCTTGCCCCTATGTAGAGGATTTGTTCTCGTTATCACCGGGTAAATCAGTATACGGTATATCTATCACGCACAGCCCCTTCCGCCCCTGCATTGGTCACCACATGCATCTCAACACACACACACACGCGCGCGCGCGGTCTTTTTATCAAGACGAACCATTACATATCCCGTGTATGATTTGATTGGGAGACTATGAGGTGCGCACAGCCCGGACTTGGCGGGATTCAAGCATTGTTGTTGTTATCTGGGCAGCCAGTGGTAAAAGGCCACTGATGGACTATTCTGTCTACCTATTACGAGATATCCAACATGTCCATCAAACCTACCCTTGAGCGCCCCCTACGCATCACAATAACCGTCGCCATCGTCCCCGCGCTCGCTCTCTCTATCCCCGCGAGTTTCGTCTGTGAAAACTATCTCTACGGATTTGTCGGTCTCGTCTTTTCACTCTTCATCGCGATCTTCTACCTCGTGCGCGGCCGCCGCAATCTCAAGGTCAAGTCCGTTTCGTTGGAAGACAAACAAAGCATGGAGCAAAGTAGACTTTTCCGTGTGGACATCGCATCTCCCGAGTTTCTTCGCGTATTTGATCGGTTTGTGGTGTGGATTGATTTGCCGGGTTCCTATCGCTACCGGGAAACAATGTCAGACCGGACGGTATGGTCAGGGCCTTTGAAATTCGCGATTCTACTCGCATTTTACCGAATTCTTCAATCTTCAGTAACTTTGGATTAGTGGTACATCAAATGCATTGACGGATATGATATGAGGTTTCTGGAAGCCAGTATGAGTATTGATTCTCAATAGGCTACTATGCGCAACCACCTATCCTTAGACCCCCCCCCCCCCCTTTCTTACCCTCTCCATCTCCTACGTCGACTCCGGATACGTTTCTCCCTGATCCCACTACGCATTCATTAGCACCAACTCAACATCCGCCTCACGCATCTCCAGTAAATAATTGAGAATACTCACATGCTCAGCAATACACCCCGCCTCCCACCTAAACCGATCCACCACCTCCCCAAAGCTGCCAGTCTGGTAATTCAACCAGCCCTGATTCGACTCCGCATCGAACGTCGTGCGGATCGGCGTGATGTTCTGAGAGGCCCAGATGGGGGAGAGAATGCCCCATGCGGAATCCGAGCCGTTTTGGGCGGCGGGGTTGTGGTTCTGTGGCGTTGTTAGTGATTGGCCATGTATGTTTACGCAGGGGTTTTGTGGAGCAGTAGGGGAAAGAACGTACGATGTAGTCTTTCGCTATATATGTAAAGGCTTCGGTGATGTTCTTTTCATAAATGAAAGCCTTCGCGAAGCCGTCGAAACGCGTTTCAGTGGCATTTGCGTCGGGGGCTGGAGATATGCGGACGCATGGCGATGGCTTCGTGGGCTGCGATTGTCGTAGATTTAGGGATGGCTTCGCGGGTTGCGCTTGTCGTGGATCTAGGGATTGGACGGCGTGGATTGAGGATGGTAGGGCGAGTAGGCCGATTGGCAGGAGCAGGGTCGTGAGAAGGGTTGGTGCGTACATTGTGAATGTCTCTAAATCCTGGGTGGATTGAGAAAGAGAATACAAAGAGGACTTTGGTTGTGAATTATATCTTTGATGTTTCACTGAACTGCATGTCGTCCTTCCGCTACGAGCAAGGATCGCCTTGGTCTAATCTATGGTATCGGTTTTAGTGGATGGAGATTGTGGGGCTCGGTGTATTTACCCACCCTGCAATTTCAATAAACACCAAGATCCTTATAGGTAACATGTGATGGTTGTTGATTTATAAGTCGGCCTTTCGAGAGTTTGTCTGCAGTACTATGATTAATATTCAAGGTAGGGCCGACTAAGTTTTCTATCTGTCCACTTTTTATCTGGAGATTACTTTCACCAGTACACATACCAAAACCAAGAGTAACATCTATGTAGAGTTACTCAGAGTGTCATCACGACTCCCAAAACACCACTTATTCCCTACGCCCCAGGAAACAAATTCACCGCCATCCTAACCTTCAACAAATCCCCCTTCAAAACCTCCTCTTTCTTCCCCTCCAACTCCTCCGTATCCCACGTAACACTAACATACCTCCCACCAAGCCACTCTCTCCTCTCCTTGCCCACCCAAACCATCCAATCCGCCGCCAGCTCCGGCGTATCAATAAGAACACCCCAAAAATCCTCAGACATACCAAACGCCAGCTCCGTCTGCACACCACCCGGATGCAACCCGATCACCACAATCCCATCTTTCGTCCTCGGCCCGTGGTCCTGGTCAATAAACTCGTTGAAACGGAGTAACGCGAGTTTGGACGAGGAGTACGCGGAGGAGTTGGGTGGGAGTATGTTGGCGCTGATGGAGCTTATGTTGATGATAACTTTATGCGAGGAGCGAAGGAGGAGAGGGAGGAAAGCTCGCGTCATTAGATACACGCCCTTGAGGTTGACATTGTAATCTTTCCACCACTCCTCTGGATCCGTCTCAGTGAGAGGTTTGAATGCAGATAAGTATCCCGCGTTGTTGATTAAAATATCGATACGGCCGTCGAACGCTTCTGTTACGGCTCGCGCGGCTTCGTCGACGTTGGCGCGGTCCGTGACGTCGAGGTTGAGGGAGAGGATCTTGGGCTCGGGGCGTCCGGCTTCCTTTGCAGCAGCTTTCACTTCGTCAACGGTACCTTCGAGGGGGGAGCGGGCGCCGAGGATTATCCCGCTTGCGCCGGCTTTGGCGTAGGAGATTGCGGTGGCTTTCCCTAAGCCTTTGGAGGCTCCGGTGATGAGGACGGTCTTTCCATTGAGGTTGGTGCGGAGGGGGTCGATGGCTGGGAATGTGTCATGGTGGATTGTTTCGGTGAAGTTTGCGCCTATGGGGTGATCGATGAGTATGTGTTTACATGAATGGGACCTAGGTGTTCACTGACCAGAGTTCAAGTATTTCTGCCCCGGGTCTTGAGACATTTTTGTTCAAGTTGATGTAGCAGCCTAAGCCACGATCTTTTTCTAGGATAGGTTTTGGCTTGAAGTTTGTGATCAAGGTCACGAAGGACAAAGGGAGATATAACGTTGATTTTTATTAAACAGAAGGAAAACTTTCTTCATAGTTTAGCTCATTATTAATCACCTCATTAGCTTTCCCCAGTTTTTGCACGATAAGACCGTTTTCCTCCTAGTTTTATAAGCTTTCACGACTTGCATGGGCCGCCCTGTTTTTTTTTGTGGGGTGGATCTATTCACGTGACTCGCCAGTTCACTGAAATGCCGAACATCCAATAACGAATATTTACCACCATGACAGTCATATTTGTAAAGTTTTATTATAACTATCTCTAATTTACAATCATTCAAAGTTTCCTCCAGCTGATATTGGCGACAGAATGGCGTCATTCGCCCCATCTCCCCATAACAGCTCCTTTTAGAAGTAAAATCGTCTTAACATTCACACCCCTCTCAACTGACGTAAGCGTCAATTATGACACAAAATCCGCCCACCAGCGTCAAATTTAAATTCGGACTGGTAGAGCATGGCAGGTGAGCGTGCGGTAGGAGAATTGACCCAATATTTCGGCACCTCCACTGAACTCTTCATTTCAATCTACCCGCAATTCGAATTCCTTGTTTCGAGCAATAATGCGGGAAAACGGTACGTTGGGTGGTGTGAAGACACGAATCGCGTTTAGAAAACCGAGAGAAGAATCGGGCGCTTTAATGATCTCGGATCGGCTGGAGAGATCGCTGTATGTCGGGGTGTGACAGTCCGACGTCTCCATAAGCGACGAGAAATTGTTGATAGCGATGCGGTTCCGTAAGGGAACCTTTTAGTGTCAACCTCCAGGCGCACCACTGCTTGCATCTTCTGCTGCAGCAACATTCCCAACCTCAAATGCGCTGTCTCCAAAATACAGCATGTCGTGCGGCAGATACTCCAGATCCCAAGGCATCATTTCGGGTCCGAGTATCGACATATCTATTTCCTGTGAATCGATAACCATGTCTCCGAACGGTTGGTCGGACAGTGTGGGATAGTTCGCAAAGACAGGCGTGAAATCTGGCGGTACGGGTAGTTCTTGGTTCGGCAAAGTAGTTGCGGAACTGCGAGTATATGAAGTTGGTTGCAGCGGTGTTCTTGTATTGTTGGGAGAGGATGCGGAGAATGGCGAGTGGAGGTTGAGAAGAAGATCAGCGTCTGAGACCAATACAGGATCAGGCGTGGACATCGAATTCATGTTTTGAGTAGGTGGTGGTGGGGGCATTGTCGTTGGGTCGAATGAAGAAAAGGGCGCGAGAGTCGACATGGATGAGGGAGGCTCAAACTTGATCGTATGGTTTGACGGTAGCGATGCAGATGTAGGATGGCCAGTGGCGGTGGGCGGTCTTGGTAGGTTTTGTCTGCCATCGCGTGCGTTACTGTTCTCTGTCGAGTACATAACGGCGACATTTGTAGAAGGCGAGTTCATTGTGCCCGTAAGTGACCAACCGATGGCTGCGCGTGTTAGTGATTTTCGATAGAGCACTTGGGTAAACCGACCTTGGCTGGGATTCATAGGCGACCCAGGCATCGATGTCTTGGCGCTCTTTCGTATTGCGGCGGAGATTTTCATGGCATCGACATCTGTCATGTTTTGCGCCGTAAGGTACGTGCCCCAGCTCAGCTTCCGCCGCCACCCTGGGCTAGTGAAGGATGGTTCAGGTCTCGGGGCTTCAAGCGCGCTCTCCATTTCCTCCCTTGTGTATAGCTCCGGATCGCCCACGCCCTTTGCCTTTTGTTCGAGAACTGTCAAGATATACTTCACCCCAGCCCAATGCGTCTCGAGCGACTTTAATGCGCGGTAGCATCGTTGGTAATTTTGATTTGCGGCTGTGGCAAGTAAGGTGTGCTTGGCGGCTTGTTTCTGCTCAAGCTCATTCGCCTGGCTGGGCGGTTCCTCGAAGGACATGTGGTCCAACGAGATGGCACCGTGGGCTGTTGAACTGCGGTATTTTGCTGGACTTGGGCTTGTAGGCCGAGAGTGAGGTTGAGACGAGGCTGAGTGTAGGACAGTTTCTTGGAGAAATGCGCATGCAGCGATATAGATAGGTTGGCTAGACTGTTAGTATGAAAAGCAAGCAGATGTATGATTATACGTACCTGGTGAAAGGGTTGCCAGCACCAGTTTTTGTGTCTATCAGATCGGTAAAGGCCAAAATATCTGCGACCGTCTTCGCCGAGGACATGGACAACTCTCTGCTATTGCTCGATAGTGGCCGAGTGCTGCTCTCGAAAGTCTTGAGGAGGGTTGGCTGATACAGCAAGACTATCAAGGTATGGAACCAGCAATGAAGTAGGAGGAAGTTTGTGCCCTGGTCCATCTTCACATAGTGTTGGAAGTTGACGGCGTTGAAGTGAAGCTTTGGCGAGAGGTTCTGGTAGATGTCGGTTAGGTGATGCTCTAGCGTATCGAGTTGTTTCCTAAGATGGTCTGTTATATCTGAATTGTCTTTGATGCTATTCATAAGGTCAGTCACTCGGCCATAGAGATGCACGATTCGTATCAGAGGTGGGAACGGCAGTGGCCAGTCTGAAACGGGGTCGATTTCGTCCAGGGAAGGGAAGGAGATTTCAATGTCTTTGTCGCGCAGGGTAACGGGACGGCCTGTCCCCGAAGAAATGATGCGGTCGAGGAGGAATATGGCCCAAAAGGTGTCCTGACGCTCTCGCTCATTTGCACGCTGCTCTGCTTCCGCCGGGTCAGTGCTCTCTCTCCGGCGTGCTTCTGGCACTTTCTGCATGTAGCTGCGCCCCGCGACCGGATCTGTTTTCACAGACTTTGGGGCTGGGCCGTCGCGGCCTTCGTATCTTACACCTTCAAGGGTCTGCATGCCGAGATCCTGGGCCATCCGGATCGCAATGCCCAAGTACATCCACAGACCGCTGTCGCGATTGGCACCAAACTCATCGTACGCGAGCAGCAATGCGGCCTGGACTACAGCAACCGATGGACAGGGGAAGGAGTCGGGTATGGCCGACTTTGCTCTCTGGGCGAAGGCCTGGCCATACTCGGACGGTTGCATTCTGGGCGCCTCTTCCTTGGGCCTGTCGGGGTCGCCAGTGAATACGGGATGGGTAGAGAATCTGGCGGCAAGAGCGCACACGGCGTCCACCAGTATGGCGTCCACCTCCTTCCCTTCCAGGTCGCGCATGAAGCGCTCCCGCTGCAGAAAAGGGAAGTTGCAACCCAGGTGCACGAAGAACAGCTTGCAGAGATGGCTGATTAAGGGGCTTGGGGACATGGCCGACGTGTCATACAGGGGAATCTCGAGCGGCGTCTGGGCCTCGTTGCTCGGTGGCGAGCCTACAGAGGGCGGCTGGCCGGGCGAAGATTCCAGTGCTTCGTTCATCAGCGCAGCTTCCTAGACGGGGTGAAGGCGGGGGGGACTCACGGTCTGAGGTGGTGTGGCCGGTCCCGTGCCTGCGGTGCGGGTCAGAAAGGAAGGAACCACCGTCTGAAGGAAAGAAGGGATGCAAGGAACCACCATCTGGAGGAAAGAAGGGAGGCAAGAAGGGAAACAACGTACTGCTTCCCGCGCACCTTGACCACCATCTGCTTGAAGCCCGGCATGATGGCCGTCGGGCCAAAGTAGCGGAAGTAGGGCATGCGGTTGCGCGTGCTCAGCGTCAACTCTCCCCCGGGGGGCATACCGGCATCGTCCTGCCTGTGCACCCTCCATGCGGGGGACGAGGCTAGGTTGCGCGACGAACCTGATCCACTACTGCGGGGCACGGACGGCCGCTGCTGCTGCTGGGTCGCGGGTTCCTGTTTGACTCTCGCGGCAGTCGCGCTCGCGGTGGTGCTTTCCCGGCGCGCGCCGCCCTTCCTGCCGTCCCGCGTCGTCTCGGTCGGGCTGGTGTTTTCGTTTTCGTAGCCCTCGCACTTGTGCTTGTTCGCCAGGCAGGTGCCGCACACCGGCCGTTCGCCTGATTCGCCCGTCAGTGTCTATCTCTCCCCAAACGTACGGCCTGCCCAGAATGTATGTACCGGAACAGCGCGTCTTCTTCCTCCTGCATGTCAGACACGCGCTGTTGATGCGCCGCCGCTTTGCGTAGGGGCCGTCATGGTTCGTGACGAAGCGTATCGGCCGCGGCTGTGGGGGAGCATTCGCGGAGGCGGTCGAGGGCGCGCTGTTATTCATTAACGGTTCGGGGGCGGGTGTTGTGAGCCGTCGTGGTGCTCATGCATCTGTGACGATCGATGAAGTGGGTCGGACGAGTCGACGACTGGGGGGATGGGGGATGGGGACGCGGGGCTCCAAAGACAGCCCAAGTCGGACGCGGGGAGGGCGGTGTGTGGTTGAACGTGCGGAATGTGATGCAGACGGCGGCGGGAGAATGCGCATGGTCACCGGGGCGGCTGGCAAGAGATGGATTTGTGGTGGCCGCTTCTCGGCGCCATACTGTGTGATCTGCTCGCAGGCCTGCAGCCGTTGCGGCGAGGAGGAAGCACATGCGTCCTTCTCCGCCCTTGTCCAGCGCCGCACTACGAACCGAGCGGCATCTGTCAAAAGTTTAACCATCACCGCCAGCCATCAGCGCCGCCGTCCAATGCAGCCACCGCGACCCACCATGGTCTCAATTCGCCCTGCCCTTGCGGCCCTGAGGTTGTCGACGCCGTCGCGACAGCCTCTGCCCCGCGCGCTGCACCCAGGTCTGCACACGTCTGCCACGCGCTGTGCGACGCCGCTGCCGCACCCCTCCATCCCTGGTCCCCCGCCGGCGACGCCCACGCCCGCCGCCTCAGATGCACTGGAACGGGTGGCGCGGAAGAGGAGGCAGGCGGAACTTTTGAGCCAGGCCCGCGAGGTGCGGAATGCACCCTCCAAGTCCAAGAGAATCCTGCAGAAGCGCTTCTGGAAGGACGTGTCTGTGACGGAGACGGAAGGTACCACGCACCACCGTGCCATCGCGACATACATCGGCTGATATCTGCAGACGGTCTCCAAGTATTTCTCGACGCCCGCCCCGTCCGGACCCCCGCCAAAGACATTCTCACGCTGCCCTCCTCGAAGCCCCAGCTCGCCACGGCCATTGCGCTCGAGTGGGACCTGCTCCTCAGCGCGCAGCAGGCGCTCAAGACGCACCTGATACCCATGACGTCGCTGGCCTCTCGCGCGGTAGACATTGAAATCGAAGACGCAGATGGGGAAAGTAGAGTGCGGGAGAACATCATTTCGATGATGATGCGCTACCTTGCCACGGACACGCTACTGTGCTGGGCGCCCGAGAAGGTGCTCCACGAGACCCCGCAGAACGGATTCACATTGCGCGAGACGCAGATCAAAATCGCGACACCCATCATCGCCTACCTGAACACGCACGTGTGGCCCGGCGTCGAGATAAAGCCGATCCTGGAGCCCGACAGCATTATGCCCGTGCCGCAGCCAGACATGACACAAACCGTGATACGCGGCTGGCTGACGGGGCTTCCGGCCTTCGAACTGGCTGGTCTGGAGCGCGCGGTGCTGGCATCCAAGAGCTTGCTGGTCGGCGTGCGGCTTGTTCACGAATGGAGCGAGGCTTTTGCGCACGAGCGAAAGAGCACGGATGCCGGCCGCCGCTTCGGCATCGAAGACGCAGCAGAAGCAGCGAGCTTGGAGGTGAGGTGGCAGACACACCAGTGGGGCGAGGTCGACGACACCCACGATGTGGAAAAGGAGGACATGCGCAGACAGCTTGGCAGTGCCATTCTGCTCGTCAGCGGAGAGGCGGCGTGACGAGTCAGTAGAGCGTAGTTGTTGTATAAAGCCATGTAAAGAAAAATGTACCAGTATCATTATTTGATTGCAGCCAGTCCGACGATGCCTTCACTAACCAGACCTACCTGAAGGGGGTTTTTTTTTTTGCTCCATCGCTGATTAAGCCATGCAGACATGTACATACAGAACTTTCGTGGAGTCTGGAGAAGATATGGGGCATGGCGATCGGGAGCTTATGTCATCCCAGGGGCGCACTTCCAACGCCTCTGATTGGGCGCAGGGCAGGTCGGGTGCCCCGCTGCTGTCTGATGTCAAGGCCAGCAATACGTTTGAAGGTAATACAGGAAGCTCCACGTCGCGCGTTGCACTAGATACACTGCATTCTTATACGGATGAAAGCTGTTTCTCGTAGAACGATATCTACCGCCAGCCCCGTCATTATTACACTGCCAACGTCTACGTCTCTCGGCCCGCGGGCGCGTGCGCCATGGAGTAAGTTACCCACATGCAGCCCCCGCAATGCGCCCACCAGATGATACGGCAATTGGAGACTCCAACGTATGCTGACCGCCCAGACATAAACGCTCCAAGTCGAACAGCGTCAAGAACCTGCTCGGCCGCGTCTCGTCGAAGAACGACGTCATCAGTGAGAACGACTCGAGCAGCAGCATCGCGCCCAGCTCCTCAGCTGTGTCGGTCAGTTCCCACCGCCCGCTCCACCACAGCGCCTCGACGAAGCACCGCGCACACCTCTCGACCAGCATGTCCACCGTGAATACGCAGGACGCCAACGCGCCGCCCGTATCGCCGAACCCCAACGTCGAACCCTCGTCGCTGTCGCCCACCACGTCGGGTGCATCGGTAGAGCAGTCGGTGCGGTTGTTCCGCGTCTTCGAGTCGCTGCGTCACGGCGACACGGCCGCCATCTCGAAGGCAATCCGGGAGCAGGCGGCCGACACCGACCAGAGCACCAACGCGCTCACGCTGCCGGGCAAGAGCGATGGCACGTCGATACTGCATCTGGCCGTCCAGTGTGCCGAGATTCCCGTGATCGAGTTCGTGCTGTCCAACGCGACTGCCGGCCCGGACTCGGTCATCGACATCAATGGCCGCGACCGGGACGGCAATACGGCGCTGCATCTGGCCGCCACCCTCGGCCGCACGCCCGTCGTGCGCATGCTGCTCGACCAGCCCGGCATCAATGACGCCATCACCAACTACAACGGCCAGACGCCGCTAGACCTCGCCCGTACACCCGACATTTTCCAGGCGCTTCAGCTCGCCAAGTCCATCTTCATCGACACAAATGTGCGCCAGCTGCAGGAACATGTGGGCCTCAGCGACATGTCCGCGTTGGAGAAGCTGCTGCAGGATCCCAGGGTGAAGAGCACGATAGATGTAAATGGTGGCGAACTCGTGACGGATCCGGGCGTGACCGAGGCTGGAGGCACGCTGCTGCACGAGGCCGCGAAGAAGAAGGACGTCAAGCTGGCGCAGTTACTGCTGCTCAATGGGGCCGATCCGTTCCGAAGAGACCGCAGGGGAAAGCTGCCGCAAGACTACACCAAGGACGACCGCACGCGCGCTATCCTGAAGCGCTCGCCTGCCGCAGCTGCAGCCCAGCGCGGCATCCAGGAGAAGACCATTCTCGCTGGAGCGGCCACGACACCCGGGGCTGCGCCAGATATGGGCGCGAAGGAGTCGCGCGAGATGAAGGGCTATCTCAAGAAGTGGACCAACTACACCACTGGCTACAAGCTGCGGTGGTTCGTGCTGGAGGACGGTGTGCTAAGTTACTACAAGCATCAAGGTGCATAAATCCATCACCATTCTATGAGACAATCGCTAATGGTAGTAGACGACACTGGCTCTGCGTGCCGCGGCGCCATCAACATGCGGATAGCCACGCTCTACATGGACCCGCAAGACAAGCAGCGCTTCGAAATCCAAGGCAAATCGTCTGTCAAATACCACCTCAAGGCCAACCACCAAGTTGAAGCGAAGAGGTGGTACTGGGCTTTGAACAACGCCATCCAGTGGGCCAAGGACGAGGCTCGGGAAGAGGAAAGACAGCACAACCGAGAGCAAGAAATGCTAAAGCAGGCCAAGGCTGAACGCCTGGATAAACGAGCGTCGATAGCGGGCGATGCATTGGCCAGGTCTGACCTGCTGGACAAGCGAGCGTCTGTGGCGGGCGATGCATTAAGTCTCAACAGCTCCATGGTTGCAAGCCAAAGGCATCAATCGATGCCACCTTCCCTTGGCGTTCCCATGCTGAGCCAAGATACCGCATCGCGTTCCAATGTCAGCATGGCGGAGGATCCTGAAAGTAACTACGAGCCCAGTATGGGGGGTGGTGAAGTGGGGAGAATGGTCAGTCATGTGGGAACCGCTACTGTCGCGGGCGACGATGATGACGAATACAATGACGATGATGCCAGCAGTCGGGAAGTGCGACCGAACAACAAAGATGCGTTCAACATCACTGCACAGTCTGCAAGACTCCAGCTAGACCTACTAGCCCAGGTCTCAACAGCTTTACAGTCAGAAAAGGACAAGAACCCTACCCTGCAAATATCGGACCCCACGATGGTTCAAGCGCTCGCATCGTATGAATCAGCGGTTGGGAATCTAAAAGGTCTCATCGGTGACTTACTTCGAATATCGAGAGATCGCGATGCTTACTGGCAGTATCGGCTGGATCGTGAGGCGAATGTGCGTCGCATGTGGGAAGAGAGCATGGCCAAGGTCGCCAAAGACCAGGAAGAGCTTGAGACCCGTTTCGGTGAAGCCGAGACGAAGCGGAGGAAGGCGAAGCGTGCTCTCCGCGAGGCCTTGGAAGAGTACGACATGGATGACCACAAGCCGCCTCATGGTCTCGAAGATGAGTTTGTTGAGGCTGAGGAGGATCCGGCGCACGGAGAGAAGGCCAGTCTTAATTCGCAGGATCTGCGAAGAAAAGCTACTCTTGCCAACCTCGCTGCAGACATGTCTGCAGACGAATCAGAGGATGACGAGGAATTCTTCGATGCCGTGGGTGCTGGCGAGGTGGAGATAATCGAGATGCCTCCTACAAGTCCTGGTGTTGACACTACCGATGCACCACCACTAGAAGACGCAGGTTTGTATGAGAGCAAGCAGCAACAGATTGCGACAGCATTCATTGGATATGAAGATGGTCCTCGCGCAAAGTTCGCCATGGACGAGGACAATAGGCCAAAGATCTCTCTTTGGGTAAGTTTAAATCGCCGTTATAAAGTTGACATGTGCTGACGACATTACAGGCTATCCTCAAGTCTATGATTGGCAAGGACATGACCAAGATGACATTGCCTGTCTCCTTCAACGAACCAACCTCTCTTCTGCAACGTGTAGCAGAGGACATGGAGTACACTGATCTTCTTGATACCGCAGCCGAACGGGCCGATTCGACCGAGCGTTTACTCTATGTTGCTGCATTCGCTGCTTCCGAGTACGCATCCACCATCGGACGTGTAGCCAAGCCTTTCAACCCTCTCTTAGGTGAAACATACGAGTACGCACGACCAGACAAGGGCTACCGATTCTTCATCGAACAAGTCAGCCATCATCCCCCAATCGGCGCAGCATACGCCGAGTCGGCGAAGTGGGACTACTACGTACGTCCACGCCTACTTTTCCTTCTCTGATCAACAGCTAACAAACCCAGGGTGAATCTGCTGTGAAGTCGAAGTTCTACGGAAAATCCTTCGACATTAACCCCCTCGGAACCTGGTTCCTGCGTCTCCGCCCCACCGCCACCGGCGGCAAAGAAGAACTCTATACTTGGAAGAAAGTGACATCCTCTGTCATCGGTATCATAACGGGTAACCCAACTGTCGACAACTACGGAATTATGGAAATCAAGAACCATACTACCGGTGAAACGTGTCTTCTTGACTTCAAGGCGCGTGGCTGGAAGGCGAGCTCTGCATACCAGGTCGTGGGTAAAGTCCTCGATGCTGAGGGGAGAGTGCGCTGGAGTGTAGGCGGACGCTGGAACGACAAAATCTATGCACGTTTCACGCCCGGATTTGAAGACGCCAATATCGAGAGTGGTGGTAAAGCATCCAAACACGACGACAACAAAGCCTTCCTTGTCTGGCAAGCCAACTCCCGGCCAACAGGCATCCCCTTCAACGTCACGCCATTTGTAGTCACACTAAACGCTATCCCCGACAACCTCCGCAAAGTCGTTGCTACGACCGACACGCGTCTCCGTCCCGACCAGCGTGCAATGGAAGACGGCGAATACGACCTCGCAGCTACGGAAAAGAATCGCGTCGAAGAGAAACAGCGCGCGACTAGACGCACACGCGAACAGGACGGAGAGGAATTTGCGCCAAAATGGTTTTCGAAGGGCAAGTGTGAGACGACAGGTGAAGAATTCTGGGAGTTTAATCACGAGTATTGGAAGATTAGGGAGGAGGTTGCTACGGGGAAGACAAAGTGGGAAGAACATGGATTGGAGGATATCTATTAGTATACACGTTGTGTAGAGTAGGAATCTTGCGAGGCTGGTATGGTGTGGGTGTTAGTGATTGTTGATGTTGGATGCGTGTTGTATACATGTAATGACGATATATAAGGTTTTTGTTCCTTGCATATATTCCCTGCGTATTAACATTGGTTCGTGTCGCATGTGATCGGTCGCTGGGGTTCCCCGCATATCGTTGCCTCGGTAAGGATAGCCGTTCAAGTTGAGTAGATTATTTACCTTGTTTACCCCGGCACTGCGGTCTTAGCAAAATCTAGCTTCGGGAAAATATGGGGTTGATAGGTGGAATTGGAAAAAATGAATGGGGACGGGTGCTGCCGCGACGGAGCTTAGGTCTTGGATCTGGATAATTGCGAGGTTACCAGGTTCAGGACGATGGGGGGAGATTTAAGATGGCGAGAGGAGTTTTCCTGCAAAGTTGCAAAGTCTGCAGTCATTGTCTTTCCTTCCTATATCTTCTTCCCACGGTATAATCGTCGATATAAGTAAAGAGCGCTACATCTCGCGCCGACCATGATACTCTTATCCTCTATACCATTGTGCTTACTCCTCACACTCACACCCCCTACGTTCGCAAAAACCTCAAAATCTCCTACGCCGCCTATGGGATGGAATTCGTACAACTCCTACTCCTGCTCGCCCTCCGAAGCTATCGTCAAGCTCAATGCACAGGGCTTGGTGGACTACGGCCTCGACAAATTGGGGTATGACATCGTGACCCCGGACTGTGGGTGGCCGGCGAAAGAGCGCGATGCGCAGGGGCGATTGGTGTGGAACGAGAGCTTGTTTCCGAGTGGGGGGAGGGGGTTGGGGGACTGGTTACATGGCAAGGGGTTGCGGTTTGGAGGGTATAGTGGGGGTGGGTGGTTGCAGTGAGTAGTGTTTTTTTTATGTTTTGGTGTGAGGATGGGGGAGGGAGGGAGGGAGAGGATGGGGATCAAGACTAATGTGGAGGGGTGTAGGTGTGGAAGTACGGATTTGCCGGCGAGTCTTGGTGAGTTGGGTTTGCATTTGGAGATGGGGAGGGAAGGCTGACGGGGAAATAGGACATGAAGATGTTGATGCACAGACTTTTGCGGATTGGAATGTTGATACTTTGAAGTACGACAACTGTTACTCTACCTCCAATACCACAATGGTGGATTCCACATCCTCCGAATCGAAAGCTTCTACGCGCTTCCAGAGAATGGCGCAGAGTTTGGAGAAAGTGAGTAAGGAAATGCAGTATTTTGTTTGCCAGTGGGGGATTGGTGAGGATGTTGGGACTTGGTATGGGCTTCTCCTGCTCTTTTCGTCGAAAGTCATTGACCAGTGGTGTATTACCTTGCAGGGCGTCGGAAATAGGCAATACATGGCGTATGAGTAACGACATCTACAATGCCTGGCGCAGCATATGGCGTATCACGAACCAAGTGGCTCCATACTGGAGGAACACGAAACCGGGCGCATTCCCAGATATGGATATGTTACTGTACGCTCGTACTCTCTCTCTGTACACTTGTGTGTGCAAGTCAGAAATTAATGTTTCTGCAGTGTCGGTCTCAACGTCCTCTCCCCCGAAGAAGAACGCTTTCACTTCGGCATGTGGGCCCTGAACAAGTCTCCCCTCATCCTCGGCGCCATTCTGGACTCTGCGCACCTTTCTGCCTCATCCCTAGCCATCATTTCGAACAAAGAGGTTATTTCGATTGATCAAGATGACTTGGGCAAACAAACAAGGCTTGTGCGGAGATATACAGAGGAAGAATATGACATCTGGCTCGGCGACCTCTCCGGCTCACGAAAAGTCCTTGGTCTCGCAAACTGGAAGAACGCGCCCCAGGCTGCAAGTATAGATTTAAAGAGCTTAGGTATTCTGAGTGCGAAAGCAAGGGATGTTTGGGGGGCGCAGGACCTTGGGGTATTGAACGGAACGAGTGATTTCGAATTGGAGGGGCACGAGTTGAAGTTGCTCATTCTGTCTAACATCGTGGATGCTACACCTCTCTCCGCAAAGACGTACTATGCTGCCACCGATGGGACACTCTCTGGTGGTGCCCAAACGGTGACGTGCGCATCAACAACATGTCTCCCTACGCACCGCAAAGTCGGCAACATAACCCCCGGTTCCAGCATCACTTTCACCAACATCACCACAACATCCTCTTCCACCCATTTCCTCGGCATCGACTTCATCAATTACGACTACGCGTTCGAGACAGCTTGGGGCTGGGGCGACAACACCCGAAATTTGACTATCAGTGTCAATGGGGGCAAAGAGAAGCGCTGGGCATTTCCGCTGAGCGGCGGGAATTGGGAAGAGAGTGGACGCTTGGAGGTCGAAACTACGGGGTGGAAACAGGGGAGTGGGAATACGGTGGTTTTTAGGGGCGTTGGGGGGAGTGTGGAGGCGGGTGTTGGGTGGGCGCCGGATTTGGTGGGGTTTGAGGTTTTGGAGTAGAATGTGGTGGTGACGCGGTTTATCTTGGCGGGAATTAAAGAGTCCCCGCTATAATACGTATGCGAGAGAGGAGCTGGATATTACAAATGCTATTCATTGGCATTGATATAGAGTGAGATTGCGAAGTACCATATCTTCTCACAAATCCCTGATTCATTTCTTCACGGGGTAGGATACGTTCTTCAATACGGTTATCGTGTTTCCACAAGTCACACCCCACATACCGTCTTCTCCAATAACAGATTGAGATTACGTTTCTATTATACTCTGATAACGCGGGTCCCAGGCGCACTTCAAGTGCATCCTACGCGCGTAGAGTTAATCGAGATATCGTCGTACCAGAAGGTATTCGTATCTCCACCGTAACTCTCCCACCCGAAATTGATGCTTGTAATCTTGGGCTTGTAACTACTTCTCTGCCACTGTGCTGCGTTTGGATTCGTAGTTCCCGTCTTGACAGTCAAGGCATCAACGGCAGTTCCATCCAACCATGTCTCGATTGACCCGTCAGTGCCCAAGTGGTACTCGAAACATTGCCAGGTTCCTGACGAAAGCGCTTTGGAAGCCGCGATACCGTTGGGCGAGAGATCAGGCAATGTCGCGTCGTCGGATTCGCGGTTGTACATGAGGATCTTGGATTGACCGCCGATACGAAGGTGCTTCTTCGTGCCTTGGGCGGTGTCGGGCATCGTGATGAAAGAGACATGGGAGTCGGTAAGGGCTTTGGAAGCTTTACTAGAAGAGGATATTATGTTAGTATCGGAACTCATGCTTTGCACATCGAGTGAACTTACACCCAGGTCCTGACATATACGTCGCCGCTAGGAATCTTGCTCGTGCCGACAAATATGTGTCCACAGAAACCACCTGCGCCATCGACTCTAATTGAGTTCTTGCCGCTATGAGCCTGTGACGAATCGAGTGTCACTTTGCCTCCCTGGTTGCAATCGGGGGCATATGTGGGCCATGCAGTTGAGTCCCATCCATTTTCGAAGCCCTCAGAGACCTGTGCAAGGGCCCCTGGTAGGAGAGCGAGAGAAAAAAGAGCGATTTGTCGGAGCATGGTTGCGGTTCGAGATTCCTTGATAGCTACTCCAGTGGTCTCCAGCACGGGTGCGGGGAGCACTTATATACGTGTTCAATTTCTGTCCCTGTGTAATTTTATGTAGCCGCCACCGAAATAGTTTCGATTGTATTGAAAGCTCTTTAGCTTCGTCTTTTGTTACTCCTTGGAGCCCCGGCCCATTCTTCCAAAGTGGATATATTAAGTGGAGGATAACAGCCGCATATAAATGATCAGGAGATCATGCACCACAACCACGTTGGGGATACAAAGATGATCTTCGGTGGTACGGGAAGGGCATTGAAACTCAAGTATTTACTACTTCACTGATGAAATTATCAAGGAAAGGTGAGAGAATGCTACTGCATGTGGTAATCATAGGTGGCGCGGTATCATTAGCGAGGACCAGGGATGCTCTTGTCGTGACCTGGCTGTTAGGAACTCAAATCTCATTTCCCCGGATTTCATCTATCTGGGCCCGGCAAAAGATATGCGGGATGTCACACAAGATAGACTCGGCACCCAGCATGACTTCTAGAATCTATTTACGTTGCACTTTCAAACACAAGTAATGTACCTTTAAACTGATTCGAAAGGAACAAGCTTTGCGAAACAGGTTATGTAATGCTTAGGTAAAGAAGAGGTCTGCTTTTAGTTGTGATGCAATTGGTCCCTTCCCGTTACCTTAGCTGCTTATAGACTGTCAGTTGGACACTCGGGAAAAGCGATCATTTCGGTAGCATACTTTTATATTCCATAATCACGACAGTTAGTTGAATTCTTATTGGTGGATATCGGAACGTCAAACCTTCCCCCAGTCTAGAATCTGATGTTACTTACCAACCCTCGAGCACTGCCAATAACGCGTATTCCAAGTGGTGCGACTTCGCCAGCCAAAGACTCGGATAATCCTTCAAGAGCGAATTTGGAAGCTGCATATATTTCGACGAAAGGATTGCCTTGGAGTCCAGCTACAGACGTAATGGTCACAATCGTACCTGACTTCCTTTTTCAGAAGTGAGGAAGGAAGGAAGGACTGCATCCGCCTAAAGGGGCCGAAGAAGTTTGTATCCATTTGATGTCGTATTTCGGAAAGGGTGAAATGTTCTAGGGGTCCCAGGATAGAGTAGCCGGAATTGTTGACAAGGACGTCAATGGGGCCATGGTCTTTGATTGCTTGTGCAGCGACAGGAGGGATGCGGTCGATTTCCGTTACGTTAATTGTAATAGGATATAATTTGGAGGAGATGGAAGACAGTTGAGAGAGTGTCAACGAAGCACGTTGGGGGTTGGGGACTGTGCCAATCACTGTTGAATCCTGCTTGAGGGCATTGGCAGCAAACGCTATTCCAAGGCCAGATGGAACACTCGTGACAAAGATGATAGATGCAGACATAATCATATATGGATAGGGTTTCATATAAGACTGTGTAAAGTTAACTCGAAGAATTAAGCCGTGGACATACCATCCCTGGAAATACTTATACTGTTACGTAGGGCCTGTCCTACTATGGTAGTTACCAAGGATGTTCGAAAATAGTCGGATGTTGGAGATAAGGGATTAACTACATCCGAATAACACCGCGCTGGATACAACGATAGCCACTGAGAGAAAGTCGCCAAGTGACATTTAGTTGACTGTCGAAAGGCGTATGGTAGCGGCTGTACAGATAGAACAGTCAGTGCTTATGTCTACACTACAGCGGTTTTGGACAATATGTCACATGATCCAGGCTGTTTGGGCATTCGCATGACCCGGGCTTTCATGTTTGCGCTATCGCCGGAGTACTCTCCATCGAATTTAGCTTGCACTCTAATATGGCCACTTTCTTGAACTGATCTTGACGATATAGTCAATAATGTGGTTACGCGAAGATACATGAAACTTGGGTGCATGATATATGTGAAACTCTGGAGCCTAATGGGTACCATAAGGTATAACCCAGCTTTCATTTTAGATAGAAGTATATATATGAACGAATGTGTAGTGCAGAACGATGTTCGTACCAAGCTTGACCAAATATGTAACAAAGAAGCGAAGGTAAGAGACCGATACTATTCTCCCAGCAATCTGTGACAACACCATTCTGTTCCGTCTGTAAGGTATCCGAAAAAGCCGTACTATGATGAGAACTCCCAAAACTTAGTACTTTAGTGAAGCTTGATGGGAGCGCGCATCTTTAGCGACGATGCGGCGGAGTTGGTCGTGTTGCCAGGCAACGTTGCATTCGCTGGGAGCAAAGCTTGGAGTAGCCAGTCAGCACAAGAACAAAGCGACTAGTTAATTCTTCGAACTTACCAGCAGGAGCCCAAGTCTGATTGACTTGGTTTCCCCTAAATGTAGGGTTCGGTCCACAATTAGGAGGTTCAATAAGGACACCTGTCTGCGGGAACGGGTCCAGAGGGCCCCACAAATTTCCATCTTCATCAACACCCACACCTTGCGTGAGAAACGGTATCATACTGAAATCATTCGCCGGAGGCTGTGTTCCAGGGATGAGTTGCTCTGCCTGGAGCCACACGTTGACAGGCTGCACGTATGTTCCCGCGAGAAGGCCATTCTTCGTTGTGCGCGTTTTGGGAGCACCGTTGATATAGGATACGGCGCGATACTCGCGGACATAACCACTTGTAAGATCAAGCCGATATTCGAACTTATTCTGCTCGTTGCGACCGTTTTTGATGCCAGTTTCGACGAGAATGCGGTCAGTGACGGCGCCGGTGCAGGGATCGACATCCATGGAGTAGAGAGCGACTCGAGAGTTTGGGTTTGATGTATAGCCAATCCACTTTTAGATAGCTGTTAGTGGTGAAGCGAAAGCCATGTTAGATAACACTTACGCGAGACTCAGAAAGCTCAGTGTTCGGATTGAAGTTGTCGATGCCAATACGAGCAAGTTCCATGCGCAGGTACACAAGATCTCCTAGTGTCGTGATCTGAACATTCATTGCGATGATGCTGAAAGCAATGACTTCGTTGCCTCTGCGGATACCTTGGAAAGTGATGAAGTCGCCCGCAAGGAATGGAGCCATGGTGAGCGGATCGGCTACCGAGCTGAAAATAGTCAGTGTTTGTTATGTTCGAATTTAGAAACACTTACAATGTTCCCGATCCTTGAAAAGGGCGGTTCGATGCAGGGCATAGAGGATCCGTTGTATTTCGCGGGATACACATGGGAAATCCTGAGAAAGAAGAGATGCTAGGGCTCTCGTCATCGGCAGTGAAAAATGGCGCGACGGTGTTTCCAACAGAGAACACTGCATTGGGATCACTGATACGGACTGTAGGTCCTCCAGCAATCTTCAAACTGCCATCAGCGAAATCGATGGATTCGATAAAACCACTGCTCAGGCCTTCGAAAAACTCGTAGGTGATGACTTGGGCAGCGATTGGAAGTCCGTTGACAAAGTTGCCGATCACCTTTATATAGCATGTCAGTGTTGATATAGGTGACCATAGTAACTAACTATACTTACGCTGACCTCATAGCCGATCATGGAGTTCTTGTCAGCGACAAAGTCTTTCCAGGGGACCCAGGCGGCGGGGAATTGAACGAGAACATTCTTGGGTACTTGGATGCTGAAGCCATTGACAGAGATAGTTCCACCGGAATTGTAGATGGAGCTGTCTGTCACAGTTGCATCCTCCAGTCCACCTTGAATGAACAATGGGGCATCTTGGGCGGAAACCGAAAATGAATACAGAAGTAGCTGAAAGGCTACAATAACAACAGAGAGTAGAGACATCGAAGCCATCTTGATCGAGGAAAAAGAATGATGGGGTTGATATCGTTAACAAGACGTCTTGAGCTGTCTTTATAGCTCCACCGAGTGCCTAGCCAGTCCCAAATACACATCACTGTTCTCCATTTTTGGACTCTTTCCGATACTAGGTTTGTTGAAATATTGGCCAAGGCTACTTCAACCCAGATGTTGCATTATCACCCAGCCTCGCACTGGGATGTATGTGAATTTCAGTCACTGACTGGGAGCTCCAAGTCAGCCAAGATGTGCCTCTTGCATGCCAACCTCAAGATAGCTTGGTATTCAACCGTACTATTATGTATGGGAGCTTGAGTGTATCGTATTCTGCATACCAAGATATAGTTTCGGAGAGGTGTGTATCGTTTACGGACTTCCGGCGCCACACAGTTAGCATCCTACTACTCCATCGCATTCTACATCCCCTTCTTATAAATCACGAAGGGAGCTAGCTAGTAGATTATTGTAACTTGCTCCCATGTTTTTATTCCCATACCATGTTTTTAGTCCCCAGCCTCCTTCACTGCCTGCTCGTAGACGTAAACTATTTCGACATATGGCGTTCGTGGTCGACAGTTGGATAGCACCTATGGCATATCTATCTTTCGTAGAAATATTCACTCGAGTAGACAAACAAATGATCTGAAAGTGAAAGTGTTCTCCGAATTACAGCAGTAAATTCCCCCAGCAACTTGATTCCGTGACGTAGTAATTCGCGCAAGCTTCACAAGCCCCCGAACCTATGCTTGATCCTTTTAGCCAAGACAAATCGCATAGACTACGAATAAGGGGATAAGAGTGTTTGGCTCAAGGTCTTGACTATTGGGAGTGTGCCACTTCCAGCCCGTTCCCTGAATAGCTTCTAAGGTTACGATTATGGACTCATATCCGTTTGTAGACTTATGGATAGAGGAGACGTTCTCATGCAGGGACGGGTGGCGTTCCGCTTACACAGCACGGGAGTTGTTCCTGAAGTGAAAGTATCACGAAAATGTGTATCCAGTATGGGCGCCTAAGGAATTTCGGATTCGTATTGGCCGCTGAGGACATATTTTCTATCATGATCTAACCTTTTCCACTCCTTACGGAGACTAGCAACTTCTCGTTCCTGGGCCCTGCATGGACGTCTATGATACACAGGCAAGGATATTAATAAGCTATGAGACTTTACTCCGCCCCGAAAGTTAACCAGAGTCTCGGCCCAACAATCTGGATTTACAACTGCCGACCACCAAAAAGGGAAACGGTAACGTTGAAGCCAAGGAAACACCAAACTCAAAGTCAATTCAAAAGCCAAGAGCCACCAACACAGATTCAATAGTGCGATTCAAACAATCCCATCCACGTCTATCCATTGTCTCGGGATTGGTCTCTATACGAACTGTCGGGGTAGATGCGTCCGGGTAGGTAGGTCTGCTCTCCGTCACATGAACTTATGCAGGGGAACTCCTCGCGCGCGTGGAACGGTCCGTTCGTGCTTGTGCTTATGCGTCTACTCCGCATTTGATAATCCACTGAGACCCTGGGTCGGGATTGAGTTGAGTCACATACAAATTCTGCTGCGTGAGAGTTCTTTCTCCTGTTCGTTCTTGTTTGCGCTGCTTCTCGAGTACTGGTGTTCCGGTCTCGCTAACCGCCCCAACAGTCGCAGCCCAAACATGTCCATTACCACCGAACGATTGTACGAGATGTGCGCCATACCTAAGATTGCAACTTAAACCCGAGCCCGAAGACAGGTCCTACACATAACCAAGGCTTTAAAACGCGGAGCCGGTTCCGCAGGTGCAGATGCGAACACGCGAACGCGGACACAAACCCCGATGTCTGGAAGCGAGCAGTGGGAGACAGGGCAACGCTTTTCCACGTGCAGCCCCCGTCGGCATGTTCTGTTCTTTTCCCAGTACATACAAATGCGAATGCGGGAGATGGTCCGAACCACAGTATCCATGAGCCAATCTGGACCCTGTTATTCCCGTCGTAGTTCCGAGGTTCGCCAAAGGCTAGCGGGATGTTGTGATTCGGGCTTTACGTCAAGGTATGACTGAGAAAACCCGGAGGAGAGGTTGGTATCGAGTGTCGAGAAGAGGGGTAGTCGTAGAGAATAGGCTTTACACGATTGTGTATTTCTTCAACCCGTGCTCTTCGAAGTCTGAGATCTTTGCTCCATGCGGGGCGTTTTCAACAAAGTTGTGGCCCCGTGCATGTCCTTCCACGTATGCCACATTGATCATTTTGTACTCGTCCACTTTATCAGTGAACCTTCTCAGAAGAAACGGAAAACCAATGCCAAAGAGCCCCACAAGCACATCGCCATACCGGATCCCTTCTTGACCTTGGGGATGATACGAAAGTCCAGCATGCCCCCAGCCTTGGCAAATAGTACTTTGATATGAGCTGAGTATCTAAACATCTCGCAGACTGTATAGTGGACAAATTTCTCGAGATTCCATCCCGCGGATCTGTTGCTTGGAAGGAAGATGTTTGATGGAAGCGTGTACTAAATTCAACGAACTTCTTTCTCTTGAAGTCCTAGAGCGTGTAAACGCTTTCCATATCATCGAAGATATCACTTCGGATGAATATGAGTTGGTACTCAAGTACTAGGAGGTGGTTTCTCATGTTGATGCAAAGACTGACGAGGAAGTCGTGCCAATGTTTCCGCCGTATCTTGTCCGAACCGCAACATATTATAGGATCCTTAATCGCTAATGCTAGCTCCAGAATTACCCAAATACGGCGGAACCATGGGCGTCGGCAGAGCTCCGTGGACACGAGAACTAACTCTTTCAATTACATTGCAGGTGGGGTTTCACGATAGCGGTCGGTTTCGTAGAACTTTTGGTGACGGTAAAAATGACCCCATTCACTGTGATCTGTTCTTCAGCGAGAGTGGTGCCCCAAACATAAGACAAAGCCACATAAATCGGCTCTGTATGCAAAACTTCTTTCTTGAGGTTGATGAAAATAAGATCGCCATGTTTTCCTGGTGCGAGTTGGATGACTCAGATGTCTTTCTTTGACGAGTCAATTGGGTCCTATATTACGGAGTGAGTAATCAAGTCGCCATGTCTAGTTTCGGGGCGTATTTTACGACGCGCACGCTTTTTCGTCCCTTTCAGCGTTTCCGCTTTGATTTACGGCGGAGGTGTATGGTCGGAGACGTCCACAACGTAATCCTGCATGTGAGGCGAAGCACACGTGCTTGCTGCCTAAACATCGTGGTCATACTAGATATTGCATGCACTGGAAAACCGTTCAATTTTCGGTTCTAAATTCTAATTAGACGGCCCCTGAAAGGTCTTACTGGGGAACGAAGATATAACAATGAATATCATTTGAGAGTTAGTGGAACAAATTCGGGGCGCAAGGAACGGGCCAAGTGCGAGGTTCACGATTCTGACAATATGACTTTCGAAATGCAGTTACATATCCAACCTTTTCCTAACGCTCACCTAAGATTTACGTGCAACCTTTTCCGTCGGAGAACTGACTCCTTATCGTTGGCACCGGCCCGGTGGCACTGCACATGACGGAGGATTCAGCGCGGTCGAGTGCCCCGCAGTGTACCTTGGTATTCTACGGCCGCCTGACGGAAAGGCTGTCAAACCAAGACTCAATTATGATTCATCTACTGGTAATTGCTTACTGCTGATTATCGAGAATCTCTCCTTTTATAATACTATTGGAGTGCTGGGCCCTTGTTAAATGTAGGCAACTCAACGCGCACGGGACGCCCCCACAGGTCTACGGCTACCCGACGTATCATCTCTCCTACCATCATCAATTATCCCCACGCTATCCGGAATTACAATCCTACCTGTCGGAATATCCGAAACTAGAAGAATGGCGGGGCGTCCGCATAATTACAAGGCGCGCCGTCGAAAGGCGACTAGATGATTCATATATATACCACAAGGTACTCCACGTTTGCTCGATCTCATCCCATCTCACTCCCCACAAAATCACCTGGCCAGAGAAGTAGTATCCAGAATGTCTCCGTCCGCAATCACCGTCAAGTCTGTTCCCACACCCCAGACCAAGCAGTTAGTTACGACCTCGAAAGAGGATTCGACCAAGGAGAAGACTCCCCTCCAAGCCATCTCGCAAGGCGTATGTCTTCCCGGAATCCCCCTCTTCTCCTCCTACGACAAGCAGCGCGCATGGATCCTTTCGCACATGGCAGGAGCTTTCCGCGTCTGTGCGCGCAAAGGCTTCACAGAGGGCATGTCTGGCCATATTAGCGTTCGCGACCCTGAAAACCCGCACGCCTTTTGGACGAACCCGGTCGCCAAACACTTCGCCACGCTGAAAGCGTCCGACATGATACTTGTTGATTATGACGGGAACCCAATTGGAGGCAATACCAGCAGGCCGGCAAACGCGGCGGGATTCTTGATACACTCGGCGGTCCACAAGGCGAGGCCCGACGTCCATGCGGCGTGCCATATGCATGGCAAGGCTGGTAAGGCGTGGAGTGCATTTGGAAAGAAACTCGAGATGATCAATCAGGACGTGTGTTACTTCTATGGTGACGCACAGGCTGTGTATGAGGATTTCGGCGGTGTTGTGTTTGAAGTGGCCGAAGCGAAGCGCATGGCCGCTGCGCTGGGTCCCAAAGGTAAAGGTATGATTTTGAGAAACCACGGCCTTCTGGTAAGTAAAGCAGTATTGGTATCAATTGCGGCGTCTAGCTAATAGAACTAGACGGTTGGAGGCACCGTCGACGAAGCTGCCTACCTTTACACGCTCATGGAACGCTCTTGCGAAATCCAACTCATGGTAGATGCAGCTGCCGCTCTCGACAGCAACGCAAAGATCTACGTCGACGATGAGGCCGCTGCATACACTTTCAAAATGGCCAGCGACCCCGAAAGTCTCTATTGGGAATTCCAGCCAGATCTAGAGTACGAATATGAGATGTCGAATGGCGTGTTTGAGAACTGAAGTTCGATTTATATCTCCGTAGAAATGCCCATAATGGCTTCCTTCGCGTTGTGTACACAAT
This sequence comes from Massarina eburnea CBS 473.64, assembly GCA_010093635.1. Classification (NCBI taxonomy): domain Eukaryota; kingdom Fungi; phylum Ascomycota; class Dothideomycetes; order Pleosporales; family Massarinaceae; genus Massarina; species Massarina eburnea. The sequence continues at coordinate 710,642 of MU006782.1, forward strand.
GAATCAAGGGCAGTGCGCCTGCCATCAACACCACTCATCAGTCTTCCAACCCTCCGTGCTCTTCCGTACCCCAGACTTCGTTTCTTTGATGCATCTTTGCGTCAATCGCTCTATCATTGTCATTGTTAACAACCACATACACCCGTTATTATCATCATGGCCAACTTTCCCAACTATAGTCGACTACACCCTAGCGCGTATAAGGGCCTCGCTCGGTACGTAATTGGATGGGCGACTATACGACGACTGGCCGCAGCAGTCTGAGACGTGTATTGAAATTCCTCTGAAAGAGCTTTTCTAACCACGATCTCGCAGTGTCGACCTCATTTACGACTGCGGTTGCAGAAGGATCTTGCGACACGGCGACCATTATCCGCCCCTTGGGCCCAGTCGCACTCCTTACCCCCCACCAGCCTACCAAATAGGCGCTGCACCGATACATCGCTCGTAGTGGAGTGTAGAAGATGCCCTGATACTAAAGCGTTCACATCAGTCAGGCACCTGCAACCGTTGCATGCTAAGGCCGCGAGTTCCAAGTACCCATGTCATCGATGTCGACGCTCTAAACGAGAGCAATACCGATTTCATTGTCGCCACCCATCATGTACGTAACATGCTCTCTCATTACTTGAAACTTATATTGACTTTGGACTTAAACTCCAGGATGCTGATACTAATGCCTCCGGTGTTGCTGCTACCGATGTTGCCGAACCCACCGTCACCGCTCCCCTCACAACTACTCCCTACGACGAAACGCGACCCATCATCGCCCCCGTCAAATTCACCAGCGATAGCGATAAACTCATTGTCAGTAATTCCCAGGTGTAGACTACTCGTCGTTACTGATACTGGACCCACAACTTTAGGTCCCGTACCCGCGCGGACCAGACGCCAATGGGAAGTATAAAAACGACTACGACTTCGACTTTGACATCTATCGCCGCCCTTTCATACGTCACATCATTCCCTTTGACATCGGCAGTGAAGCGAACTCTGACCCCGATTTTCCTTACGGCTTTAGTTCCGAAACAGGAGGCCACTTCGGTCTGCCCCTCAAAGAACCTACTTCGCAGCACCCTCCGTCTTCATGGAAGATTCCGGAGCTCAGCTGGCCGAAGCCTGCCTCGGAAAATCTCACACCTGCCGAGATCGTCCGTCTAGGGAACCCCACGCACCCGACGATGTTCTACGGCCGCATCAAGTGAGTCCTGCTCAGATACCTCTAGATAGGTTTTGCAGGGCTGATCTTGAACAAGCATCGACGCCGAATTCATGTATACTTCTGAAAACAAGTTTTGGAATCCTATGATGACTTGGCGGCTGGATGCCGCCCAAGGTAGGGAACCCAAGCGCGACGCCGTCAAGCGCGAGAGCCCTGATTTCTCTCCGGAACGGAATGGACTGTCCAAGAGGTGGCGGAATATTTCGCGGAGGAGGTTTATAACGACATCAAAGGGGGCTACTATGGTGAAAGGGGCGTGGATTCTACTCAAAATGAAAGTGAAGGCGGGCGTTGATAAGTTGGTGCATATGGGAAGAAGTCGAGACGAGGACGAGGATGAGGATGAGATTGGTGCTGACGATCGGGTTCGTCTAGTCTCAAAGTTGAGTTGAATATGAACTTGTTAGTTAACAGGCCACGTTCTTGTTCGGCAACGTTCGGTATGGTAATGAGCTTGGTTTTCACATGTCTGATGGCGTATGCAGTGTCGTCATATACGTCTAAATAAACTTTCTATAGTATGATCTGGAGAAGTGTAGTGCCGTATAGTACGTCTGGATGAGCTTTCGAGACTCAGCTTCCACCAGTGAACCTCAACCCATCCCGAACCCATTCTGCGTATCTTTCGACATTCAATTCCACATCTCGTAACTTCGGCAACCCGATCATCGGCATCAACCTTCCCGTGTCTATGATGCCTATGCTTCTCGTAAAACAGGGAAAGCACCGTAGGTCTACTGTCCTGAAATCATGGATGTGATGCGGTTGATGGGAGTTGATTGGGCGTCCATCTTACGAAGATCTTCGTTTTGTGGATATGTTGGAAATGACGAGTTTTTGGGGATGCTTTGGTGTGGTAAGCGTCTATCATTATCATGGGTAATGGCTACGATGGGCGCCTAGGAAGACCGAAGCAGGGCTTACAAAGGCCTGGACATCTTACGCCTCACATTTCCAAAACCTTATTTTATTGCCAAGATTGTCAGCCATAATTCTCCTACTGATATCCGTTTGGGCCTTGCGCAGGACTCTGGATCTTGAATATGTGATCGCCGTATGGAATGGCTGCCGTCTGGCAAGCAGTACCTTGGTAGTTGGTAGAAGGTATTGCTGACAGGACTAAGATTCAAGTGTAGACCGTGGATTTTAAGTTTGAGGGCTTCTTTTGCACAGGGGTTAAAGAAGCGCTACGTGTGGTTAATAGGACAGCAGGATGATTGCCAGATTGTGGCGTTGCATCAGATAACGAGTAATGTGTTTGCTTGGTGGAATGAGATATCGGCTTACTATAAGTGGGCTAGCATGAGGATCTTGATGAGATCTTGAAGGCAATCGAAAAAGAAATACACCGACATTAGATCTCCCTTATTTTTGGGGACAAGTGTGCATTTCAGTTGAGATCCCAATATTCTAGGATCATACGAGCACTTTGCGTTTTTGATATGTGTATAGCATTTGCTTTGAGCGTGATGATTCCTCTCTTAGACACACTACCTAAAAGATAATATTGTCACACAGATCTAATCTCTGACACGGGATAAAGTGGAATAGGAAATAATGAGGCAAAACAGTGAGACGCCACAATATGTGGCGGTGTGGCTAGTGTACGGCCCGAGCGGTAAATACGTCCCGATCCATCCTCCCCAGGCGTTCTTCGCCCTTCCATGCTTCTTCTTCGTTTTTAGCCCTCTCCATTCACATACGCCATCGGCCGCAGTAGCAGGCAATATGCGTCCTTCGTCATCCCGTCCGCTACAAGGCGAACACATTATCGTGCATCTAGGCTCCAGGCCCTGCACGATTTCATCATACACGAACCCGATACAATAGTTTTCGGTGCTCAGCCCCCATTTTCCCTGCTTCACTGCCTTTATTCTACCCTCCAATATTACAAGCAAGCCTATAGTCATCCACGAGCAAGGGATACAGGAATGTTGATGCTTACCCTGCATTCCCGCAAACTCGCGAACTTGAAACAATAGTTCTATCGAAATGTAGAATTCGGGTAGGAAGTATCCCGCCGGATTTATGACACTCCAATCATGCTGCTGCCCGCCAGTGTGGTCCGAGCTGAAGAGTGCAGCGTATGCTGACAGGTCAAACAACCTAGTTCACCGGTTGGTGAGCTAAGAAAAGAAACTGAGTACTACACGTGCATGGTGCGCAACTGCGTGTTTTCTTCGTGCGTCCTGAGGGAACGTCACGGTTCTCTTTAGTAGCATGGGGTCGCAGTGGAGCGTTCTGTATCACAAAACATCTAGAGCTGCCGTCCGCTGCCTTGAAGATCCACTACTTTCCCTCGAGTTTGCGATAACGAAATCAGCCTAGCCATCCGAATTAACAACATTTCCCTCTTTCATGATGCGGGAGGTGACCGAAGAGCATTCCCGGGTATACATCCGGTCGGAAGTGCTGACCGATGAACCTATTTCAAACGCGGAGTGGAATTCGAAAGTCCCATCTTTCGATGTGTCGAGTCTAGTACCGGAAACATTCGATTCCTGGGCTGGTAAGTCGGATTGAAAGCATCATTGGCGGTCTTGAACCTGGCTGATGGCGAGAATCAAGTGCCAACGTCAAAGTACCAACGGTCATTTGGTATACCGCCTACAAGTCGACCTACTTCTAACGAAGGCAAAACGGAACGGGCCTTGCAAGATGCCTCGAAATACATGGATGCGACAACGAATCGATTTCGCCTGCCAACCCCAACGCCACCGCAAAACGCTTCGTTGCGCAAATATCGTCTAAGCAGATCCCCACTCGACAGTCTTCAAGAAGAGTTCAAGAGGTATGGTAGTCTGGAAACTAAAGGAACCCTTGCGATCTGCCCAGAAGACGGATCAGAGGATAAAGACGACGCATCATTGGATACACTAGACTGGAGTTTCATTCAGAAGAAATTCGAGCTACCCGAGCACCCAAAGATTAGCGATTGTCCAAGCCTGGCCACCGGCAGTACGATTAGCAGTCGCAACTCCTCCACGAGATCTACCAAGTCGGGTAAGGGGGAAGGGAGTGAGCAACCAGAGAAAGGGGTGTGTCCGATTCCTGAATGCGGTCGCATGATGAGAGACCTTGCAGCTCATCTCTTAACACATCAGGCTGAACGTCCAGAGAAGTGCCCAGTGGATACATGTGAATACCATACGAAGGGGTTTGCAAGGACCTACGACAAGGTCAGACATACGCTTAAACACTTTAAAGGAAAGTTCATCTGCGACTTCTGCCCTACTTCAGGGAGTGTTTCCGAGAGGACCTTTCTGCGCTGCGACATCTTCCTTCGACATCTCGTCAGTGCACATGGCGTACAACAAACGCCTCCTGCGCGTAGGGAGGAGCTTTACCATACCGGAGTCATCAAGCAACCTCGAAGACGCCTTGGAAACCAAACAGTTGCCACATGTACGCTGTGCTCCGAACCGTTCGACGTCCAAGGATTTTACGAACATCTTCGAGGTTGCGTGCTCCGCCAGGTCACAAGAAGCTATCCTACTCTGCAAAGCTTTGCCAGAGTAACACCAACGGACCAGCAAGATGAATCCAAGGGCAGCCTACCCGACAATTCAACAGTTGCTCCCACCGATGATATCACTTCTGTGCCTCAGAATGCCCCTGGGCATGGCCTTGAAACCTCGAGCACAACTATCCGTTCAACTCTCGTCTCATATAAGTATATCATGAACGACTCGCAAGATGTGGATATTGCTGAGCTTACAGCCTCTTCGCGGTGTCTGTCTCTGACTTCGTCTCGTGGAGATGGGGACGCAACGAAGTCTTCGTCTGAAGAAGAGACTGATTGGACAGACGATATCGGCTCTCCCGATAGTACACCAGACGCCGACGGACTTCGACCAATGCTATCCCCTGTCAAAAGACACCTCGTCGATTCGATCATGGTTGAGTTCCACAGGATATTCGATGGAACGTTGCGAGCGCACAACGGTGGTGGTGGTGGTGGTGGCGGCAGCAGTACAGCCGGCGCTGGCTCCGGGTCTGGTTTCTACAATGGATCCAGCGGCGGGTCGACATACTCGAGCTCGTCATTCATCTCGCGGAAACGGAGTCTGAGCGGCGGTAGTTCTCCACCGCCGAACGATAACGGAGACGACCCTCACAAGCGCAGAAGACCTGACCCGAAGTCGACGGGCGGCAAACAGCCGATGCCTGAGTTGAGATTTGCATGTCCATACTACAAGCGCAATCCTGGTAGGCATCAGACGTTCACTTCGTGTCGCGATCCCGGATTTATTACAGTGGCGAGACTAAAGTAAGTGATTGAACACGATATTGGTTACTTGCTTAGGTACCGTCTTGTGTTGACATTATCGCTATTGCAACACTCTATGCAGAACACTGCAAGGTTATTGCAATAGTCTTAACCTGTACTGTACATTGGGCTTGCAAGCAACCAGACACATCTTCGGAAGCTATTACTAACATATCTTACAGAGAGCATCTCTACCGCCGACATCTTCTCCCCATCCAGTGCAACAGATGTTGCTCCACATTCACGAACGAACCGACGCTACGAGAGCACCAGCGAGATGCTAACGGCTGTGAAGTCAAAGAGCATGTGCCCCTCGAAGGGTTTGACAAAGATCAAGAGAGGAAGTTGAAGAGCAAGAAGCGCAGTCTAGTCTACCTGAGCGAAGAAGACAAGTGGAAGGGCGTGTATCGGATACTGTTCCCGGACGACAATGAAGCGGATATGCCGTCGCCTTGTAAGCCTCTCTCCCAATGCTCTTCGCGTAATGCCCTGGCATTAGCTGCGATACACTTGCCATAATAATGTGTGCATACGTCAATACCCTAGTATCCCATGTGGCGATCTCGCTAATAGGTTTAGACATCGAATACCATCCGTGCAACAATGGGCAGAACAGTGAGCCCTCCAACGTTGCTCGGTTCCAAGAATTCTCCAGACTTGAGCTGCCTCGCCTGGTTCGCCGGACACTCGAAGTTGCAGTCGAAGAGGAAGCGCAACCCCTGGAGGACAAGCTCAAAGAGCGTCTTGTGGATATCGTTCGCGAATGCCAGTCTCAGTTGATCTCGATGTTTCAATCAACGCAGGCTCAAGCCATCGATAGTTCCGAGCTTGCCCCAGCGTTACTGCCGTCTTCCGGTGTGCCTGTGCCACAAGGCCCGCACAGCAGAAATACGCAGACAGCAGAACCCTCCTTCCAAGACTTCGACTCGTATGCGTTAGCAGTCACATCTTCAGACTTCATACCCATTCCAGCGACTCGCTATCTTCCCCACGAGCAGGAGCACGACCAAAGCCGACAGAAACCAGAAGCGTCGGGCTCACCAGACTCTGGGTACGACTCAACCTATGCGAGCAGACATACGCGTCCTCTCCAGCCTCAGCAGCAAGAACATTCACCAACCTACCAGCTCGATACGTCGTCCTTCAACCCGGGGTATGCTCAGCAGCAGCCCCAAGGAGGGTTTATGCCGCAACATGGATACAACGATAGCCAGTACGTCGATCTCGGAGGATATTACGGATTGTTCGAGACTCAGAACCAGAACGAGCACCAGCACCGGGGTGTGGGGTTTGTTAGTGGAGCAGCCGATCCGGCATGGTCGTACTTAGACCCTGCGGGCGGCGGCGGTAGGAATATGATGGGCCCGGGGTTGTAGTGCTTCCTCCATGGTGGACGAGGTACGTAATGTATAATGACCCTTCGTACAATTATTGGGAGCGCGCAGGCCGCGACGATGTGCAACGCGAACGTAACTTTGATTTATTATTATCTACCTTATTATCTACATGCGTCTTTTTTGGTGTCCTCTTGACTACAATTTCCGAGTCATGTCCAGCGAATTTTTGCAGTCGATGAATGACATTCCCACAAGGCTGAGCCGAAGCTACTGCAGCGGGAAAAGAGCCGAATGTAGCCGACAGGCCAAAAAACTTCACCCATCCCAGAAATCCCATCATTTTCTACGCTGCTTTCCGACAAAGTCCCGATGACGTGATCGCCCCACAGGTTTGCATATTCGTCCATCTGTGATGGAATTGCTAGTCCAAGGGGAAAATGTTTTCTCGTCTTTACAGGGGAGAATGATAGCATATATACACCGTCAATCCGACCATCGCCCTCTTTTGTCTCGTTTTTGCTCAGTCGGTTTGATTGATTTTTGATTTGGTGGTGCTGTATTCCTTTGAAGGACTGTTGGCCGTCTTGTGTACCTACGTCTTCGTCCTGGAAAGTCTCTTCTCTTCGTCAATCAATCCGCAGTCATGGCTTCATCATCCCTCGACGAGGCCTCGGCCTCCATAACCACCACACCCCACTCGCTTCTCCGCTCAATCCCTTTCCAGATTTTCGTCGCTTGCGGCGTGTCCTTTACGGCTCCCGGGATGTGGGACGCGCTTGGTGGTCTAGGTGCTGGAGGAGCAGCAGAGCCATATGCTGTTTCCGCCGCCAACGCTCTCGTATACGGCCTCTTCGCCGTCGTGTGTGTAGCTGCCGGCGCCATTAACAACCGCATCGGTCTCAAGTACGGACTCGCTCTCGGCGCCATCGGATACCCGCTTTACGGAGCTGGCCTGTACACCAACAACGTGAGCGCGAATACGTGGTTCATGCTGTTTGGGAGTGCGCTTTGCGGCATCTCGGCGGGCTTCTTTTGGGCGGCCGAAGCCGCCATCATCATCGGCTATCCGAGTCCTGGAGATCGGGCCTTTTATCTGGCTATTTGGCAGACTGCGAAAGCTTCAGGGCCCATCGTTGGAGGTGCTATCAACTTGGGACTCAACGCCAACCGGAAAACCACTGGATCCATCTCCTCGGCGACATATATCGTTTTTATCGTCATCATGTGCCTTGGTCTACCCATCGCCCTGTTATTGTCGCCAGCGGATAAGGTGTGGAGGAAAGATGGGACGAGAGTCGTTACGCACAAGGCTTCTTCCTGGGCTGCCGAGTTCCGGGCCGTCGGGTCACTGTTCAAGAGTCGCAGGATCCTGCTGCTGTTGCCTGCATTCTTCATCAGCTATTTCTACAACGGCTTCATGAGTACGTGGTTGACCAAGTACTTCACTGTCCGGTCGCGCGCCTTCTCGTCCTTTTTCACAAACTTTGCGGGCATCTTTAGCAGTTTCATCATCGCCAGTCTCCTGGACAACCAGCGCATACACATCAAGAAGCGTGCGAAAATCGCTTTCTGCTGCATCGTCACCATTCTGGTCGGGACTTGGATCTGGGCCACCATCCTCCAGAAACAGTTCTACGACGCAGCCTCGCCGCCTGTCTTTGACTGGTTCCAGGGCGGCTTCGGAAAGTCTTATGCCCTGGTTTTCTTCTGGCAGTTCGGAGGGCAGGCCTTCCAGCAGTTTTTGTACTGGCTGGTTGGCCAGTATGCGACCGATCTTTCCAACTTGTCCCATCATACTGGAATCTTGCGAGGCACCGAGGCACTGGGTCAGACGGTGGCTTGGGCTATGCAGTCTGAGGGCAATGCGAACCATTTTGTGAGCATCGGGATTAACTTTGGAATCACGGTGTTGTGTATCTTCCCGACGTGGATTGTGTTGAGCGAGTTGGAGGGTAGTCACGAGGTTAGAGTTACGGAAGAGGATATAGAGGAGGATAATAAGTTGGGGGAGGCACCGAAAGTGTGATTATGAGGATGAGTTTTATGACGGATCATGGGAACGAAACGTTAGATTTCTTTCGAATAGTAATGCACAGATGTATGATGATGATTGTGTAGCATTTCTAAGGCACTACGAAAATGTAGACCCACTCAGAACTGGGACGATGGTTGGCGATCTTCTCGCGGCCAGATCATCACCCGTAACTTATCATTCCTCTATCAAGTTAGGTGCTCCCGCTACCATTATCCGTGCTGTCACCATCCCTACTACCGTCACCGTCGTCACTACCATCGCCATCCTCTTTATCCTTGTCGCTGCCATCATCACTCCGCTCACCCTTATCCCGACCACCACGTTTTCCGCCTTGACCACCACTCCTCCCACCCCGTGCATTACACAACTCCGATATCGCAGCATGACTCTTCGTCCCCTTCAAAGGCTCCTTTTTATTCTTTTTCTTATCCGAACGCGGCTTCGTCCCATCCTTCGCCTTGTGCTTATCCAGGTCTTCAGCATTCTTATCCGCTTCCCTATGCCGCTCTTCAAATACATCTCCCTTGGTCTTGACTTCAGTCACCTTCGTGTTCATTCTATCCTGGATTTCCCGCGAGGCTCGGAGTTCTGGTGGGAGCTTGGCTGGTTCGGGGACAGGAGGAGTGGGGGTCTGGGACTTTTGCTTCTGGCGTTTCTTGGGACCTACTGTTTCCCATCCTGAGTCTTGGTCGTCTTGCTCGGGATCGGGCTTCTTGTCTTGACGTTTGTCATCGTTGGGGTCTTTGCTGTTCCTGGAGTTTGGCTTGTTGGGTTGCTTTGGAGGCATTGTTGTGTTCTCTTTTCTTGAATATTTGGTTTGCACTGTGGTTGTTCTTGTGGGGAATTGGGCTTAGGAGTGTTGCGGAGCTGCTTTTTATGTATTTTGTGAATCATGGTTGCGGGTTTCACTTCACCTACTAGCTAGTCACGAGCGCACAGTTAGTAGCACGTAGAACATAGAGGTGGCTTCTATAGGGCTCAGAGGAAAGTCCTAGTTGTGAGGAGATTGTTTCAGAAGACACAAAGTACAATACGAAGTTTTTGTAGAGTCAAACTGTTTCACCGTGACGAGTTTCATTCAGAGCCACTCACGACCACCTGACTGAGTATCAACCTAGAAGCTACGCTTTCAGCATTAATTCTAATGCTCGGCTCGAAATCAATAATTTTCTATGGCCGTTGTGTGATACGGTGGTGGAGAAGTTGAATGTTATCGTGCAGGCTTTCGTAAGAGAGATGAAGTCAAACATAACCTAACTACAGCATCACCGAAACAATTCAACGCTCCATTAATCTAACCAACACACTCAAGAACAATCATGATTTTGTAGATGCAAATTTAAATCAACTTTCTGTTCAATTCATGCAATGCAAATGCTACACTACGCCTAAATCCAATCCATCCACCCCTCCATCCTCAAACCTCAAACTTCAGACCTCAAACTGCAAACCCCATCAAACACTACAAGAACTTCCTCGAATGCTCCCTCTCCTCCCTCTTCTTAATCGTTCCAACCGCAGGTCCCGGGATCGTGTAACTCGTGAACGCGGTGTAAAGGTTGAAAAGAATTCCCGGATCTACACAACCACATCAGGTTAGTCAAAGCACAACACCAGGAACCAGAAAGACATAAAGAGAAGGAGAAAAAAACTCACCATCAGCCTTATAAAAAGACGTAGCCGCAACACCCCCACTCAAACTCGCCGTACCACTCCCCCCAATCTTGAAATTCACACACTGCGGATACGCCTGTGCGCCATTCGTCGAGCCCGCAGAATGCAACGCGATAATCTCATGTCTGATGACATAACTCCCCGCCTTCAGGTTCGCAGGGATAGTCGTGCTGGCCGAGAAGTTGGACGACACGAGCGTATCCGTAACCCACGTGCCCGGGTTAGAGCCCGAGATCCAACCGCCCTGATCCAACTTCGTCCACAGCAAGGACGACGGAGTCACCGTGTCGCAGTCGCCGTTGCAGGACGCGATGTAGTTGATAACAGGGCCCTTGTGGGATACGGGCCAAGTGTCCCAGTAGAAAGTGACTTTGGAGCCAGCGTTGGCGGTGACGTACGCGCCATTGCTTTTGGCGCTCTTGTGGCACACGATGTCGACGGTAGCGAAGGCGTCGGGGGCGACAAAACCGTTGTCTAGGTTATCTGCTTGCCATCCCACGGTTGTTGGGATGGGGGTTTGGTATTTGTAGGCTGAGTCCCAGCCGGTGTACCATTTGGAGTCGGCGAGCACGTTGCGGACGTGACCGTGGGCAGAGACGAGGGGGAGGAGTGCGAGGAGGGAGAGGGAATGCATGATGAGATCGGCACTGACGTATGAGGTAGAGTGTGGTATAGGGAGATAGATGAAGGGGATATGGGAGCCACGAGGGATGGGCAGTGCACTGACGGATTATCACTGCTGTACCCGGGTTTGACTCACTATATATATGTCTAAACAGATATCCGAGCTTGGCCTCGTGGACTCGAACTCGCTTTTGAGCTTATACCCCCCCCCCATTGCAATACGTGTAGATGAATGGGGCGCTTGTAGACCTGGTCGACGGACCATGAGGTCTGGCGACATGGGTGAGGATTCTGCCCAGAATGCTACTTAACATACTTCATGTTAGGGCAGCTATAGGTGGAAGGATGGTAATTATGATTGCGTGTGTAATGCCATAGGCTGTGAGGTCGTAGCGATAGGTGGGATGTCGTGTGTTTAATTTACGAGCATGTCGCGTGTTGTGTAAGGGTGGGAGGCGGAGTAATATATCATCGGCTGCGCGGTCGTTATATGCATTGAATGCCGATGATGGCGAAAGTGAACGAGAAATAAGACCATGTTTCGAACATCCGAATCAGCGATAACCCCATCCTGAAGTGCTTCTCAGTCAGTGCTAAATCATAGCATAGGAGAGGTTGAAATGTGCGTACTTGACGCCAGAGCCTCATTCTCACCCTGCACTCACACTCGTATCTACGAACCGAAACCTCCGGGTGTTACCCCAACCCCACAATGCAACCCACACTTTCCTTTCTCCTCTTCCTAGACTTTCCTCGCCAACCCTTCGTGTCACACGTGTGACATGTCGTCATGTGCCACCAACCCCTGCACCCCCAATATCAGAATTCTAAAAGAAGGGATAAATAAACGACGGGCCGACAAACCGGTATTTCGCAACAACACACCAAACTACACACTGAGGTTGATCATTGCCTGGATGGAACATAGGGACATGTACAGGAAGGTTTAATTCCGAATTATTCACACAGAAACAAGGTTTTGGGCAAGCTCTATAGGCGCTGCAAAGCAAAACACCACCACCTGCCCCGCCGCCTGCCCACCGCCTCCGTATGCAACCACCAACACCGCACATCTACAAACCAGCACACCAGAACACCGCCCATAAACCGTGAGTAATACACATCTTCAGAAAGAAACCCGAGAACCCCTCTATTATCGCCGCATCAAATCATCATCCCCAATCCAAGGCCGATCGGTACCGATATGCCAGGACATGTGCGCAAACATTTAGCCCATCAAAAGGGAACCCATACAATGTTCACTGTCTCGTTGCCTCAATAGCCTTCTCCAAACCCACGATCCTGAGACTCTTTCCACGTCCAAGCTTGCCACGAATGAGTCCAGCAGCGGGAATCATAGCATCATCCCAAAACCTGAACACCTGTTTCATATCACGCGGCGTGCCTTCGAGAACGATGGTGGAGATAGGCATGAAGGGGCGGTCTTCCTCGGAAACGGCAAGCATGGTGTATTCTTGAGCGAACATGAGTGCGGTGGCGAATGCGTGATTCTGCGTTCGGGAGAGTGCGCCAACGATACTGGGATATGATGTTAGTAACAACAAAAGTTAGAGATTACAGGTGACTCACATGTACGTCTCGAAGAAGGCGTCTAGGACGTAGATATACTCCGGCTCCAGATCCCTCTGACAAAATGGCATAACCTCCACAACCTTCGTCGTCATCGCCGGAGATGCAGGCGCCTGTGCCAACTGTTCGGCCTTGTCCTTGGCATTTGCGTTACCCCACGAGGGGCGTCGTAGCATAGCAGGCAGGTAGGAGCTCACCTGAAGAGAGCTCCCCCATCCCGAGTTTTGGTGCTGCTCGACTTTGAACAAGCGCGATCTATATCGGTCCGAAGTAGCCTTGTAGCGCCAGTGGTCCGCCGATCGTGGGATAACGGGGCCTTTCATTGGGATCAAGGAGGCAGGGAAGACGTTGAGAAAGTCCTGCATTTCATATCCCTCTGCAATTTCGACAAAGTCGCCGGTAGGATTTAGATCCATGCCCATCAGTCGTGAAGCGGCAAGCTCTTCTTGTGAGCAACCACGGCCCTTCCATATGTATACTTTGCCTGAGTCTGTTGAGATGATATATGGGTAACCGGAGCATAGACTCTTGGGTGAGAATTCGACTTCGTCGAAGGCAATGTGGCCTAGATGTCGGCGTCCGCAGAGCATCATCTCCTTTGATGACGGGCGTGCACGCTTCGTAAGGACTATGCCACCAAGAGCTTCAAAGAAGTTGGGCGTTTCCTTGCCTTGTCGCATGTGCACCAGCTTCCCCTGGTTCTGCTTTGCAAAATTCCGGGCAAAGATCTGCACATCTTCTACAGTGGGCTCTGGTACACCTTGGCCAGACCAAAGATAAACTTCGGTCGCGTTGGCGCCCTTGGAGTCAGTAAATGCGTGCGCACAGAGGTACATGGAGTCAGCATATAGAATATGCTCCACCTGGGCTGGGACTGGAAGTAGCTTTCCATCGCCTGTGACCTCTTGTAGCGTTTTTCGGAGTGTCCGAATCTTGCCGGCGGGTCCAAAGTCAAAAGGCGGGTGTTGAAGGATGTGCAGCGTATCGATGTTCTCAGACAACTGACCCGTCGTGATAGGCTTCTCGTCAAAGAATTCGTCAAACACACCTTGCGGCTTGTCTGGAGCAGGAGATGCTTTCAAGGGTTCTGAAAGCGGTCGGTCATTGCTCATGGGCGGTGAGTTCGGTGGCAACTTTGCAGAGAGGGGTTTCGGCGGAGTCGAATCTCTCGACTTTGATGCGAGTCCACCCAAGTTCAGGCCGCCCAGACTAAGTCCAAACGGTTTTCCCTTCGGGGCTTGTGGTTTGGATTGAACCGTCTCAGCTGGCGGCGGAGTCCTCACCAGACCAGCATCCTCCATGGCTGCTTGTTCATCGGCCCTGGTCGGTAACTTGATAGGCGACTTGGGAGACGAGGGTGATGTGGACGGCTGGCGACCCCAGGACGCTGTACGATCCTTCACAGAGAACACAGAAATCTCCGAGGAAGATTCGTCCTTGCTCGGCGAGAAGTCTCCGTTTGGCGGGAAAGTTTCTTGTTCTGATTTGGTGGGGGGTGTTGGCAAAGGCTTTGACTCTCGAAAGACTTTACGTTCTGGTTTGGCGGGGGGTGTAGGTAGAGGTTTTGATTCCTGCAAAGCCTTCGATTCGGACTCATTGGGTGTTGGTAAAGGCTTTGATACCTTGAGTGGAGTAATCTGGCCAAACCAAGGCCCCAGAGATGGAGAGCGTTCTGGGGTTTCCACAGGAGACTTGGTGACAAGTGGAGGTGAGGGTGAGGCTTTTGGGCTTTCCGCAGGGGTAGGCACGGGTGACTTCTTAGCCAACGGAGGCGACGGAGATGGTGAAGGTTTCGATATTTCCGCTGGGGCCGGCACAGGTGACTTCCTGAGAAGCAGAGGCGATGGAGATGGTGAAGGTTTCGAAATTTCCGCTGGGGTTGGCACAGGTGACTTCTTGAGAAGCAGAGGCGACGGAGATGGTGAAGGTTTCGAGATTTCCGCTGGGGCTGGCACAGGTGACTTCTTGACAAGCGGAGGCGATGGGGATGGAGAGGGTTTCGAGATTTCCGCTGGGGCTGGCACAGGTGACTTCTTGACAAGCGGAGGCGATGGGGATGGAGAGGGTTTCGAGATTTCCGCAGGGGTTGTCACAGGTGACTTCTTGACCAATGGAGGCGACGAAGAGGGTGAGTGTTTTGGGCTTTCCGCAGGGGTGGGTACGGGTGACTTCTTGACAATCGGAGGCGATGGGGATGGTGAGGGGTTTGGGCTTGCCGTAGGGGTTGGTACAGGAGACTTCTTGGCTGCAGCCTCGGATGATATCCTTCTCGCAAGCTCAAATGGGGTGGGCTTCTTGGGGAGTTCTGGAGAGGACGAGTTCTCAAGCTTCTTCGGCAGATCCGGAGACTTCGCTGGAGTTACTGGCTTCGCCTTCAAGGAATCCCCGGAGGGCGTCCTGTTCCGTGGGGGTTCCTCTGGGGCATTGTTAGCCTTGAAAGAATGCAAAGCTGCAGTCGGAAGTACGTGCTCGGCTTTCTCTAACTCATCTGGAGTTGTCACCTTCTCCTCAACCATCTTTTCTGGCGTCTCCTCAGACGGCTTCTCTTCCTCGGTGGCGGTCTGCTTCGATGCCGCAGGTGTCCGCCTCTTGGGGCCACGAGCTCTACCTTTAGTCATGTGTGTCAACTCTGGACCTGGCTTGGGCTTTTCTTCTGTGATGCTCCCAGGCGCCGAATCATCTCCGCCGCCACCTGAAGCGCCCGAGTCTGTGGCCATGGGCGGTGGCCCTCGTGCGAGCAAGCCCGCCAAAGCCGGATTAAAGCGGCCCGCGAGTTTGTTGGACACTACGGGCTCTTTGAGGGCGATGGGCTCGGCTGGCTGTGCTGGCTTATCTACAGCAGCAGATTTACTAGCGCGCAGAGCTTGAATGCGCGCGAGGGCTTCCGGGGTAGCTTCCTTCTCCTTCTCCTTGGGTGGTGGAACTTTTGAGATGCTCTCAGAACGACCCAGGTTCTTCCTTATCGACAATGCTTCGGGGGTCGGAGTTGGCTTCGACGAACTGTCCGCTCGTTTGTGTGCGGCCGAACCAGCCTCCTGTGCCTTTGCCAACATCGCACTCTTTTGGCTAATGAGGCTCTGTCTGAACTCGTCTTTTCGAACCGTTGGTTTGGGTCCGCCGGTAATGGCGAGTCCACTCTTGCCGCGGAGAATGTTGTCTTTCAAAGTATCTGGGGCAACATAGTTCTTCGTCTCGGTCCTCTTCAGCTTCCCGAAAACACTCTGGAGCTCGGAAACTTCATTGCCCTTCGAGCCATCCGAGATGGTGCCGCGTGACTTCAGATTTGCGCGGAAATCATTCTTTGGTGTCGCATCCGATTTCGGCTTCGCTGGCGAAGAGGGCGTTGGGTCCTTGGGCAACGGGTCGGTCGCCGCGGGTGGGTTCGCGCTGGCTGCAGCGGGCTCAACCTTGGGCGGATCGGCGTCGTCTTTGGGCACTGTAGACTCTTCCGCAGGGCTAGGTTCGGGCTCGTCAATCACTGCCGGTTTGGGAGAAATGGCGGGTTTCGGCTTTGGTGAGGTTTGTGCAGGCTTTGTCGCCTTCTCAGGCTCCGGGAGCTCCTTCTTAGGCGACTCGGGTCGGCGCAGTCCAATAGGTTTGAGCTGGACGTCCTTGATAGGAGACTTCCTGCCGGAAGGTGGCAACTCATTCCGAGGGCTCTGGGTAGGGCTCTGGAAAGGGCTTCCCTTGGTGAAATCAACGCTGCCACGCTGCTGTTTGATACGGCTAAGCTCGCTCATCCAGGCAGGCTGTTGCGTCGGCGCCTTCTTGATCTTTGGCGACTCCGGCGGCTTGCTCAGCGCGCTCTCCAGCCAGCTCGACTTGGTCGGGCTCCAGCGTTTGTGCGGGCTTGCCGGTGAATGTTGGGCGGCTTCATCCTGCTGGCGCTCGCTGTTGCTGAAGGTCGAGGCCACAGACTTACTACGACTGTGGCGAGACGGTGCAGGCTTCGCAAACTCCGGCTTGGGCGCGCCTTCCCCAGCGTCCTTTGTCGTGATGCTCAGGCCCTTGTGTGCGCTGGAAGCAGGGCGAGAGGACGGCTCCGAATTGTCCCGGCTGAGAGTGCTCGGTCGCACCTCCGCTTTTGGGACAGTGCCGTATGTGCTACCTCGTCGGCTCACCGTCGGGGGTGTCTGGGCACTCCACCGCTTGCTGACGCTGTCGCTGCGCTTGAGGATGGCGCTCTGCACGAAGCCGCCCATGCCCTTGGTGGGAGATGCCGGGCGCTCGCGCTCGGGGGACATGCGTCCTTGGGTCGGCGACATGGCCAGGCCGCGCATCGACGTGCGGTCTCCGCCATCGACCGATGATCCGGCTTCGGACGGCGGAGCGAACTTCTGCGACTCCAGCACAGGCAGGGGCGACTTGGCCCTGAGCGCTGCGTCGTCTCCCGCCGGCGTAGAGGTGGCCGACAGGCGGTTCAGCATAGCACTGCCGCGCTTGGAGCCGGTCGAGTGGCCGCCGCTCTCGGCAGGCGGGCTCGTGGCCACGGGCTCTGCTGCTGGCTCTGCTGCTGGCTCTGGCGACATGCCCGGAAGCTGGCGTTTGGCAGATACGGACCCCGCGTCGGCGCCGTCGTCCTGGTCCTTCCTGTATGCCCTCGATCCTATTCCCCGGTCCGCCGTCTGTTTGAACCACGACGGATCCTTCGCGGCTAGCGACTGTGCGATCTGGTCTCGTGAGGGCTCGGCTTCGGGCGAGTGCTCAGGGGAGAGAAGGGGCGGGGAGGCCAGCGAGAGAGGACGGCGTGGGCTGCTGCTGGACTGGGGCCTCCGCTGCCACGAGAGAGTGCCAGAACGACCCAATGCGGCAGCGCTGGGGGCCGGCTTCTTCGGCTCCTCGTCGTCGAGGACTTGTGCAGGCGAGCCGGTCTGCGAGCTCAGCTCTGCCGGCTGTGGAGTGGTGGGCTTGTCGGGAGATAGCGAGCGTGCGCGTTCTGTGCTTCTGGTCAGGCCAAAGCTTATGACGGGAGAGTCTGCTTCGCATAGCGGCATAGAGGGGGATAAGTACCTGCGCGGCGGGCAAGTCGCTCGCTGCGGCCTTGGATGATCTCCTCCTCGAGCTTTTTAACCCGCTCATCGTCCTGGCGGTCCTTCTGGTCCGACATGGTCCGCATACGCTGCATGAACTGGTCCACTTCTTCTGGATTTGACATTATGAAAGACGACTCTGTGCTAATCGACAGGCCGGATCGCGCTACAACACAACTCCACGCGTGCGTGAGGCTCTGCTGTGAAAGGCAATCCTGGGATTCGAGACACACGGACGCTCATCTACCCTGGAGACTCGGTTAGTTCATTCCCCGGTCTGTTTCAAGAAGCTGAAACGCAAAGCAAGCAGATCGCAGTGTAGCCAGTTAGTACGCGGTCGAGTGCACGAGGGCGGTGCCGGTGTGCAGCAATTGTGAGGGCAGGACGGACGGCGCGAGTCCGCAATCGCCGTTTGTGCGTTTGTTTTTGTTTCGACGCTTTGCTCTCCACAGTCCCATGCTTGGGCACCGTTTGCCGCGCTTGCCACTAGTCTATTTATAGCAGGCCACCTATATTGTACTTCGTAGGCCAACTCCTGACGGCTGCCCTTGCAGTGTGTTGTTTGATGTACCGAAGACATCAGTACAGAAAAAGCCTGCTCTTCGCATCTTGCACCACCCACTGGAGCCCTTCTTGCAGATTCATGCCCGTCATCGCGCTGCACGCCATGATGGTCCACTTGTGCGTCTTGATCGCCTCCAGTCGGAGGCCCTGTGTAGCGTTATTGGCCTGCCAGCTGGCGTGGACAGCAGTCCCAACACACGACCTACCTGGAGAACCTCGTCCTCGCTCATCGCCCCAGACACGTCGCTCTTGTTCTTGAACACCAGTAGACTCGCCCCCGTGAGACGCTGCCCCACGTCAGCGGTGCACGTTGAACGCCGGCCCTGCTTACTTACCTCTTCCAGCAACAGCCCCTCCAGCTCCTGGCGACAGTCGTCGATGCGCTCGCGGTCAGTGGCGTCGACGACCCAGATTAGCGTGTCTGTCTTTTCGAAGTAGTTCTTCCAGTATGTGCGCAGCGTCTTCTGCCCGCCGACGTCCCCTAGACAGTCAGAATCTCCCGCTGGGCAGGTAACATGCAGGTGCAGTACATATGTTCAATTTATATCTTCTTCCGTCAGCTCTTTCTGCCAGATCATGTGTGTTATCTGTGTATTATTACCCGTCATATTCGATCGTCTTGATGATGAACCCCAGCGTAGGACTGACGCTGTTCACGTCTTCGTTCATGATCTTCTTGACTATCGTAGTCTTTCCCGCATTGTCGAGTCCCCTTCTCAGTCAGCCAGCCAGCCAGCTTCGAACTTCATTTCCGACTTCAGTCACTCACAGCATCAAAATTCTCATCTCCTTGTCCTTCAGCCGTGCTTTCCTTAGTATTGACAGCATTTTGGGCAAATGTTGCCTTCACCTTGTAGGAGCCAGGCTCCAGTCTGTCAGTCGAGGTGCATGTGGGTTCTAAGCGCTCGGCTAAACCTTCCACGTACGGTGACCATCGGTATCGCCGTAGTCAACCCGCCCTCAATACGAAGGACAATAAGAGAGAATAGCTGACAAACGCAGGTGAGAAGGGAAACCGAGGCCACGGTACAGCTGCGACCAGGCACCGTCATCTGCGGGTTACTATTGTTGCCGCTCAGGACTAGCCTATATATATTCCCTTTCCAGCGCCTTCCCACTACCTTTCTACTAAACCCCCACCGAGTTTCCTTTTTCTTCCCCATCCTACCTACCTAATCTGTCCATTTTCATAGAGACTGGTGCGCCAACATGGCACACTTTGCACGTTGCAGCAGAGACGCGATGCAGAGCATCAGCGCGCTAGACACTATTGCTTCAGTGCCCTTGCACAGCTCCGGATGGGGTGTTCCTGTCCCCGACGAACAGACCTGGACCTGGCAAGAGCAGGACTCTATTCAGGGTAATAGGAAGGTTAGTGGAAGATTACGTCAGGCAGAGTAGCCCGATTGGCCTACCGACATCCCTACGCACCTTCCCGCTCCCCCCTCTCTCCTTCCTTTAAAACCCTCGCTAACCATGGTCCACTTCCAGCAGCAATCACGTGGAGCGACGCCTCAGACGGACAAAAACCCTCCTCGCTTCCAGATCCAGCGCACGCCGCAGACTCAAATCCAAGCACCCGACAAGAAGATGACTCCTCCCCCTTCGGCATACGTGCCGCCGCATCTGCGCAACAAGTCAACCTCGAAGCAGTCGTGCGAAGCAACGCCTGTGGGGACTTCGGCCGGTTCCAAGTCGTAAGTGAAAACCAAGTCCGAGTACTGATCACGTGTGCTAACTTACTGTCCAGCATCGCTCCCGAGGTTCGGCCAGTTGCCTTGCCCACCCCACCAGTCACGTCGAGCCCAGTAGAAGATGGCGCGCGGACAGAAGAAGCAATAGTCGAAGACTTCGCAGTCAAGTGGGATCCGCCGCGGCCCCCCTATGTCAAGCCGCCGACGCGCAATGGCAACCCCCGCTGGAACTCGAATCCTCCTCGCCGCTCCAAGTGGCCTAAGCAAAAGGATATGAAAGCCCTTCCAAGCAACCACAACGATGATGGCGGTATCGATACTGAATGGGCCCGAGGCTGGGGTGTTGACATTAGGTCCGACAGCGGCGGCGATCCGTTCTACGGTATGTCTTTCCTTCGTTTCTCAATCAATTGCTAACTTGAGGTAGATGTGAAGAAGCTTACTGATTGGAATGGCGACTGGATGCCCCCGCCAGTCGATTGGATGGCCCGCAACAGGTTCGCCGACCGTCACTTCGGTGAGGGCATCGAGAAGTGGATGAACGGTCATAACCTCGACGCCTGCAGCGAGGTTGCCACTTACCTCGAGAAGCCTCAGTTCTCCAGCGCTACTATTAACGGCGCTCCTATCAAGAAAAAGGCGATCGAGACCGACTACACCACGTCCGATATCCCCAAACGCGATCGCATCAACGCCAACATGACTGCTCAGGAGCTCGCAGAATATCAGCGAATGAAAAAAGCTGGCATTATTTACACTACTCAGGACATTGCTCCGCGCATCTGGATCCCGGTCAAGATTGAGGGTTGCGCTCCTCAGCATTTTTGGCGCGATTACTCGTCGCGAGCACCCGCCGCGCTCAGCGACATTGACCCCACTGATCCCTACTGGGAGGTTTATACTGATAACCACTGCTTCATCACAGATCCAATCGCCCCTAAGGCGTCTCTCGACATGGATGACGACATAAATCGGAACGACCCCAAAGCTCGTGCCTCTACTATTGAGAAGATGGAGCTGATGTCTCAGGGCAAGGAGAAACGCGAGAAGAAGTTACAGGCTCGGAGGAATGCCCCGCTTCCGCCTTGCAAGCCGTACCAACCGCCTCCTCCTATGAAGACGCTGGCAAGCTTCTACCTTCGCCCTGTCCGTGCGGCAGATGTTGAAGGTATTATGCAAATATACAACTACTACGTTGAGAAAGGAATCAGTGCTCCAGAATTCACGCCGCGCACCAAGTCTCATATGGCCGCTCGCATCAGCACGGTGACCGAAGAGACGCTCCCGTACATCGTCGCCGTAGATCGCGGCAATGGTGGTTTTCTAAGCGGAAACAATTTCGTGAGGGAGCGAATCATTGGCTTTGCTTCCATTGACGATTATTGCGACAAAGGCTCTATGTATCGCTACACCTTCGAACTTGAGCTTTTCACCCATCCGGGTTTCGTTAAGAAAGGCATCGCCGGTTGCCTCATGGATCGACTCATCAGCACCTGCAGCACAGGATACCAAGTCAAAGGAGGATACGACTGGATCAATAACGGCGAATATCTCAAGGGAGATGCTGAGCGTAGGGTCAAAACAATTAACTGCTCAGTCCCACACGAGGAGGGCAGCGATGTTACGTGGATGTGTAATTTCTTCAAGCGCTTCAAGTTCATGCAGAGAGGCCACCTAACCAAGATGGGCTATAAGGACGGCAAATGGTAAGTACATGACTATGGGTTTGAAAATAACGTTACTAACAAATCTACGCAGTGTCGACGTGTCAATCTTCCAGCACACAACGTCCGAACCCATCGACGCGGCCGCACGCCCAGTGATGCCACTCTGAACGACTCTCGGCTTGGTTGTGACCCACGGCATCTTTGTCATTTCCCACCTGGATTGTTCTTCATTACGATACTCCCCCACCCCCGCTCTCCAAATCTCCCCTCATCCCCAGCTGTTTCATTTCCATCATCTCTCAAAAGTCGGGTTTTACGAGACACCCTTTTTCCATAGAGATTGCAGTCGATTATGACACCGCCTCTATACACTCCATATGGAGGCTTTTTCTTTGCAGCATGATTTCTCTATTCTCTTTCTTAGTTTGCGACTCTCATTAGGGATCTGGCGCGGTAGCTAGACCGAGTACCAACTTTTCGAGCGGGATGGTACGGGGAATGCCACTGGTTGGCTTGCATGTGGTGTAGCAAAATTAAGGTGTACTTGATAAATGGACTAGTGCGGTTTTACGTGAGTGATATGACGGATGCAATGATGGTGCTGCGATTGTATCCAGAGGCACGGAGAAAGTCGAAGAGCAAAGGAGATGAGCAGGAGAGTACCGTCGTCGAATTCCGGGTGCGCATCTGTAACCAAAGAGCGACGACACCAACGACGGGATCTTAAACGCGGTTATAAACGATTCTAGACGAAACCTGGTTGAATAGGCCTAACGCGTCGTACCATGATCTGTCAGTTCAAATCATGCATGACTTAGTTGACGGGAACAGGGGGGATCCATAGATGTTCTGCGATCTAACGCTAGTCCTAACCCAGTTAGTCATCGACCACTAACGTCAATATGCAACGCGAAGACATCTGACGTCACAGGCATCAGAAGCTTGGAAAGGACATGTAACTACTTAAACGCCCAGTCAAGCTTACGAAATGCTTCATTCTACACTCGCAAACACAATTTCAAGTCTATAATCTGAATTCACTCAATTTCTCAAATCATACCAACCCACACCATCATGTCGAACAACAAGGAACACATCCCCACCACCAACGAGGAGCAGGAGGAAGAGAAATCAGGAAGCGGAGGCCTTCTATCCACCATCGGCGACCCTCTCGGTATGTTTCCTCATATTTTCCAGGATCCTACTCAAAACCTTGCGATCTAACACTTCAACAGGAAAGGGCCTGAACACCGTCCTTCGACCCGTCGGCGCCCCGCTCGAGAAAGTAACAGGTCCCCTCGGCAACGCTATCGGCGGCACCACGCGCGGTGCTGTCGGGCCCCTCCTAGGCGAGAAGAGCGAGAGGATGGAAGTCATTGGCGGTGACAACAAGGATAGCTATGAGCATAAGCCCGAGAAGATTGCGGGCAAGGAACAGACTGGGGAGAACCCGTTGGGCTTGGACCAGACTGGACGGTGGGGATTCCGTGATGAGTAAGATATTTCTGTCGGATGGTGTTGTTGAGCGGTGTGTGTTGTATGAATATATTCTGTGGGATTCTGGGTAGGGCTTTGGTGTTTGGGTAATGAAGCCATGAAGGTATGACGGTATGCTTTTGGGGCAGTGGACGCTGGCCATAGCGAATACATATTCTGTACGTTTTGAAACGTGTATATCTTTTGTCATATAAAGATTACATGTTAGCATCGTGGCGTATGTTGCTCTTACCATCTTACAGTGTATCAACTTTTGTCGATTAGTTGGGTTTGGGGACCCTTCACGTTCACTTCTTATCAGCCGGCTCAGTAACAAACAGCGTCTCTCACCCTCACTTACGCGTCCGAGCACCATGTTGTAGTACCTTCTAACTCGCCCTCTCCCATCCAACCTCCACCCACCTTTTCGCTTTGTCTTGTCGGGCAGAATCATCGTGCTGCCTTGTCTTCAGTCTCTTGCGACAATGGCTGAAGCTCCAGTGCCACCTGAAGAGCACGACTACTACGCCGACCTCGGCGTGAGCAAATCGGCCGTCGCAGAAGAGATCAACGCCGCGTACAAGAAGCTCGCACTGCAACACCATCCAGATAAGACCGGGGACAAGAGCAAGCGCAATCTGGAAGCCTTTTATCGGGTGCGTACTTTTAGAGTCTCTTTGTACGC
The DNA here is from genome assembly GCA_010093635.1 of Massarina eburnea CBS 473.64. Classification (NCBI taxonomy): domain Eukaryota; kingdom Fungi; phylum Ascomycota; class Dothideomycetes; order Pleosporales; family Massarinaceae; genus Massarina; species Massarina eburnea. The sequence continues at coordinate 734,510 of MU006782.1, forward strand.
CAATCAATGACTAACATCCTGAGCCCAATAGATCCAGACCGCATATGAATGTCTCCGCAGCCCTTACATGCGTAAGCTATATGACCACGAACATGATCGAATTCGCCAGAAATGGACATACTACCACCGAAACATGCGCACATATGAGCTTCAGCTAGACGGGCGGCGTCGAAGTGAGGAGGAAGAAGCCGGGAGACATGCAGTAACACAAAGGGAGGACAAGACCAAAGCGTGGGAGAAGCTGTTGGAAGAGAACCGAGTGTGGACAGAACAGCGAAACAATGCCATCTTTAAGGGAAATGAACAGCATCAGGCGTCAGAGAAGAAGTATCTTTTCGAAACGGAATCCGGCGAGATTTTCTGCTATTGTCTCGGTTGCATCGGGCGAAAAGAAAGGAAATTGCAAGAAGGTGATCCGCCAGACATGCCTATCTTGAGGATTCCCGACGAAGACTACAACGCGTTTTGGGAGTGGAAGAAAGAAGAGGATGCTCAACGGAAGCAACGAGAAGAACAAGAACAGAAAGCAAGTGAGATAAGGGCCAGGCGTGTAAGGAAGAAGGACGCACGAAAGCACAAGCAGGAAACCGCCGAACGGGAGAGATGCGAGAAGAAACTCCAGCAGAGCGCTGCCGAATACGAGAGGCGAGAGAGAAGATTAGAGAAGAAGAGGCGCGAGGAGAAAGACAAAAGAGATGTCAAGGCTTATGTCGAGACAAAGAAAGATGAGTATATGCCGATGACGAGGTTGGCCCGAATACTGGATGTGCGACGTCGGCCTGGACGTTTTGGAATGTAGGGATTAAGCTCTCCGTCTTCGATCTCCCATGTGACAATGTTATAGTTTGTGAGAATTGCAAGAGAAAAAGGCCTGGGCTGGGTTTGTGTGCGAAAGATGAACGAAAACGGCAAGGGAAATACTTAGAATGACAGAATGGCAGGGTGAGGTAGAACATCGTTTTTGGGGGCATGAAAGCTTGAATTCGCTTTCATTTCGGAGATAATGGCTGAGCTCGATTTGTCTCGTATCTGCGGAGCGGAGCTACTGGCGCATATATCTGGGTATCTTTCCAACGATGCGGAGGTAGAAGAGCTGTTCTTCCATGAATAAGTACATGTCGGGTATCAAATGCATTAGTGGAACGTCTAGCTTTGAGTCAGCACATCATTCAAGTTCTCTGGTGATGACCCGCTGGCTTCGTATGTGCTGATGCAGGTCCCAATTCCGAGGTGCGTTTGCTAGATCTAGTAATCCCCATACAATAAGATAAGCAATCACCTCACAGCAGATATTGAACCTGCCCTCATCTATACTATATATGAGGGCCTCATCCTAGGTCATCTCATCCTCATGGCCCGAGATGCTACAGTATGAAAAGAGAATCGATTGGCGATTGAAGCTATATCTAGCCATGTACCGACTCAAATGCTAGCAAACGATCCACGCTGGACCACACGAGCACGTGATGAAACCATTCACTATAAGCCAAGAACCCTTGCAATCGCAATAACCTTACTAAGCCGACGCCTCGTGCGCGTTCGCGGGGCACCCACTATAAAAAACACCTCCACCACACCCTAAACTGTTGTCATGGCTCAACAACCCTCCAGCGATCCTGCGGCAATGCAGTCTCTCAACAATACTGTCTCTACCGGCCAATGCACCTTCGATCACAGTGTCATTATCAACACTCTCTCTGTGCGAACCGATGCTGAGTTGACCATCACGTCTACCACGATCGATGGCTTTCCGAACGAACTGCTTCTCGGCGTCGCAAAGCACTTACCTACAAAAGACATATACAAATATCGAAACACTTACGATAGGTCTTAGAGATTACTACAGCACATATCGGTATACCAGGAGTTTCCCTGTACTATCGCGGTCATTAAGCGTCTTCCAACACTTGCGATATCTCAACCTGCAAATAAATCACCATGTTCAGAGTTATCCGGATACTATCTACGCTATAGAAACCTTGTCATCTACCCTCGAGGAGCTACACTTTAGCTATAACAACCTTGTTGTATTACTGAACGTAAAGCAAGCCATATATATGCCCGACCCATCCACACTCTAGCTAACTTCACAAAACCGCATACGCTGCAAATAGCGCAGTGCCCTCTCACTGGGTCTGGAACAGGCCGACGGACGTAGACTATCGCGGTTGCTACCTAGGGGTTTGCAGAGTCTCACTCTGATACCACAGTCCATGGACATTTTCTATCTATTGGTTGGATAAGCTGGTGGAGGATCGCAGAGCAGCCCCGGACTTGTCGAGTGTGACGGTCATTGCTCGGATATATCAAGGCGTCGACTGTTATCGTAGGGATAGTTTACATTCCCCTCCCTTTCGTAGGAATGGGGAAAGGGAGTGGGAGATGGAATATAAAGATGTTCGCGGGTGTGAGTCGTGGCCTTGCAATTTCATACCCTCTGTGGTTAATAAGCTCTAAAAGTCTGGGATTGGATTTATCTTCAGGGACCTAGACGAATTTCCCCTTTTGAATTTGCTCTTGTAGACTGGGAATTGCGTTGGAGATAGTGGTTCACGATTCTATAGTTGCAACCGATGAGTTGTTATTGTATTATAGGGGTATTGTAGTTATATATGGCTTAACAGGTATTTATATATTGATCCATTCAACTGATTACAAAAGCAATACATAACTACTGCAACACGAGAAGAAAGTCCGTCTTAATTTCCCACAAACATGATAAAATCCACAATCCCTACCAAAAACATCCTCCTAAACCCCATCATACTCAACAAGATCCCTTAGCTCTTTACTCCCCTTCCCCCCTCTCCTCTGCACCGCCCCGACTACCTCACACAACATCCGCGAATCCTCTCCCCTATAACTCCACACAGCGTTATAATTGTCCTACAGCCGACCATTATACTCCGCAAACCGTGCCGAGGCGCCTTCTTTAGCGTACACGAGGTTAAACACATGAACGTACCTAAGCTCAGGGCACTCAACGAGGCGCGCGAAAACCGCTTCCCAAGTACCATCAAGGAGTCTAGCCTAGCTTCCTCGAGATGAAAAGCCCTGATTCTCAAAGGAGCGTTGCGGTCGGAGGGAGAGAGTAGCGAGAAGATATCGGCGCAGGAGATTTGCGCGCGGTTGATGTATACATGTTGCAGACCGCCATTTTCCGGTTTCCAGTCCAGGGCCGAGAAGTCGAGACATTGTGTCTGAGCGAGACCCAGGGATTCGAGATTATGGCAGCTACGAAGTTGAGATGTGGGTGGTAAGCGATAGGTACGTCTCTCTTACGCCGCGTGGAGAGAAGCTACAGTACTGCGTTATTGGTTTCCGAACACTTTTTGGACAGTTAGCGCTAGGAGTGTACGGAAACTTATGACGAGGTACTGTAGGTAGGTAGGTAGGTAGGTAGAGTAAGACGAACCGATTTACCAATCTACAGACATCGTCCATGTACATGAAATTCCGAAACTTGCGCTGCACATTTGAATAAGGATAACTTTCGTCGCCGGCATTATCGTCTTCACCATCCCACGATCTGGTGTAGTAATTATCGCCACCGGGACCCGTGCCGTCAAAGTACTACAAGTGTTTGAGGCGGGCGACCGTCGCATCCGAGAGCTTCGCGCCTACGGTGGCGAGATCGTACGTACCTAGAACAGACATCAACACGCAATGCCCCCTTTACGATACGATACGAGACGATACGAGACGAGACGACACAGTTGAGACTTACAAGGCATCGTCAACCTCAAATACGCGAGCTATTCTAATCTATTTCCCAGATTCGCAAAAACATCCACAACGCTATTCCTAACCTTCTCTAGCAAGTCCAAATCAAACTTCATCCTATACCGCCAATCAACATCATCTTCTTCTTCTTCAACAACATCGACACCAGAATACACCGCACCAAACTCATAACCCGACTCATCACAAATCGGCCCATCAGACTTGTAGTAACCGGGTTGTCAGCTACCCCGGCCGTGCTGCTCCGCAATTGATACAGCGACGCACGAGAAGATCTGTAGACATGTGAGCGGAAAGTACCAGGCGTGTGTGCGTGCGAAGGTGGAGCAAGACCTCGTCGTAGAGTTCCATGTGTAGTTTATTTATCGAACGGGGACATTGTGGGTGAAGGGATCGGGAGCTGAGAGTGGGTGCAAGGCCGAGAGAAGGTAAAATAAATAGGCTTCAACTTTTTAATACAGAAAGACGAGGGGTGGGGAAATGTCGGAAAACATCCGCAATGTATCTACCAACCCCAGCAGACACCACGGCCAATTCACCCATCTCATTGGAAGAAACAACACCTCCCCTCGCCGCGGCAGCCTAGAATCTGACCTCGCTTAACGATTAGACCTAACGCGCCCGCATGAAGTAAAGGAACATCCCTTGGAGTCGTTCACCGCCAGGAGCAATCCGCAATCAACATAGTTAATCATAGCAACAGTCATTTTCGATCGCGCGCCATGGGATGGGGATTTCATATCACCAGGGCACCAAAGATATGCGTGTGGAAGTGGGCATGGAAAGGTGCAAAAACAGCGTGGAAAAAAAAACAAATTTCCGTATGACTAAAACATCTATGGGATGACTGCTGGATTCAATTCTCCACAAGGACGAGACAAAGGGGGGTTTTCCGTTATCCTTTTCTGCGAAAACAAACGTACAATATCCCTTCGATCTCGCCTTTACAAGACTTTTGTGCTACATGACTGGGTTGGAGAGGTGCAATGGTTTTGGTGTTCCGGGTGCTGGGCTGGGGACCGATGGGGAGGGCGATGCGTATTGGGTGGATTGGATGCGTGAATACGGCTCGGTGCCGGGGCTGGGGGGTAGTTTGTACCGGGATATGCTTCGAGGGGTTGGGTCGGTCGATTGGGAAAGGCCGGGGACGATAGGGGGGCGGATACTGGTACAAGGTTGTGGGCCGGCGATGGTCGCGCGTCTACTCCTGACCGGACGTACAATTGGATTCTGCCGGGGCAGGATGAAAGGTCCCGGGACATCATGGAGGGGAATCCCAGGTCCACATGTTGAACAGGCCGTCGGTACTGTCGCTACTTACAGACCTTACGGGACTATCCGGCGGCCATTCCTTCACCATGACAGGGATTCTGTCTCCCAGTTCAGTCGTCGCAATGGCTACAGTCGTCGCAATGGCGGCTGTAACGTCTTGACCACTAGATACAAAGTTCAGTCAAAAGCTAGATATCTTCGTTGGAAGAATCCAGCGTAATTGCCAAACTTGTGTTCGATGTGACCACACGATGCCAAGGGATTGGGATCAGGTTATTCAGGCCATCACACCTGCGTTGCCGCCTTCGAGAATTAGCGCTGCGCAATAGATTGAAAATAGGGAAAAGCATTCGCAAGAGATGATGTAAGAAAAAAAAAGTTGTTATCGTTGTACGTACCAACTTGACGCTTGATCTGCTCGCGTGCCCACCGGGCAGTCTCCCGTGTTCGGCCGCTGAAGTCTTGGTTGGCGCGTGTCTCCCGCGTCATGACAGTCAAGAAGTCGTGGCGGAAATATTCCCGGATTTCACCACCGGGGAATGCATCGGCAAGATCACTATTACATATTAGTAAACAAGTCATACTTCCAGGATGGCGACATACCCAATAACACCGCAAGACGATCGCAAAAGGTTCTCGGTCCGGTTGTTATCTGCCTGCACGATTCGCAGAAGCTCGAAGATGGAATCCAGATATTGGGAGAGCATTTGCGTCTTTCCACTCGACTTGAGGGCGGCGATGATGCCATCCCAGGCATCCATGATGCCTTCCCGCAGCGAGGTCAGGTAGTCAATCATCTCAAAGTTGCCCTCGGTGGTCATCGACACTGATGAAGCCTGCTGCAACACCTGGGCGACGACAACGAGGTACGTCTCGAAGCCACCGAGGATTGCTTGCGCGATGTCGCCGAAACATTGCAAGATTGCCGGCTTGAACTGGTTACCCAATTGGTTGCTCTGTTTGAATTCGTTAGCGAAATCTTCAACATTGAGGCGTTTGGATACACATACCCGGAGGTTGTTCAGAAGGTAGTTCATGAACGCATCGCAATAAGGCTGGACCTTCTCGCCCAAGGCACGCGTGATGTCGCTGACCAAGCCGATCGCCAATGAGCACAGTCCAGGCTCCTCTTGGTTGCCGAGAGCGTTGTAGAGGAACTTGGAAAATGCATCCATGTACTTGAGGAAGTCCTCTTCCAACGCGATAGCAATGGCATCAATCGCGGAAAAGACGGCATCAGGGACACTGGACTTTGGCGGGAGGCTGTCGAGCAATGTGAGCAGGATCTGCATGATGCGGTCGGCCTGGGGCTTGATATCGCCTTCCAAACGGTTCACGATGGACTGGGTACGGTCAGTAGACGTTTCATGCATCAGGACACGTTCGACAAACTTACCATGACGACGGTGGCCAAACTCGTCTGCATCTCCTCAAGAGTCAACTTGTCCTCGATACTGACGACTTGGGCCTGAAGTTGGATGGACTTCTCCAAACGCTCAAGAATGACGTTCGACAAGGTCGCGACAAGACCGACACTATCGTTGGCGCTGTTGTTGACGAAGGAGTTGAGCACCTCGTAGGCGGCGGTGCGCAGTTGGTTGTCTGCATCACCACGCTCCGTGACTTGCAAAAGATGCTGGATGCTCTGCTGGAAGTGAGGTGACAGGGGGTTCGACTGGCATCCGGGGTCTCCAGCGAAACGATCGGCCAGGTTCATTAGCGACCAACAGCACGACGAAGCCATCTTGCTGTTGCTTGACAGACCGTTGAACAGAGAGCCGATGAGGGTAGGCAGGTGCTGCTGCTCGTCGACGGCGTTGGGTGCAGCCTCGCAGATACGGCCAAGAGCGTATGCGGCAGAGTCCTTGACGTGAAGCACGGGGTCGTCCATCATCGCAATCAGCACGGGCAGAGCCTGCTTGACCAGGGGATCGAGGACGTTCTCCTCCGGACCCTCCATAATGGCACCAAAGGCGGACACGGCGGCATCCCGGTAATGCCAGTCTTCCGCGCGCAGGTTCTTCTCGACGAAAGCAAGGACGGGAGGCACCACACCGCTGCCAACGCACTGGGCCCAGAGCTGCAGACACTGGTAGGCGGCACGTGAGATGTTGTACTCGTTGTCGTCCGCATCCTCATCTTGCTTGGCAATCAGCTCAAGCAGCACGGGAACAACCTCCTGTGTCGCTACTCGGGCGAAGTTGAAGTAGTCCCGCATCTCGGTCGAGCCCTCGGCCTGGGCCTGTGTACATGTTCGTTAGCATCGGGCATTCTGTACGGCGCGGAGTCTAGGCAACGGGGATCACAGTACCTGAGTATTGTCGTCTTCGATGGAGATTTCCTCTTCGCAGACTGTGCACCAGAACTCGACAGCGAGCTTGGCCACGTCCTCCTCGTCGTTCTTCATGCCTTGGATGGTAAGACCAAACAGGGCCTTCTCCATGTAGAAGCGCATCTTGTCATAGTACAGACCCATTATCCGGTTGAGACAGCCATAGGCGCCCTGCTGGATGCGCATATCGTCCGCCTGGGTCGCCTCGCAGATGACCTGCATAATGTAGTTCCGCTCGCCCTCATTCTCGAAATTGGAGCGCACGAACTCGATGGAGTCGCCGAGGGCGGAAATGGCGGCATTGCGAACGTCCTTGTTGGTCTCCTCTTTGCGGGCACCCTGGACCACGGCGGTGAGGATGGCATTGGAGTGGCGTGCAAGTGCGTCGCGCAGGTCGACGTCGTCGGTGTCGCAGATGAAGCCGATGGTGGTCAGCGAGGCCTGTTTCTGGTGGTCGGCGCCGCTGCCCACGTTCTCGACGAGCGTCTGCATCAGCTCCGGCCATTGGTTGTGGGGCAGCTCGATGGCGGCGATGGAGGCAATGAACTGGGCGGCCGACTGCCCCGCACGGCTGTCTTGGGTAGCGAGTGTGCGCAGGGCGGACTGCTTGACATTCTGCTTGATGTCGGGGTTCAGGTTCATCCACCGCTCCTGGACCTGGCGTAACCGGGCATACTCGCGCGCGGTGAAGGAGTTCTTGAGGGCGAGGCCGGCGGCAGTCCGGATGTGCGGCTGCGACTGCTCATTTGCGAGCTCGGTGCTCAGGACTGTGAGGTACTGGGGCTGTCATGGTGGCACGGCAATCAGTGTCTGCGCATGGACTTGGGTGAGGGGCACTTACAAAATCAGATTCGGCGGCCTGGGTGAGCTGCTGTTCGGCAGACTGGCGCACGCTGGCGTCTGGCAGAGGTCAGCTAAGCTGCATCACGGGGCGGAGTGCGGTGACGGTACATACCGGGAGACAGGGTCCCCTCCAACACCTGGTTGATATCCATGTTTGCAGAGGGGGGTTGTTGTAGCGAGTGGACGGGGAGTAGAAGGCGTGTGGAGGGTGGTGTCGGGCGCGCCGCTCAAAATTCGAGTGGTGGTGGGTTGCAGCGGTGTAGTGGTTAGGTTAGAGTTCGTCGGGCGAGGACAGGGCCAAAGCACGTGAGAGGCTGCCCCACTACGTAAGAGGCAGAGAGGCGGATTAGTAGCGGCGGCTGCGTGGGCGGTGCGGGAGAGACAGGACAATCACGGCTCGACACTTGCTTGCTGGGTGCCTGGACAGTTGCGTGAGGAAGCCAGGACGACAATTATTATTGCGGCACCGCTTGTTGACCTTCATCACGAAGGCACCGAGCGCGCACCAGCAGCCGCGCGCATTGGCTCGCTTGGTCGCTGCTTCCCGGCCCCAGATTCCACCCCCATCCCATCCCACTGCAGCCCTGCGTGTCATCCTTGGTGAACCCGTCCCGGAGGAGAGACCGCTGGGACAGAGAGACATGATTCATCCTTATTATTATTGCTGCACTATTGCCACGTCTGTTTTGTGCATTGTAATTATTGTCTTGTCCAGCCCGCGATGCTGCTCTGGCGACGCGAGACCGTTCTGTGAGGCTGATTGATGCACCGCGCGAATCAGTCTACCTGCATTGGGCCGACTGCGCAGATCCGTATGTACATGTACTAAACAAAACGCGGATGGACAGACAGACAGACAGACAGACAGACAGACAGACTGCATACAATAAATAGTCCTCAGCGGATCCCTCGCCTCGGATCCGACGCCTCATCCTTCCTCCAGTCTCTCATCTCCTTCGTGCCTAAACTGCCCAGTCCGCCCTCGCTCCTTCTCTCCCACCCGCCAAGTCTGACCACCAGCGTCGTAGCGTTGTCCGCATCCGTAGCTACCTCGGTCGCGAAACTCGTGACTTCTCTCGCTGCCTGCTCTGGCGTCTTCGCCTCCTTGACAATGTCCACAATCTCCTGGTCGCTCAGATGGCCCGAGACGCCGTCAGAGATGAGCACCATGAACGAGTACTCGGCGGGGGAGATCTCGACGCGCCGAATCTCGGGCTCGGCAGACACCCCGATGCGTTTGGAGGCCATGTCGCCAAAGGCGCGCGTGTTGGCCAGCCCAGAGACGCGCTCTTCGCCAAAGGAGTCGGTCACAAACGTCGCCGCGAAGCGCCGGAGACGGGTGGCTTCTTCTGGGTGCGAAGGGTGGTGGTTCGACGTCAGCGGTATCGCTTTTCCCGTTGCCGTGTGGCAGAGCAGTATTCTGGTGTCGCCCACGTGAGCTGTGATGATGGTAGAGGGGGAGGCTGGATGCCAGTAGGGCGATGGCGTCGGTGTCGATATGAGTGCTATACTGCACGTACTTCCGCCCTTGAAGCGCTTCGTCCCGCCAATGTTCTTGCTTTGCCGTGAGGGCTGTCCTAGGATATCATTGTCGTTGATGGCTTTGTCGGCGAGCACCGGGTCTTCGTCTTGCTTGCCGGCCTGCGCGGATACAAAGTCAAGATCGGCTTTCAGAAATGCATACTCCAGCACAGTCTCCATTCCAATGCCTTGTCTCGTGTCCGGAGTAGACGACTTGGCTTTTTGCCCTCCGCCAGACGTGGAGAAGTACTCGGGCTTGAACCGCCTGAAGTATCCTCCCACGAGCTCCTTCCACTGTTTGACCAGCTGCTGCTCGAGCTCTTCGGCTTTCTTGATACTCAGTGACTGCTTCACCGGCGGCGCCGTACACATCGGCTGTTCCTTGCTTTTCGCGCCGGCCGTCGGGAAATCCATGCCGTTGTCCGAGTGCGGAGGTCTGATCGGTTCTGCCCCGGCCGGTGTATGTGTTTCGATCGCATCCAGACTCTCCTTTCCTTCCGCCTCGGCCCGGTTCTGCAAAGCCCTCTCGTCCGGGTTGCCCGTGCTGCCTGGCCACCCGATTCTCCGGGCTTTGGACGCCTCGGACTGCAGGCTGCTCTCCAGCTCGAACAGCTTCATCGCATCCTCCACATATCTGTGCAGCTCCTCCCTCAGGAAACCCGAGCATTCCATCCCGCCGTGGCCGTCAAACACGCCAAAATAGAAGACCTGCGGATCGCCACTCGCGCTCCCCGCAGGCGTGAGCTCGTTCTTGATGCCGCCGCCTGCGCTCCATCTCAGCGACATGGGCTGTCTCTTCGCGAACGTCGGCACCTCGATGGTGCCCGCCTGGTACGAGTCCTCATTGTACGGCCGCGACCCGCGCGACAAGGACACTCCAAAATGATGCTTCGCGCTCTTCAGCGGTATCCTGACCACCGTCATATCCCGCGACTGGTCATGGGTAGGCGGTGCCGCGGCCGGCGTCCGGTTCGTGCTCCGCGGCTCGTGTGGCACGCTCTTCTCTCTCGGCAGTTTGTGGTGAGGGCCGGCGACTGTTCGCGAGTCGGGATGCAACGAGCTCGACGGGAGATGTGTGATGAAGTACTCGTGGAAGCAGCGACATTCGGAGGGCTGTCGCGAAGGATGCGCTATAGCGACGGGTATGCGACTGCGGCCGTACAGGCGGCCATTGGGGGTGCGGAGAGCAGCACAGGGCCTGCGGCTGGCTCTATAGACGCGAATTGACGGTTTCCACATACTGAACGAGGACCGTGACGCAATATATTCATCGTGTTGGTAGCGGAACTGGGGGGATTATGTCATGCACCCAGACGAACGATAACCATATCCAGGCTCCTGAAACAGATGGGGATCAGCAATTGCTCCGAAGATTATTGTGCGCTCCAGCAAACAGCCGCGACGCAGGTCGAATGCAGCACCGACGAAGAAGTGCAAATCGGGATGCGGGGAAGAGTATTGGTGTCGCGCTGTCGAGCTTTCCGTGCTTGCGGAACGTAGCCTCGTCTGATTGGCTGGCCATGTCACGCTCAATCAAACGTCACCGCCAATTGCATTATGATGGTATGAAGAAGCAGTTCCGAGTCCATTTATGATAAAAGTTCATGCTACTGTACAGTCAAGAAGGCATGTATCACTGTTCCTCCATGAGGAAGCCGTATCCTTTTGCGCCACCATGCCTCAGCCTAATTAGCCCACCGTCTCTTTCCGTATGTCCCTACCATAAAGCCAGACAGTTCGACAGCAAAACAGATCGCACCCAACGCCCTATGCAAAAAAAAATGCATCTCCATGCCCTAACAGTCCGGATCGTCAAACCATAGAGTCCTCCTTGTGGCTGAAGACGCCTTGGCGACCAACATGAACCAGCGCCGAGTGAGCAACCGTCTTGACCTCGACGCCAGAGGAGAATTCCGTGCAAGTGAACGTAGGAGTGACAGCGAACCGCACGAAGTACTTGGTGGGGTTCTCCGTCACCTTCTGGTAAGTCGTGGCGGGGTCGCCGTAAAGCTTCCTGGTTTGGTTTACCATCCACTGGAAGTTGACTTCCACGCCCGCAACTGGCCACATGATTTGCCATTTCGCGGGTGCCTCCTCAGCGCGTAGACGGAATCCAATCCGGTATCCCTTGACGTAGAGCTCCGTCAAGTTATGGTCGCGCTCCGGGTGGACCCCGGGCTTCAAGAAGGCGGCGATCTTGGTCAGGAGTGCCTGACAGCGGTCCTCTGCTGTGTCGGTTCGCCATTTGCGATACCCAGGCTGGTTCTTGAGCCTGTTGTACAGAGCGTGCTGCTCCTGGCAGATTTCGTGCTTTAGCGCGTATTCCTTCTCAGCTACAGCTCCAAACTCGTAAAGGAGCTCTTGGCACTCTTCGCCGGCCTGGTGCTTGGAGTTTGCCATGAACTTTTCTCCAACAGCATAAGTGACGATATGTCGAACGATTAGAGCGGCCACAATCTCCTGACGCATCTCTTTGTCTGCGAGCATGTGCGGTATGCTCGACTTGGAGACGAATAGGTCGATAAGCTCAGGCAGCGTTGATAACTCGACAATTGTACGCTCGTCCAACTTCTTCGCGTGAAACCGAGCCCATTTGCGAATATCCTCAAAGAAGTCGTGAAGCACGCCACGGATGTTTTGAGCTTCAATCCCCATTGTGTATATCGGAACACCATTGGTAAATGGTTTGAGGAAAAGTTGCTCCGGAGTCTCCGTACGCTTGTGGCGACGGGTCGGGCGCTTGAAGGGAGGATCTCGCTGGGTACCTTGACTCGATGAGATTGTGGGTCCCGCGTGACCAGGTGACGAATATCCAAGATGACCGGTGTTTATATCCGCTGTAAAAGCATCTTCGAAGCCAGTGGATGCAGCGGCTTCGAGCTCTTTTACCCTGGCTTCCAGATGAAAGATCACTTCATAGGCGCTATGCAGGGCGGTCTCGGTCATGCTGAGCTTCTTTCGGAGCTGAAGGACCTCGTTGGTACTGCAGATAACAAGTCAGTGTGATGATAACAAAACCTGTACTTAAGGAGACTTACCGTAGTAGAATAGGAGGGTTTTGGTGCGTGCCCATCTGCGCGTGGTTTGCATCCCGAGTCTTCTTGCCGTTGCTGTAAGGGTACGTATTCTGCACCTGTCCACCAATAGCTGTGGCGGGCATACTGTAACTGTTGGGATTGAAGTTCATCTTTTGAACAAGGCCGTTAGTGTTTCCAGGGCAGCTTTTAGTTTAAACCCGGAAGCTTACTCTGCCAACGCCAACGCCTGAATTCACCACCATTGTGATTGAACTTGCGTGAACTTTGTATTCTTCTGAGGATACTCTGATCCCGATTTGTGCGTTATAGGCAAGGGCGAGGATGATGTTGTAATCCTGAGAGTAGGTGATGTTGTAGTCCTGAGGGTGGATGGTGTTGTAATTGTGAGACGAAATGATAGTGAAGGTGAAAGTTCGCCTGGTGAGCTTTGGGTAAAGGAGCGATATGATCTTAAATAATTATAAGATTCAAACCCACAAAAACTGGAGAAAGGAATATCAGAATATATCCTTTGAAGTTGCCCCGAGGTCGAAGCTCTTATAGAAGATCCAGCCTCGAAGCCTAGCCGAGCGCACGTCCTCCCCAGCTGTGCTCATTGTGTTGGAAATTACTCGAGCCACTCGCGGGAGCCTGCTCCTGGGCCTGATGTTGGGCTTGTACCACCACTTGAAGCTGCCATGAAGACCCCTTATCTGCACGGGAAGGCAATCTTATTGAAGAAGTGGGGTCTGGCTCAGGCGGTTGTCACGTTGTTGCCTGATGCGATTGGGTGGACAATAGATGTGACCCAAGTGATGAGACATATATGTCCTCGCGGTGCCTAGTTTGAACACGCCATTCCTGATTCGATAATAGATACTGCCGACTTCTCCAGTTTTCCAGGCTTTTGAAGGATTCTCGCGCTGTCGCGTGCTCAATTTGTGAGCGCTGATATTGTTTCGAGGGCAAAACCAGCTTTCGAATAGACGGTCTGTCGGCTAATAATGTCGTCTCGGATACGCTTGGTGCGGGGAAATGAAGCATTTGCGCAAGCTATTGTAGACCACGTACAATAGACCCCAGGCAGCAAGGAGTTGCGTTGGATAATGGCTTCGGCAAGGTTTCCGGCATCTTGAGAAGCAGACAACACGGATATCGGAAGATCCGTAGCAAGATTTTCAGCCGTCGCTGAGGGCGGTGTAGGAGAAGCCATATCGAAAGTGGTGGCTCCTATGTAATCGTGCAGCCACCCGTGTTTGACGGTCATCTAGACGGCATAAGCAGTGTGGATATCGCATGGTAAGGCTATCGCAAACCTCGATGTGCCCGTTGGAGTGAAAGTACTATCCAACTTTCCCAAATAGAACTGTCCAAGAGTTGCTGACCCGTTTCTGACCCGTGTTGTAGCAGTGTTGTTTCTTCGGATGCGGTAATAACGCAAGTGTACCTTCGAAGTGGCGAGAGGAGTCCACATCCACGAATGGAATGGCAAACGAAACGGCAAACGACCTCACCGTTCGCTCCAGTCCTACCTCCGATCACGCGCTTCCATCTGCACCTACCCGCGCCATAAGCCCATCCCTCCCGCCGCACGATATCATAAATACAAACTTAAGGGCAAGGATTTCATGCTATAATAATATACTTGATATCTCTTCATACTAACAAAAGCTCTCTCGGCATGAAGAGACCTTCGAAGAACATTCTTTGAGCATATGGTGTGGTTGAGGCGTGGGTGAAGCGTGGGTGCGTGCTCATCTATTTCCGGTTATGTAAAGGACCATGTGCGCAAACTATGCATGAGAAGATACATAAGCCAGCGAGATCGGAATGCAATAGAGCCAGGGCAAAGAGCCAGACGCTGTGATTATGTGCGGGGAGGGGTACGGGTAAGAGCGAAGGCGGTTTGAAAGGCTATTTGCGTGGGAGACCGGGACGAAGGGAAGAGCTGCAGAAAACACTGCTCGACCTGGAACCGTCTGTGGCGTGGTTTCTCTGGTCAGTTGATATCGCGCTGAATCCACAGCAGTGACCGAATAACAAGATGGCGTGAGTGGAAGAAGAAGAGATCTGGAGAGTGTTGGGACGAAAACCATGACGCGATTCCCAAAGAGAGAAGGCACCGCCAAGCCTAGCACAGACCATCTGGGCAGCCAGCTGATACAGGTGGCAGCTCATCCGACCATGAGATTATTACCTGGCAGACTATAAATATTAACGATGTATATTTATATATTAATATTTTAAATATTTTCTAACGTGTTCGTTATATGTTCTCATAGTTGGATGAACTATGATCTTTAGGCGCTCACAAAATGAGGTTTAGTGAGGGTTTTTGAGCTTTTTTCCATGGTCGGATGACATGCCACCACGCAGCTGATAGCTGAGCGTGTGCTGGGATCGTGATACCAAATGTTTGGATTCTAGACATCTGAATCTCGTCATGCCATCAGATCTATACAACTATAGCACGAGGATTGGCTGCTATTTCGAGGGAAATTCGTAGTGCGCCATGGATAGTCTGCCATGTTCCGACTGACGAAACCTAGCGTTCTTTCGATCTCGTTGAGTTCCATGTTCTTTCTTCCATAAACAAATTGATCTTTTCCAATTGATTCTGAACGCGTAATGAGTAATTGAGTTCTTGGTTTCTTTCACATAATATGATAAGCAAGTAGCGTTGCACCGAAGAAGCAGCTTCCCAAGGCTCTGTTCACAACACCAAAAGACTGGGCTAGCGACTTCCCTAAGCTCCACTACCCGAAGCAATGTCTTGTCGATCTCAACAATTAGCCATGCAGGTACTTGCCATATAACCTTCTCTAGATAGCATGGTTGCAAGCGCAGCTCTTCTTGTTTACTACCATTTCACCCGAGCCAGGAACCCAAAGGCGTTCGAGTGGCGTACAAAAGAGCACCCAACCTATTGATAGTAGCAAAACAACGACTCAATTCATAGTGTCTTTCTTCTCAACATCGTACAGACAGTACCTACTCCACCGCCAATCTCACGACACTCGAAATACTATCAACAATGCGCTTGGTAACCCTAGTCGCGCTCGTCGGTTTGACCGCGCTCGGTTGGGCTCAGGCCTTCGATTTCAGACGAGATAACAATTGCACCTTGAATCTCCTTGGGAAAGGTCCAGTAGCCTCACCCGACACAGTCTACGGCTTCCTCAATTCGCAAGAGCTCGCCTCTTCTGCAAACAATGCGCCAACACCGTCCAACTACACGCAGTCGTTCAAGAATATGAAAGCCGCGACCCAAGCCGACAATTATTTGGGCTTTGTTTATCTCGATTCGTATGATACAAACACCTGCGCTTCCAACTGCACTGCAACACCGGGCTGTCAAGGCATCAACATCTTCTTCGAGCGAGATCCGTCCAAAGGCCCTAGTCCCAGCTGTACCGACCCGCCGTCTACCACCACGATCAAGTGCACACTTTGGGGCGTTGGTGTCACTGAGAAGAATGCTGTCAACACTGGTCAGACGAGCAGCGGATTCACCATTGCTATGGCTGGGTCTAATGGGTACAACAATGGAAACGCTACAAACGAAAATGGGCAAGGGTAAGCTATACCTATTACATCTCCATGTACCTCGTGCATATACTGAGATACTGTGCAGGTCTGCAGAAAATACCGCGACACCGAGTCTTACCATTCCATTGTCACTGATCTTCCTCATCATGGCGAACGCTATAGCTTGACCTCCAGTTCATAGACATTTCATGGGAGATGGTACGTTTTTGAGAAATGATAGCTTTTCTAAGTATCTGGCTAATGTTCAATGTACTTCTAGGCAGTCTTATAGCTCGATTTCACAATAGCCTCCAGGACTTCTGGGATTGAACCACTGCTCCTCTCTACCATCCTGAGTTCTCGCGAATAGTTCACTCTAGCGTCTAACGTAATGAGCTTAAAGACACCGAGTATACCTCGAACGCGATGGGACTAGGGAGGTACTCTACATACAGATGATCAGCCTGGGGACTGGGCAGTGTCAGTGTAGCATGCTGTTTCATTCTTCGAAAGAATGTTGGGTACTGAAGGCATTAGAAAAGAGATTCATACGACCAATTTAATCAAGTCCCAGAGCCTTGGACATGGTACGGTCACGTTTGCTGTTGGCTTCGGGTGTTAGGTAATGCATTCTTCAACGCCCACCACGCACTTCTTCCATGCTGAGCACGTTTCCATCTCGCCATGGCGGGGTATGGGTCCAGAAGGAAATCCTTGTTCACACTCTTTAACCTTTGAAATCAAGCTTTCGGCGATCTATTGCAACAACGCCAAGCTTCGTAAAACAAATATAACACGCAGTCCCTGGCCAATCACCATCTTTAGATGATCAGTTTAATCGGATATTCATCCCGTGGAGATGATCGGAGAATTGTTCGGTTAGGATAATGTGCACTTGCGATGTCGCGAGGGGGCAGCAATATAAGATATGCAACGCGGAGATCCTCGGTGTGGATGAATGTGGATGCCGAAAGTGTTCTTTGGGATGAGCTCATGAGGCCATTTCCCTCGACGCGAACCTTGCAAGATCATTTCGTCCTGGTTACACGCTCTTCACGATGCGGTGAAAGCTTTTGCGCCTCTCTCCACAATCGCCCAACCTACTCCCCGACCCTTGACGTTACCCTGGGCTGGAGAAGGCTGTGTAAAATCACCTCGCAATGCGGGCAACACCGCTGCTCGCTTTGCGAATATTACTCATCATACTGTTTAACGTATTCGTACACACGCCTGTCGCTGAAGCGCAAGCGTCAACGAGCACGCCATCTTTGCACTCGCAACGCTTCGTCCATCCGTCCAAAGGCGATGTCCTGGTCACTGGAGATACATTCACAATTCGATGGACCACCATTCCGCAGTTCGGCTACGTAACGCTTCAACTTTGGGACAAGACCTCATACGGATACAGCCACGATCTGACCACACCGTGCTATCCGTACGCACGCTCTACGTTTTGTGGCACGATTGCGACCCATGTTCCCAACAACGGCTCTCATGAATGGCGAATTCCCTTTCCCGCAAATGGAACGAATAATGCAGGATATACATTTCCACGCGGCGAGAAGGTGTTCTGGGTGAAGCTGTTCGTCGAAGATTTCATTCAGAGCAGCATAGGCAACAAAGATCCAGTCCTAAGTTTCAGTCAGAACTTTGCATTTGCAAAGGAAGGGGAAAGTGGGACAGTTGTTTCGGTGGATCTCGCGACTGTGACAAGTGCCCGTCAATTGCCTTTGGAGACTGTGGTTTTGACAAGTATGGTTCATGAGAGTGGTAGCACGGGGAAGCTCACGGGGAATGCAGAAACGGCTACCGCGACCAGGATACCGGCGAGAAACGGTACCGCCTTTGATCCTGTTCAGGGTGCGGCATCAAAGAAGCAAAATCTCTTAGGAGCAGCGTTGGTCGTGCTGGGGGCTTTGGCTCGTAGGAGATAGACACATGCATTCTGAACAGAATCATCCCATCAGTATCTCCGCTGTGTTCCCACAGACTGGACTGTCCACAATTTTCGTCGTTGGTCACACAGGGTTACCCAAGTTCAAGCGGGGGTAGATTTGTTACACGAAAACCGAATACGAACTGTTTCGATCGTCAAGAGACATGGCCTCTACCTCTCACGAGTCCCAATATATTAGCCTTATGATAACGATTTAGAATTATCCACCTTTCATTACAACAAAGACGTTAGCAGCTGAGCGCCATCACGAGTACCGCCAAATCAGTCTCGAGAGGTTCTTAGGGATCCAGTCCCCACATCCAATTTTATCCACTCCATAGCCTGGATTCAGTACGACACTGAAAGCTCGTAAAAGTAAGCTGACTCGCCATGTTTCTTACCTACTACTAACCGCCTTATAGTCTGACATTCCTATTCGTCCCATCGTTCCCGGTCATCCGCCGACCCTGAATATTCGGCGGCAATGAGACATATGTCCAGAAACACACTCTGTGTAACACCGTCGTATACACGGCTCCAATCTAAGCTCACAGCGAAACATTCCTATCTAACCAACGCGTGACATTTCGCCAAGTTTCGTGATTAAAACGGCGATCCTCGATCACTCACCGCTTTCCGCATTGAATAAAGTCAATATTTCAATCGACCAGTGAAAAGATGCGTGCAAAAATGATGAGGTTGTGTTTCTAGACCGCGCACAGACTTTTATGCGTGGTAAGCACACGGGAGGGCATGGAAGGATGCGGATGCGGATGCGAATGCGGATGCAGGAACCTCTCCCGTAATCAAGCTTCCCCCAAAGCGAATGATACCAACACTGCCACTGAAATTTAATGACAACGAGAAGTTTCATGAAGTCCAGCTGAGACCAAGCTCGACGAAAAAGTTCATGATGTCTCCATACTTGGTGGTAAGTGCCGGATATACAGATATACTGCGCCGTCACTGCACCAAGTTCAAGCCGTTGAACGACACGCATCAGTCGCAACTTCTTTTCCTAGAAAGACGGTCAACTTTAGCATTCTAAGCCGCGCTATAAGATTACACGAGCTGTAAGGCAACCCAACGGCTTATGTAGCGGTCCATATAGCATCTTCGTTGGACGCCTCCCAAGATTCATACGGAAACGACGACAAAGGAAAAAGGTGAATTCTTCAGCCGGCGTGATATGTCCTTCACAACCAATAAGGCCAATGAAGCCTTGGAGTCGGATAGTTTCGGTTCGCAGTGTGTCCACCCGGGGTACATATCGACGACGGCAGTGAGCCTTGGAGAAGGAGGCACTGCAGGTCGATGTAGGAAGGATTTACGTAGGTAGAGTCATCAAGGAGGTGTATAAAGGGTCGCGAAAGCACGCCATTGATACAGCACAGATCATCAGACTACTCATCATCTTGACATTTGATCGTTACCTAATCCCCCAACAATTCAACATGCGTTTCTTCATCGCCATGTTTGCCCTTGTTGGTCTTGCTGTCTCCGATGCTGTCGACCCAGCTCCTGCCCCTGGCTCCGCTTGCACATGTGGGGCTGGTGAGTACTATCCTTCTCTTCTGTTGCCGTGATGGACTTTCCCTGGAACATCCTCCCATGTTCCCATCACTTCTCTTTCTGAACCGAAGGCTGACAACATATATTCTAGCCCCCAACTTTGTCTACAGCGAGTGCTTCGTCAATCCCGACGGTACCAATAGCTTGTGGTTGTGCCAGACCTCTTGCACTTGGCAATTGATCCAGTCTCCATCTCAGTGCTAGAGCTCTTCCATAGCAGGATGGCATCCCAGCTACAGCTAGATTCCGTGGTGGGTCATATAAGCTTCTGATATTGTGAGGCCTCGAAACTGGGATAGCGAGCCACGCTCTGAAGACGTGGTTTAGATATGAAATGCAAAGATATGATCGTTATGCCATACAACTATTCTTGACATTTCTTTTCATTTTCATGTCTGTTTCCACCTCTGTTTTCAATCCCGAACTTTCTGCGTTGCCTAAATTTCCGCCTCTATAGTCCTCGGTGGGTCCTTTGGAATTATTAATGATTTGAAATTGCTCCAAAGGTCATAGTACCATGTCGCTTTCTCTTATGCATCCAGTTGAACAGTACCGACACAAGTAGACTCAGATATCAGAGACCCTCTGAAATAGCCAAAACATATCGCATGGTCCGAATACTACCAAGAAGAGTTGCTCGTATGGCTGCACAGCCATATGGTATCTCCAGCGGAAGCAATTTGCCGAGCACACTCAACGGACGAATGAGAGCCGCCAAAGCACTAAAGCACCATGTGTCTTACGCGTATTTCCCTTTTAGTCCGCTGCTAGCATCTCGAATCTCAAGCTTCCTTGTCGTTAATCGCGAACTTGTGGAGAGCTGATCGTCGTAGGACTGTTCTCGAACAAATGATCGTCTCCACAGCAATTTCTCTTTCAACCTCACTTGAAACTTGGAACCAGAAACTTTCATTTCAATCGCAATAACAGCAACCTCCACATCACTGTCAGCCTCGGAGTCTTATTTCTACGCACTCGGAGACCACCACCCATCGGTTGGGAAATACGGAAAGAGGTGAAAGGGCATTGCAGAAACTTTACATGTGTATGGCTCCGATTGGTCTACGAACATCTCAGAGCGTTCAAAGCGATTGTGATTGCGTCCTCTGCATCGGACTTGCAAAACATCAAACATGCCAAAGCGTGGGCCAGACCCAAATAATCGCCGTGGTCTACGCCACAGCCACAATCTAATCTCCTTCCCCAGCATGTCCGAGGCCTGATAGTAAATATAAGAACTTCAGGGCGACACAGAAGAGATCTCCCACTGCTTTACTTGCTTCAGCATCTCAGCATCCAAATACACACATTCGTTTCAAATTAGTGCCTAGTACATCTTCAAAACTTAAACCTTTACTTTAACGAAACGCTTCGATAACTCGATCGATTAACGAACACCAATACCCTAAAAATCACCAACATGCGTTTCTTCATCGTCGCTCTCGCTTTCGTCGGCCTCGCCGCTGCTGCCTGCCCTGAGCTTGAGCAGCACCCGGATTACAACTGCCGCTGCGAAAACGACGAGACGTGGGCCTGCGAACCCTCTGCTGGAATTACGTTTTACGATGGAACGCAGAAGATGTAAAGATTTCGGTATGACTTCCCCTAATCCACCAAGGCAGAACAAAGCAACGGAACTAACAACATAGTAGAAAAGACAGCATGAAATGATGGATCGATACAATACGGAGGATACATCGAGGAGGGGGAGCGCATTTTCTGGGAGTTTTGGGGGCATAGCGATTCGCATCTCGCTCCATCTTTCCACTATAGATACCAACCATTATCCTTAAATCGATAATTATTTCGAGAGCGTTCTTTCAAAGAACGACGAACCCCAAAAAAATATACAAATCTTAACAATTACCTATCGTATCTGTGGCGCAGTGAAAAGTACAGTAATACGGACTTTATGCGTCATCCTCTCTACGCGAAATCCAGTATAGCGTAATCGGTCTCCATGTACAATACATATTTCACCTCGGTGCCCCCAAGCAGCCATCAGCCGCCGTCAGCATATGGTACACCACCGTAATACCCACCATTCCCACCAACTTTCCAAAAGCGGTACACATCCAACATTATCGTTCTCCCCCTCTAGCCATCTACATAGGCAGTTCCCCATCATCTGCCTTCTGGACACCACCACCGGGCAAGCCCCTGCCCGCCGACCCCGAGTACATGCAGGAACTGACGCACACCCCCCTCCCTCCCTCCCTCCCTCCCGTCTCGCATGCAAGTGGCAAAAAAAGAAAAAGATGCACTGCATTGAAAAAACTCCCCGGAGAATTCCCCATCGCGTTCGCTCCCGCCCAAAGGACCGAAGAATTCCGGACAGGGAGGGTTGCCGGTGAAGGATTCGAGGGGGGACGGGAACAGTAACGCAATCTGCCTACGCGCCGCCCGGAACGCGGGTCTACAAGGGTGGAGCATGAACGGGTTGCCCCCTCCCCCTGTCGCCCTTAGCGTCTTGGCCGAAAAGACGGCCGATTTCTCAACTCTCTGAGAGTCAATTTTGACGATTTCTGTACGATTTCGAGCTCAATTCTGCTGATTTTTGAAGTTGATAGTAGGAAGGATAGTCAAATTGATCAATAGACTACTCTAAATAGGCCTTTTGGCGCGGATTAATGGTTGTTCCGGAGGTCTTGGCGCACATAAGTGCCTCAGAATTGACTAAAACGCTGCCCGATTCTAGAAAGACGGCATATTTCCCACAACTACCACTTAGTATGGCCTCCTTTGGCGTCAATTACTGCCTGGCACCGTTCCCTCATGTTACTGACGTATTTCTCGAAGTCAGAAACCTGTAGTTTAGCCCATTCTGCCTCTGCTATCGCCCGTACCTCTGCCTCAGTCTTCGGAAAGTGTTTACCAATTCGATACTTCAACAACCGCCAAACGTTCTCGATAGGGTTAAGGTCAGGTGAATTGGCAGGCCATTTCATGCGTACAGTGCCAAGGTGATTGTGAAGAGCGCGTGTATCCTTTGCCGTATGGGATGAAGCTCCATCCTCCATCAGAATCGGTGCTGTTATAGTACCTTTGAAGGCCTCAATAACAGGTACAATCCTTTCCCTGTACAGTTCACCGTTGACGTTACCCCAATCCTTTTGAAAAACAACAACAGGACCTTTAGACGCGCTTGTTATACAACCCCATATCATACACGCTGAATAGCCTCGAAACTTAGGTACGCAACAAGACGGCAAGTACTTCTCCTCTGGCGTACGCGTAACCCAGACCTGCCCAAAGGCTCCACACTTGATAGAGCACTCATCAGTCCATATAACATGAGACCACTGAGCTGGAGTCCAATTCACGTGTTGTTCAGCCCACTCTAATCGATCCTTTTTGTGTTTCTCCGTAAGAAGTGGTTTTTCGGTGGCGACGCGTCGGTGATACTGCTCCTTTTCGAAGGCTGCGTACAAAGTACGCTTACAAGCAGATATGCCCTCCAATTGAGCTATCTCGAGATAGGATAATCGCCGATGGTACGCGTCGATAGTAGCGCGTTGTACAAGGCGGCGTCTTTTCGGTGTATCAAGTATTGGTGGCCTGCCTGGAGGCTTCTTTGGCGTGCCTTCTGTACTGCATATATGGCGTACAGTAGAGCGAGGTATTTGAAATAGTTCGTACAATTGAGTATAAGAGTACCCAGCATATGTGTGTAGAGTTTTGACTTGAAGACGTTGACGATAGGTAAGGCGTCCGTTTTTCTCTGTAGAAGCAATAGCCTTGTCGCGAGGGCGTATTTGGTGTCGGTGTAAGGAAGGCATGATAGTAACAACAAGCTTGTACAATAACTAAACGTGTACAGAGGCAGTGAGGGTACAGAGAGTGTTAAGAAATCACGCGTCTTCTTGGAATCACAACAATCCTACGTCAGCACGGCCGGATCAACAGTTGATCCGAGCTAAAACGCCCATTTCTACGCGTCTATTGATCAATTTGACTATCCTTCCTACTATCAACTTCAAAAATCAGCAGAATTGAGCTCGAAATCGTACAGAAATCGTCAAAATTGACTCTCAGAGAGTTGAGAAATCGGCCGTCTTTTCGGCCAAGACGCTAAGGGCGACAGGGGGAGGGGGCAACCCGTTCATGCTCCACCCTTGTATTGTACTCTCGCTTCTTGTTCCGTAAATCACGCGGGGTTGGGCGAGGCGTGATAGGGATGATAGGCGAGGATGTGAGGTGTTTCGGACTGCATGAATATGTAAGCGCTTGGGAAGGGCACGTTAGCACGTGACCTTTCTATCTCTTCCACATGTTATGCAGGGCCGGCGTCACTTGGTAGACTAGTGTGTGATGAGGCTTCTATTTTGCTTTTTTCAGCTTCTTCACAATTATTGTGGTTGAGTAAGTACATGTAAGATTGGATTTTACAAAAGCCATTCTACCAGAAACACGACCTTCTCGCCCAGAAGCAAAGCAGACATCCCCATGTCTTAGTCTACGTAATCGTACTCCGCTGCCCACGAATTCACTTGGGCATCAAGAACAAATTCGACCTCTAAAGAAGCAACATCATCAGCCCTCGCTCGCTTAATCTCGCGATCGCGCAGCCACTTCTACCTTCTAGCTGGGCGAGATCGGTGAGCCCGATCTCCAGTGTCTAGACCGGTTCGTGGCTTGCCCACTACGAAACGTGGAGAGACAGCTCAAGGACGGAAAGGGCCGACCATGCGCCAATAGAGTAGTTGCATTAGTGGACGCTGCAAGCGATGCGGCTACCAGAGTTAAAAGACACACCTAGGAAAGCTGTTCAGGTGTAGTCTAGGCCCGGGAGGCGTGTGGGGATGCGAAACCTTCTGTGGAACCGATGAGCACAAGAGAGAAGCAAGCTTAGAAAGAGGTGGTATTGTAGATGTCGTGAATCGTGATGGAGTAGGATCGCGAGCTTCCACACACGCATCCTACACCCTTATTAAGAATATTATTGCTATATGATGTAAGGAAATGCTGTTAAGGGTATATGAGAATACGGCCAGAGGGCCTTTTGGAACGCCATGCACCCTTCCAGGTGCCTACCTGATTCCTGTTTAAACGCCCACAATGCTATACCAGAGCGGCATCGTCACGATGCTGTGCTCCCATACAATGCAAGAATACCCTTGTTCCCATTAGGTGTGTGCCATGCCCGCTAAAGCTTCCAAAACAAAAGAGAAGTATGTCGGCCAAAGGAAAGGTGGAAGTTGAAATGGCCCGTCTGTAGCGCTTTTTACAATGCTTTTGTGTCGCACGTGGCGGTCTCTTCGATAACGGCATAGTCCCATAATGCTCGTTTCGTAGAATACTGGGTAGAGTCTCAAACTATAGCCCTTCAGCGCCGGAAGATGGAAACAAAGCTTTTGCGTTTGCTGATCTTTGGGGCGCGATTATCCTCGGGGATAGGAGGTGGCTGAGGAATGGACTTGATGGTTTCCTTCTCGTTGAATTTCTTCGAAGCCTTGCGCTTCATAGAAGATTTTCGGTTGAGCTTGCTGTCAGTTGGCGGGGCTGATTCATTCGCTTGGTCGACTGCAACTCCGGAGTCGAACGGGCCAGGGCTAGGAATCGGAGGGGTGACAACTGTTCTCACAGGAGCATTAGCCTTGGAATCGCTGCGAGAGAGCTGGAAGCTACTCTTGGCTTTGGTGACGGCAGACCGCCGCGAGTTCTTCGTAAGAGCACGCTTTAGGCCGCCATTCTCCTCTACCTGCAGTCGCTCCATTCGGTCGATTTCGCCCTGGATGGTGGCCCCATTGGTCGCTATACACTCTGCTTCGATAGGCATGAACTTGACGATGCCGCGATCGGAAGGTACGCCGATGGACTCGAACATGAAGTTCTGGATTAGGGCAGCATTACGCTTATTGGTGGTCGGCTGCAGTTGGATTGGAAGTGCAGTGATGCTGAGCACATAGCAGGGCTCGAACGATCCAGCCAGCAGCAGACAAGCCGAGTGGTTGACGGTGATCATGATGGACGACTCAGGCCTCTGGTAACGTGTCGAGAGGTGGTGCGACAGATCCGTCACCAGCGTGTATTCATCTTTGATCTAGTAGTGAAGGTCAGTCGTGCGTGCAGGAATGACAAGTGAAAACAAGTGGATATAGTGGATATATGAGAAATGGACGATGTGGTGAGACGTACAATAACGTTGGTGCGCAGCTCGGCCACAATGGGAGCATCTTTGGTCACGCGGTCGCGGGCAGACGATGTCGTATCGTCCTTGTAGGCAAATTGCTCCGCGTAGTACTGCGCACGGCGACGCGAACCGCCGCCGTTCTGCTGCACTGCAGCGGTTGCGGCTGCAGGACCGGAGTTGCGTACTGCAGTTGCAGCAGTTGCAGGGCGATTCGTCTGCGCATCGTCGAAGTGGACAGCATGCTCTGAGCCTTGAACCGACTTGGGCGAGGAATCGAAGGAGAAGGTGGATCGCGAGGGAGAAAGATGTTCGCCGATTGCTTCGGGAGCTAGCAGGGTGGCTCCTGCGGGTCTCGGAAAGGCGTTGGCTGAGTACGTCGACGTCGATGACGGGCGCGACATGGTGTTGGGAGTCGAGCCCTCAGTGACGGCGTGCGGCATGCTGCAGTGGAGGGCGCAGTAGTAGAACAAGAAGGAGAGGGAGAGGGAGAAGGAGAAGAAGAAGAAGGATGGGAGAGGCGGCGGTCGAGGGCTTGTTTAGTCGAGTGGGGGAGCCGTAAATTCCTCAAACCGACGGACAAGTAGAGAGGATCGACGACTTTAGATATGGATGAATACAGTGCGTCCGTGCTACGAGAGCCAGGGCGACACTC
Source organism: Massarina eburnea CBS 473.64 (assembly GCA_010093635.1). Classification (NCBI taxonomy): domain Eukaryota; kingdom Fungi; phylum Ascomycota; class Dothideomycetes; order Pleosporales; family Massarinaceae; genus Massarina; species Massarina eburnea. The sequence continues at coordinate 761,057 of MU006782.1, forward strand.
AGCGCGCGGACGTCAGGTTCACACCCAAAGAGTCCAGACCTTGTGACCAGGAAGGATGCGAGCCGTGTCCGTGTGAGCGTCTATGTGTACTGCCTTGCGGTCACCTGTCTCGGGCGGCAGAGCAACGGTTTGCGAGGAATGTGGATGTGCGGCAGCAAACGACAACCCTGGGCGAACTGCAGCAATGGGGGGAATGGGGGGGAATGGGGTAGCGGGCAATGGGCAATGGGTAATGGGCAATGGGGGGGATGGTGCACGCTTCCATATTATACTGCAAGACCATGGTTGGCGATGGAGGCACTGGCCTGCACACGAGAGCGCTTTTTTGGGAAGTTGCGACCAGGGTCGAGCACGGTACAGCCGCCACTGCTCTGCAACACGCAGCCTACCACTGCCACTACCGCCACTATGTACTATTATTGCCGGTCTGAAGCCATCCCTTATCTCTGCCGAGTGTGCGTCGAATCGATTTGGACGCAGGCACACCCTTATCATGCCGCCAGCACCGAAGCGTAGACGTGCATCCGCTCCCAATGCGTACTCAAGGCCACAATGCGTACTCAGCTCTGCCAATCCACGCCGCGGCCTGTACACATCTCGACATGTCTATGCCACCGCCGACTTGGGCGCCGACTTGGGCGCCGGCTTGGCTCTCCGCCGACCCCCGTAGCCTGACTACACATGTACGCCGACGTCTTGAGCACGGCTACCCGAGCGCTGCTGCAAGGTCAGGCTGGAAAGGAAGGGCTCGTGTATCCTCTCCGTATAGGTACCCACTGCCGCTGCAGAGGCGTTGCTTGTCTCACGAGCGTGCACCTGTACTCGGCCTGTCAATACTTTTGTCCCAGGAGTCGACAGGCCCGTCGACTGCTCTCGTCTCCCAAAGCCTTTTACTCGAACTGACAAGGCGTTCCTTCGGCCTTTGGCTAGCGCCACACCTCGCACCATCGGTGCTGGGCTGGTCTCCTATATATGTTTCATGCAATGCTGACCGCCGTCCTCCACCTCCCCAAAGAAGCGCCCATTCGCCACTACTGCCTACATACATAGCACACGACCACCACCACCACCACCACCACTCCACAGGCGTCGCACATGACCATTCGGCAGCAACCGATCAAAATACAACAGCCCCGTGCGGTCCGAACCCGGTTCTGAGTGTCTACCACCAACTATCTACCTATCGTGCCACGGCGTATAATCTCCATCCAGCAAGCATTGGCCCTGTCTACGTAAGCTTTTGTTGTTAGTCTGCATCTGCATGTGGGGCCACTATACGTACATACATACATCTGTGTACCTGTTATTTGTATTGTAGCTGCTAGTACAGCGGACTTCCGTTGCCATCGTTCATTATTCTGCACATATGCAGACACATCATTCAATTGACGGGCCATCGAGGGCCAACATGCGCCTCAATCAAACGCTATGCCGCCAGGCAATCTAACAGCTGCAGCGGGCCTTGTTGCATCTCTTCAAGTTCCACACGTACGACATCTGCCTAAGCCAAGATGCACGTCAGAACTCTTTCGAGAGTTCAGTGCTCGGTACTGCCGTGCCACGTGACACGGTACTGGGCCGCCGCCACACAAATTCCCCAGCGAAGACCTGGTTGGCCGGCTGCATGTGTATAAATGAAACCGCCCACACCTGCGCGCCGCATCGCTGTCCTCTCGGAGTGTTTGCGCTGTGACGCCAGTTGTACAAAGGCAGCCATAGTTCTTCAACATATTCGGTACCACCGATCTCGTTGCCCTGATTGCTGGAATGTCGATACGGCCCGCACCGACAACGAGCAAGGAAAAAGCGTTGAAAAATCCACTCCAGCATCGAGGCCCAACGATGCACCTCCTCGGTCCTTGCTCTTATTGTAGAGTTGAAGGATTCCAAGTGCAGCATTGTGGAGGTGCTGAATATTGATCTGCTGTGGTATCACAGTCGGTTAGGGGCTGCGGATCGATCAAGTGCCAAAGATCCAGGCACTTGTCTGTCGTAGAGATAGCCTGTATACCATGCATGAGGTGAAGTTGCAAAGCATGTCACTGCTCATTTAGAGCATGACGTTCGACATGGTCAGGTGATCGCGTGTTTTGGTTGGCAGGCGCGTCACGACGCCAACAGCTATTCTCCACCCTATACGGCTCACCACGAAGCACCCATCCCAACGAGCAGTATGCCACCCAAAGCCGCCACCGCGAACAATACTCGCCGAAAGGCGCCCTCCTTTAAGCCTCCACGCCCCGTCGATCCCGCCGCTCAACCTTCAACAACGGCCAAAAGGGCTCCTACCGCGGCGGCATCGCGATCAACCGGTGCGGCGAAACCCCCGGCCGCGGCCTCCAATTCGCGCTTCCAGCCCGCTACGACTATAATATCATCGGACGAGGAGCAAGATGACGAGTTCGACCTGCCGTCCGATCTTGACGAGCTGATGCAGGACGCGCCGGAGGAGAGGCCTCAAGCCCGTGCTCGTGCTATTGCTCAGTCGAGCCCACCAATACCCCCAGCTCTGCTCGCACGTCTCTTCCACGAGCATGTCGAAGAGAAGAATACGCAGATAACCCAAGGCGCGATGGACCTGTTCGGTAACTACATAGGTATCTTCGTGCGGGAGGCCATTGCACGGGCGAAAGAAGAGCGAAGCAAGGCGGCCAGAAGCGGTGAGCGATCTGGAGGTTTTCTGCAAGTCGAGGATTTGGAGAAGCTGGCACCACAACTGGTTTTGGATTTTTGAAGCCTGGTTCTAGAATTCATGCAGAGATGCAAAAGGCATACGGATGTCATGTCAGCGGACGTTCGCGGCCTTGGTGTGAAGGGTGTTTCGATGGCCTTGTGGGCGGCGGGAGAGAACGCACATGTCTGTTTGCAGGGAGCGCACGAAGCTGAAAAGACGGCTATACGGTTCAAACATTCGGACCCGCGTAAACAGACACCTATCAAATACCTACTACGAATAAGACGAATCGAAACGAGATAGGCTTGCGAAACGCACTTGCCAACATTGAGCTAAAGTGGAAGGCCGTCGAAGCTGCTGATTCATTCACAAACAGTTTTTATCCTTCCAAGATCGGCCTCACAATTCAATGCGGGCCAGGCATAAACAAAGCAGAGCGCAGGAAATATTTTAATCTCGCAAATCAGAGTTCCGAACACGGTTCATCACGGTCCATGCGCTTCTCCGGCTGTAGGTGACGACTTGGCGACTGAAGCATTCTCAAACGTACATCGAACAAAGACCGTTTTGCACGCTCAACACCCAACCCCTACCTTGAATCTAACTCACCACCGCACCTTTTTCGACCGCCTTTCTTCACCTCGTTTCAAAAAGTCTTTCTACCCATTGTCGACATTGTTTTCACAAAAATCTGCACTCGTCGAATGTAATATTGCATAGTTTTGATGCGCGCAGGTCGATTTCTTCCCAAGTTCTTTGGTCCTCGCTTCGACTTCAGAATTGGGATCTGCGACAACCAAACATGTGGCTGAAGCACGAAGAGATTCTGACATGTCGCAGACACGCTTGCCATGAGTCGGATGCCTCCTAACCGCAGCGGTTGTGTCGCTTTTCGTCGCCTTCCGAGTAAATCTTCATGCCTTAAGTATTCCCTATAGCCTGGTCTCAGGCTCCATTTTCTCTTCTCCATCCGCTTCATACTCTGTTCTGTTCTCTTTCGCCTTTTTTCTTCCGTTTCTCCCCTTACGGTCTCTTCATTTCTTAATTTTTGGCCAGTCCAATTTAGAGCGCTAGTCGCCTATACCGCCACTCACTCAAGCCTTTCGCCGTTATTAATTCTCTGTCTATTCTTTGACAGCAACAAATCACAATGTTTTTCTCCAGATCATTCGTCGTGTTCGCTCTCCTCGGGCTAGGAGCCGCGACAACACACGCCGGGGAGGCATCGAAGACGGCAGTCCCCGCCTCAGAAAAGAGCGGCTCTGCGATGGCTGCGGCTGCTAGCGGATCAGCAGCAGCAGGAATGGTGGCCACACACGTTATCCAGGTCGGAGGAGCCAACGGCTCTCTCACCTTCTCTCCCGACAACGTCAAGGCAGCAGTAGGAGACCTGGTTCAGTTCCAGTTCAACCCCAAGGTCCGTCCATTGAACAGTGTATCGCATTAGCCAACGGTTCTAACGAAATTACAGAACCACTCCGTCGTCCAGTCCTCCTTCGATCAGCCTTGCGTACCCATCCAGAACGTAATGAAGAACATGACCACCGCTTTCTTCTCTGGTTACATGCCCACCAACGCTTCTGCTGCTGCTAAGCAAACCCTCACCTATACGATCCGTGTCATGGACGCCAAGCCCGTGTGGTTCTACTGCTCGCAAGCTAAGCATTGCCAAGGCGGTATGGTCGGAGCTATCAACGCGTATGTTCAAATCATCCCTTAGACATTTGCGATGGTACTAATATTGTTCAGTGCCGAAACTGGCAACAAGACCATGTCTGCGTTCAAGTCCCTCGCCGCCAAGGCGATAGAGAACATCACCCCCGGCAGCGCACAGGCCGTAGGTTCGGGCGGAGGCTCAGGAGCTGCCTCTCCTTCGGCTTCATCCGGCTCCAGCTCCGGCTCTGGTACCGGTACCGGTGCTGGAACTGGAACCAATGCTGGAACTGCATCCAGCGGTGCTGCCGCTGCCGGAGGCGCTGCCGCGTCGTCTACGTCGTCTGCCAACAGCCCTGCCCAGCAAACCACCAATGCAGCACCTGGTCTCAAGGATGCCGCCAAGCAGTCGCTGTTTGGTCTATCCATCGGTGCTCTCGCCGCCTTCATGGTGTTGTAGACGCCACAATGGGCGATGGGAGGAGCGTGGGCGTGATTTGAAAGGCACAGGAGGGTTGCGAGGTGCGATGTATATCTTTGATACCATTCTGCTGTACGTACGGAAACACCCAGCTGAATTAGGGCGTGGGTGGGGGCGTTTTTATTTATGATTCGAGATGGAAGTGTCCCCGATGCAAGCTTAGCGTAGCGAACACAATTTTGTGATGCGAGAGAGAGACGGCGCTTAATACTAAACCAAAATACTATTTCATGAAACATCAGGCACCATTTTGCTCTCTGTTGCGGCGCTTCTGCCTACCTACGAAGATGCGAGGCGACTAGTCGGTTTCGCTGTAGAGGAGTGAAATGACGATGATTGGTGGAGACCGGACGTCGTACCGAAGCGCCTCCAGCTTGGCAGGCACGAATTGCGTCACTACCCGACGAAGTACCCAACGATGGTGAACACAGGCTGCGCAACTTCCTCACCTTGCAACGGTCGGCCTTGGCCTGTGGTTCCCTGATTCGGTGGCAGGCGGCAGCTTGCGATATGCCGTCCAGTCTTTATCTTGCACACTTCCCGCCTTGAACACGACGCCCTGGACCTTATTCCTCGTCTCTACATCTTACCGCGCCCGCGTTAACCCTTTGAACGTTTGGTATTGGCTGCTTCTCTCGACTTTCGCCCCTTCCATATCATCATTGCGCGTTCCTTCTGCAGCCGATACCATGCGTCTCTCCGAGCCTAGGGCGCGTGTTTGTTCTACTTGCTCATCTATACTTTCACTATGCACGGCACTGCTCGCGCTATCGTCGTTACCTATTGTTGGAGGCGTACATCATATGTCGATAACACCGCCGCGCAGACTGAACCTTCGCAAAGAACCCATCACCCCGCTCGTCGTCACGAACCAATGCGACGAGATCATCTATCCGGGGATTAGAACTCAGTCCGGAGACGGTCCGAAGGTGAACGGGTTCAAGCTCGATCCGGGCCAGTCGAGCAATCAGACAGTCTCGGAGAACTGGCAGGGCCGTGTGTGGGGGAGAACAAACTGCTCTTTCAATGATGATGGGACGGCTCCGAAGGACGGCGGTCCCAAGGCGTGTCGGTCCGGTGACTGCAATGGCATCGTGGACTGCAAGGTGGGGGTAGGTTCTGGCAATGCCTGCGCATTATGCGCCCATTCATGACTTTATTGACGCGATATAGGGTGATGTGCCTGTCTCCCTTGCTGAATTCACACTTGATGCAGGCGACGGGCATACCTACTACGACATCTCACTGGTAGACGGCTACAACATCCCCATGGCCATTGTCCTGCAGCCCCTTCAAAACGTCAGTCTGGACGACATACCCCCAAATCTCACCAACCCTTCTTGTCAAGGCACATCCGGTCTCCTCGCCCAAAAAGGCTATGATCCCTACCCACAATACCCAAGGTTCCTCAGAACCAACAACTCCTATCCTCTGTCTTTTGAGCAAGAAGTCGACGACAAGCAGATCTCGAGATGGTGTCCATGGGATCTGCAGCAGTACCCTCCGGAGAAGCCTGGCGACGGCGTCTACCCATATCCCGACGACAACATAGAAAGGCCGGCATTCAATCCTTGCTACTCGGCTTGCGCGAAGAACAACAGACCGGAAGACTGCTGCACGGGCCAGTACAATTCGCCGAGTGCGTGCTCACCGAGCGATTATTCAAAGTCAGTGAAGAAAGTGTGTCCCGATGCATACAGCTACGGTAAGTCAACGTTCTGTTCGTAGCCTTTGAATATTGAGACTGATACATGGTTTGCAGCATTCGACGACCAAACTTCCACATTCATCATCCCCTCCGGCGCCGGCTTCGAGGTCATATTCTGCCCCGGAGCCCGTTCCACCAATATTCTGACCACCGAAGCTGAAAAGATGCGGCAACTGTCGCAAACCGGCAAAGTCTCGAAAGACAATAACGGTCAGTCTAAGCTAATGATGCCAAAACGGGCAAGGGGCAGTCTAGTCCGCAAAAGCGGTGCGAGACGCAATGCACGGCTGGATGGTTCTGCCTTGGTGGTTGGGTTTGTCGTGGCTGCATGTCTGGTGGTTCATGCGTCATTTCTTTGAGTGGAGGGATTGTCATGTTGAAAAAGCATGTTGGATTGTAGCGGTGGTGTTGCATAGTTCGAGATACCCTTCAAGCGTTGGCTTCAATAGATTTCCATTCGTACCTTCTTCCTCATATCTGCTCAAGTCCTGGATGGATGAGACAGAGTACGTACCCAACAGATCTCGGAGGCAGTGAATCCGGCGCCTCTCTCCGTTCCGTCCCTGGCTTTTCCATGGATCGGGGGACGGGAGCAGTGCAGCTTGCAGCTTGCGTGCATACACGATGTACATGACCTCGCCTCAATAATCTACATATGTGCATCTATTCCTCAACATGTAGAGTATCAAGAAGATAAAGCGGCGAGGAAGTATATCGTGTGATCAAGTTTGCCTGCTCTTATGCGCTTCGTGAGAATATATGAGCATGCGTGGGGTTACACGAATCTGTGCATTGGGCGACAATATCCCGCGTGGGGGTCACGTGGAAGGATGCAATTTGACTGTGCGACGCGATGTACAATACATCTCTTGATATGAAAAGACGACAATACTACGGACTGCGATCTCGGAAGAGTCCTTGAGCGCACAGTGCTAGATGGTTTCGCCAATTCCTTGGCCTGCTATGTTTCTGTGGAGCTCAAGTTATCATCTCTCCCCAAGATCCACCAATACATACCCCTCTGGCAATGGCATGTAACGTGCGCGTTTCTTCATCAGTTCTTCGACACCGACCCTCCATCTTGCACACGGAGGCTTCCTGCCCGTCTCTGGCACAGTATTGCAGCAATTATTCCCGGCAACTGCGGCGCCCAGTGCGCGGCTTATGTCTTCAAAGGCCGAATGTTCCGCACGTCTCCACATGCCATCCTAACCGCATCAGCCACGGAGCAGTGCTCTCGTCGTGTCTAAACAAGCAATTCAGAAGCGCGTAGGTGCTCTGATGGTGGCACAGGGCTATCTACATGGAGAAAAGTGAGGTGTCTAGCGGGGATCAAAGAAGGAAAGAAGAAGGCGCGTGCCGTGGCGGGGTGGGTATATGTAGGTTGGAAGCAATGGTGCACGCGAGGTTTATTGGGGTATATGTAGGGGGGATTACGGCAGCTTCTCTGTGAAGGTTTCTTACGTGTCGTGTCCTCGTCGACGGAATCTTTGGGAGTTTTGTAAAAACAAAACAAAAAAGCTCACACTTCGTTGAGGTGTGGGAATTGAGCCGAGAATATCCTTCCATATTCATTATTCAATATCCTTGCACAAGCACTACACCAACACCTCCGCCGATCAGATCACCCAACCACCATGGCGACCGCAATGAGAACTCGCACCTTGACAGAGGGATGGACGTTCAAGCAGGCAGACGATACATCCGCGTGGCTACCCGTCAAGCGCGTGCCCACGAACGTGCATTTGGATCTTATCGACAACGCTCGGTACGTCATGGCGTGGGGGGGTCGCATATACGGAGCACCGGCGACTGTTTGGAAAAGTAGTTTAGGGAATTAACTGTCGCTGACTTATGCACTACTCGTGCCCATAGAATCCCGGATCCCTTTCTCGGATTCAACGAGCTAGAGGCCGAGTGGGTGGCTGATAAGGCGTGGGTTTATAGAGTCGGGCTCCCGGACGTCGTCTCGCTGCCGGCTCAGGACGGAACTGTTCATGTTCTCGCTTTCGATGGCTTGGATACGTTTGCGACGGTGAAGGTTAATGGCCATGTCGTGCTTGAGAGTGAGAATATGTTTGTGCCGCATAGGGTGGATGTTACGGGGAGGTTGAAAGAGGGGGAGAATTGGTTGGAGATTGTGTTCAAGTCGGCGAGGTTGGAGGCGATTAGGATTAAAGAGGAACATCCGGAACATACTTGGGTTGGGTTCAATGGCGATATGTCGAGGCTTGCGGTGAGGAAGGCGCAGTACCATTGGTGAGTTGTTATCCTTCTCATTCATTCATTCTTTCTCCTACTGCTGTGATCCCTCGAAGCAGCTACTGTCCACCGGCGACGCTCGAGATGGTCTATACTGCTTCTACTCGTGAGTGTAGCGGAAGGAGGGATTCGAAGCCGGCATGCCACTGGAATTTGTGCCGAAGTCCCCGTTACCAAGCAACGTCTCAAGCCACGCCCGATCCAGACTCCTTGATGACAGCTGCCATGCCATCGTTGTAAAAGGATAATGTATCACAACATCTACCTATTGTCAGCGGTGTCGATTACACCAACCTTGCCTCCACCGCTAGCTCCACCTTCCTTCGTCGTCCAGCAGCATAACATTAGGCTCGCTCATCGACTCCGGAGACAGTGACGTCCTCCCCATTCTCACCAAAGCTCCTTCATTATCTCTAGATCAGTACCATTTATACAGCGTTCATTGGCTGACGCCTCCTAGGGGATGGGATTGGGGACCGATCCTAAACACCTGCGGCCCCTGGCGCGCCGTCCGACTGGAGACGTACCAGTCCAGAATATCCGATCTTCGCATCGACTACGAACTCGACAACAACCTCAAGACGGCAAGTGGGACTATATCGGCGAAGGTGGAAGGGTCGTCGGCCAAAACGGTAGCCTTCGAAGTGCGAAGTGGGCAGGAGGTGGTCTTCCAAGAATCTTCAAAAGTCAGTGATGGCGAAGCCCGGGTCGACTTCCACGTTGGTAACATACAGTTGTGGTATCCACACGGATATGGTGAACAGCCCCTCTACTCCGTGACCGCAACGGCCCTGGTGGACGATGTCGACTTACACCAGGTAACGCGACGTACTGGATTTCGTAAGGGGGAGCTGGTTCAAGAGCCGGACGCAATTGGGAAAACATTCTTCTTCCGTGTTAATGGAGTAGATGTGTTCTGCGGCGGTTCGGACTGGATTCCTGCGGACTCGTTTACACCTAGAGTGACGGAGGAGAGGTATCGCAAGTGGCTGGAAACAATGGTCGATGGCTATCAGGTCATGATTCGGTATGTACCTGCATCTCTCAGTTCGGATCAAGAATTCCGGTTTCTGAATTATGTCGTCACCGATCATATACTTTGTTACGCTCTTCACCCTACATTTTGAAAGGAGGCTGGAAGAACTCAGCGCACCGACCTCCACTTAGCACCGGTCAGCATGATGTCGTTATCAAGGTTTGACCGTCATTATAGCGCTAACCGAGCTACAGGATCTGGGGTGGAGGCATTTGGGAAGAAGACATATTCTACGATCTGTGCGACGAGCTGGGCATCCTGGTGTGGCAGGACTTCATGTTTGGTTGTGGAAACTACCCTGCCTTCCCCTCTATTCTCCAATCGATCCAACTCGAATGCACAGCTAATGTAGGCCGTCTACGGCATCACCCCTCCATTGTTATCTACGCAGGCAACAACGAAGACTACCAGGTACAAGAGTCATTCGGACTGACGTATGATTACGAAGACAAAGATCCGGACAGCTGGCTCAAGACCAACTTTCCTGCAAGATACATTTATGAAAAGGTGAGCGCTTATGTTACATCGGTCTGACCATCCTGACACGATCATCATTCAGCTCCTGCCCGATGTCGTTGCTGCGGAGAGCCCGCATATCCCGTATCATCCTGGCAGTCCTTGGGGCGACGGGTTGAAGACATCGAATAAGACTGTCGGTGACATGCATCAGTGGAACGGTGAGAAAGCCTCCAGGTCGTGAAAGTGGTACACGGGCCTGACTCCCAATTTTAGTGTGGCACGGTACACAGGAGAAGTATCAGATCTTCGACACACTAGGTGGTCGGTTCAACAGCGAGTTCGGAATGGAAGCATTCCCTCACATCGACACCATCAGGCACTACTGCACGGACCCAGCGCAGTTGTACCCGCAGTCACATATGATTGACTTCCACAATAAAGCAGATGGACACGAACGTAGGATTGCAACGTATTTGGTGGAGAATTTTAGGACGCAGACTGACCTTGAGGTAAGTGCTGATAACCGTGTAGCTCATATCAATAATAATATGGATGCTAAGACTAGAGGCACCAGGCATTTATCCACTTGACGCAACTTTCCCAAGCCGAAGCGTTAATGTTTGGATACCGTGGATGGAGAAAGCAGTGGGGCCAGCAGCGCTTCTGCGGAGGTGCCCTGGTATGGCAGTTGAACGATTGCTGGCCCGTCACATCGTGGTCGATTATCGATTACTTCCTGCGCAAAAAGCCTGCATACTATGCGATGAGACGCGTCTTGGCGCCAATCGCTGTCGCAGTTAAGCGTGCCCACCATGACTGGAGCGTGGTTCATGCTCGCGTACCGAAGACGAGCGATTACGAACTGTGGGTGGCCAGCAATCAGGCAGAGGAAGTCACGGCGACGGTCGAGCTTCGGTTCATATCCGTTTCAACAGGGAAAGAAATTAAGGGGAAAATAGTCAAGCAGAACATCCAACTCGTGGCAAATGGAACGACGGAAGTACTGTCCGGGGCGATCGACAACGTCGCTGAAGAGCCTCACGTGTTGGCGGCCCGGATCTGGATCGACGACGAGATTGTATCGCGCGATGTCGACTGGCCGCAGCCGCTCAAGTACCTGGATTTTGCGGACCGGGGCGTCGAAATCACGGCCAAAGGCAGCACGATGGTGGTCAGGGCCTCGAAGCCGACCAAAGGCTTGGTCTTCGAGGAGAGGGCTGGCATACTGGTGAACGACTCGGCAGTCGACGTCGTGCCAGGCGACGAACAGGTCATCCAGGTGAGGGGTCTCACGGCGAACGACGCACCGCTCCGGTGGACGTATCTGGGGCAAGGCGCACGTCGCGATGGGCCACGGTGATCTGGCGCTGTCGCTGGCGCTGGCGGAGGGCGTTATAGGACAGGGAGGGGGATGAATGCTCCATGGCATCAGATATTGGACGGCGTATATGTGCGGTAGTATAGGCTATGATTGAAGGTGCCTGATATCGAGCAGCAAGGCGGGCCAATAATGCCCACGGCGCTGTTGATGCGCGCGCAAATTAAGGCCAGCGCTCTCCCATGCTGATAGAGGGTCGTTCTCGCTCGCGTCTGGTGGAATGTCGGTCGGCGGGCCTGCGGCGTGCCTTGCTCAGACCCGGCCGCCGGAACTGGTGGCACTTTGCTAGTATTCTTCGAGCATCTACTGCCGGCACTCGGGAGCCAGGCCCGCGCATAGCTATGGAGCGGCCTGAGGATGCGGGCGCGACATCAGCCATCATGGGCCGCGGCCGTCGTTCGAGGGCCGCCGCTCCTGCCACACGCCAGCCAGCGCGCTTTCCGCCCCGTGGGGCGCGCCTGCCATGGTCTGCCCCGAGCTGCCATGAATGATGCCATCATGGGGATTTGGGGAAAGGGCGATCCCGCGGCATGAAACGGGCATGCAGTAGCGCCAGAACCTCCGTGCCTTCTCGAACGGCGCTCAAATCTCGCTTGGCCCTGCCCCAAAGCGGAAGGAACCTGGACGACGACGGCCGGCCCTCTCGTCTCTGCTCTGGCCGACTGGACGCTGGACGCTCAACGCACAAGGGGCTGCCCTCCACCCCATCGGCGCCCCCAAGACGCTATCACCCGGAGCCTATAATGCGGCCACCAAGTCCTCGAGTACTTTAGCACTCCCCCAGACCTCACTGACGCCAGGACCCGTACTAGCACATGGCGACCGACTACGGCCCAGCGCCGTCGTATGCAGCCTGAAGAGAGGAAGAGTGACAGATCCCTTATATCAGCCCTGCTGTCCATTTGCCCTCGACAGACCCCGCCGCATCTCGCACTGACTGTCCCTCCCCCCTCCTGTCCATTTGCCCCCATTTGCTTCTGCGCCGACCTTCATGCCTCTCGGCGCTCAGTGGGCACGGCACGTGAGACGACATGTTCCACACCTTCCAGTCATCGGCCGGCCTGCGCTCGCCGGGGGCAGAGGACGGTAACGGAAGTAAGCCGGCGCGAACTGCGGGTTCGAGACGCATCTCGACGAGCAATGCTTGCATTGAGTGCAGACGACGGAAGATCCGCTGTGACGGTTCGCAGCCATGCGGGCAGTGCCAGTGGTACCAACATCCCGAGGCCTGCGGGTACTCGAAGCCGGCACAGAGAGTGGTGCCCAGCAGGAAGTAAGCGCATTGCATCACTGAAGACAACACGAGCTGAATGAGGGGCAGACTAGTCGACAAATTGTCGGGCAACATCGAGCAGTACAAGTCCATCCTGGCGAAGCTGTACCCATCGAAGGAACTGGACACGCTCATCACTCTCCCCCGAGAGGAGCTTCTGGAGCTGGCGCTTTCTTCTCCCGGTCTTGCTCAGACGACTTCGCCCTCACTGGCCGAGACGCAGGCCATCTCAGAAGTGACACAAGGTTCTGACGGTGCCGAAAGCCTCGAGGCGCTGGAGCAGGCACCTCCCGAAGATCCTTTCTGGGATGAGGCGCGCAAGCACCAGCTCCGAGTCCAGGGAATTTCGGACGACGTGAATGGCCTGTCCATGTCAGTGGACCGACTTTCCTCCTACGTTGGCATTTCCTCCATCACAGCCGCACTGAAAGTCATTGTGAGATGCGCGCCTCAAGCCCACCCGCTCATCGCCCACAGCAGCACTGACACCATGCTACCCAGCCGGGCAAGCTCCCCTCCGCCAGAGCTTGCCGACACCAGACCAGACGCACTACCACCGCAGCCTCAAGGGCAAGAGCTCGTCGAAAGCTACTTCGAACGGGTGCATCCCTTTTTCCCGATGATTGAGGAGCGCAAGTTTTGGTCTACCTATCTATATGGCGATCGCAAAGACGCACCGTGGTTAGGTCTCCTGAACATGGTATTTGCCCTAGGATCACTCGCATCATCAACAGCAGACAACGAAACACACTACATCTACTACAACCGATCCCGACGGCACTTGAGCTTAGATTCTTTTGGGAGTGGCAACTTGGAAGTGCTTCAGGCTCTTGCCATGATGAGCGGGTACTACATGCACTATCTGAATCGACCGAACGAAGCTCATTCGATTATGGGTGGCACATTACGCATGGCGACCGCTTTGGGACTGCATCGAGAGTACTCGGACGCCTCGAAGAGCGATGCGAACAAGCACTTGAATGTTCTAGCCCCTGAACAGGTGGACTCCATTTCGCCAGCCATGAGGAGACGGATATGGTGGAGTCTATTTTGCCTCGATTCTTGGGCTTCAACTACAACTGGCAGACCCTCGTTAGGAAGGATGGGGCCATCTATCACTGTTCTGCTACCCGGAACATCGCTAAGTTCGGTATGTCAGCCTTTTGACCTGCTAGATGACAGTGCTGGTCCTTCCATAAGGCAAATGACAGGTCTCAAGCTAACAGCAATCAGAACATCGAGCAACTAAAAGTGCTTCCCCTAGTCCATGCTTCGCAATTTTGCAAAATTGCTACGAAGATCCAAGATCGACTAGTGGAGTCGCCGCTCCTTTCACTTGCCGAAACAGCAGCCCTCGACGCTGAAATAATAAGATGGCACGAAGACCTTCCCAACATCCTTTCGAACGTAAACGAATCATGCCCCGATTTTCTGCGCCGAGTACGCTTCGTCATGAAATGGCGGTTCCAAAACATTCGCATAGTCCTTCATAGACCGATTTTGCTAAGCACAGCTCTTCGGCGGTGTCCTTTCAACGTCCTAAGCGCCGAAGAGAAGGTTGCTGTGGGGAAGTGTCGTATAGTTGCAGCAAAGACCATCGAGGACATGTCGAATGAGTGCCAACCCGATCTCATATCTGGCTGGAATGCGGTTTGGTTTACTTTTCAGGCGTGTATGGTACCGCTTGTCTCTCTATTCAGCGACACAAGCATGCCAGAGGAAGCGGGAAAATGGAAGGCAAGCATCGAGACAGCATTGGCGTTCTTCGAGCGCAGTAAGCCTTGGAGTATCGCAGCTAAGCGTAGCTTGGACGCCGTATCGAAACTTTATCAGGCTTACAAGGCCCAGTCGGCAATTCTAACCCAACCAGAACAGCCACCAGTCCCGATCTCGGTGCAGCAGCAGCAGCAACAACAACAGTTCGTAAACAATATGCAAGGCATGCAAGGCTTCGACTATTCCGCTGTCCCTGAGGGTACAACATACGCAATGCATCCTAGTGCGGTCAGCTGGAATACGGATCCGAATACGATCAGTGGATTTTGGGATGACATGATGTGGGATACCAATCTACCAGACATGCTAGAGACACCGTTCGGCATCGCGACCGACTATGACTTTCATGGAGCTGCGCAGGATTCGGGAGCGCCATGCTGGATGAATGGCAACTGACCTCCGAAATGGGTGGAATCTATTCACCGAGATTCGAAATTCGAGAGACGAATCCTTGTTGTCATCTTCGGCAGAAAGGAAGTTCTAACGCCAAGGAGATGATGCAAGAGAACGGAACGCCTTCCCAATCCAGCGTGATCGGTAAGCGGAGTGCATTTGGGAGGGTTCACATCATTTCTCGCTGAATCCTGCATTTTCGTGTTGCATTATTATATTTCTTCTCTTTCATTCGCTTATTTTGCCGCTGCATGTTCCTCGTTTCCCCTTGGTTTTGTCTGAGGTATGTCTGCTTCCCGAATTCACTGTAATTGTACGAAATTGAGCGTTTCGCGATCGAGCACTGGCGTGTATAGAGAAAAGGCTGTTTGCTTTGTCTACTTTGAGCTCCCATGTCTGTACCCCTCGCTTTCTTTTCACTTTTCATAGATGTATTCGGGACCGGATAGAGCAAGACATGAGCGGGCATATGCCGTACACGTAAGTTGAATATGAGAATGTCGATATAGGGCAAGGATAGAAATGCATTTCCCCAGATTCCATGCGCGATCTATCCTTGGAGGGCACGCTGCAGAACCTTGCCATGGTACATGTCGGCACGTAGTCCGAGCCTACAGAGTTTACACGTTATCCTGGATTTCATGCAATAGTCATGTATAAGTCATGTGCTATACCGAGCCGGAAGGATTGCGAGAACGCTCGTCGTGTGGAGCCCCACTGGCGTTTCTGTGGAGAATGGGAGATGGAGATGCACGTTGATGGCCTCTAGGTTGTAGTACAGTGGGTTCGACCCTGTTCCTCGTTTATCAATTAGACCCTTCTATGCTCGTAGAGTCCAGTTCACGCTATTATGTCTCAACAGACTAGACATGGAGACTACCTATTCGCCTCGCCAATAAACTTTCGTTATTAATTAAGCAGAAAATCAGAAATCTTATCGCAATGCTTGTCCCAACCTTGGCCCGTACAGTAGCATTAAACGGTGAAAGTCTTCGATGACTCGGCATAAAAAAAAGGTATTTCTCAGGTAAAAGGACATCGAGCAGAGTTGACGACGAAACCTTCTAGGTTCTCTTTAGCCGCAACCAGCACTCCAGGACCTTAACAGACCGCTTTTAAGCCCTTCTCAACCTCAAAGCCTCATCGTCTCGCAAAAGCCTAAACACATCATGCAGACTCCTCTTTCCATTTCTCGTATCCAACCAAGACTATCGTGTCCTTCTTAACACGTCTGTTATTGCCTCCCGCCAAGCAAAAATGCTAACGGTGAACGGTGAGTGACCCAAGGATTTCTGATTTCTGAACAGCCGGCTCCATGTAAGATTTGGAAATACAGTTTTCAAGTTTGTGAAGCAAGGAGAAAAGAAGGGAGGCCTGCTCGGAAACGTTCCGCGTGACCAGAGGCCGGGTTGAGGGTACGTATCCCGATGCTGCTAGTTGCGGATGTGGATGGGCGTGCCTATATTGTGCGGTATTATTGGGAAGGGATGACATGGATGCGGGTATTGCTTTGAAAGGTTCGATACAGCTTCTAGAAGGATATATGGGCCGTAATATGGATGCTTTATGTAACGTGTACGGAACGTTGGGCAGAGAAAGAGCACAGAAATTTGTTATCGATAAGCGAATGGTCGGAAGCTGGCGGAAAGAGGCTCTCGCCACAAGTCTCGCCATTCGCTCGTGAGATTTCTAGTGATCTGAGAGAGATCGGCCCTTCTTGGCGGTCGGAAGCTTAATTCTTTGCTTCCGTAAGAGCACCTGATGCCTGTCTCCTGACATCGCTCTGCTCTCTCCCCTTTACAAATCATAATAAAACGTTACGAGCAGGCAGCAAAGCCGACGGCAACGTGTTTTCGGCCTCCCGGAGCCCCTTTTTCCCTTGGAGCCTGCCTCTCCTTTACTCTTCCTATCCATACCTCCACCGCCTCTTCGTGTTTGGAGTCAATTCGCCTTCCGCGCATTCCGGGCAACAATTCCGCATCGAATATATTGCTACGCCTCCTGCAACGGCGTACCCAACGGCAACGATTAGCAGCGCCGAATCCAATCTGCAGAATTCGGAATTGCACCCGCAAACCCACATCGCTTCCCACGTCGACGTACCCCGCGAAACCGCCACCATGCCCGCGCGCACGCTCCCCACGATCCCGGCTGCAGAAGTCCAGGCGCACAACAACAAGAAGAGCTGCTATGTCACGATTGGCGCCAAGGTGTACGATGTGACCTCTTTCATCTCGGACCACCCCGGTGGCGGCGACCTGATACTGGAGTACGGCGGCAAGGATGTAAAGAAGATACTCGCGGACGAGGTCTCGCACACACATTCAGAGGCGGCGTATGAGATTCTGGACGAGAGTCTGGTGGGCTTCATGCCCACCGATCCAATCCTGAACGGCGCGACAAAGAGCAATAAGCCTGGGGAAATTGTGCCGCTCCCGCCGTCAAAGGAGGGCCAGGCCGAACTCAATGCGCAGGCACCGCTGTATTCTTCGACAGGCATGTCGACGGCGGAGGATCTGTCCAAAGAAACGGATGCGACGACCGACTACAAGACGCACAAGTTCCTCGACCTCTCGCGACCGCTGTTCTTTCAGGTGTGGTTTGGAGGCTTCGACAAGGACTTCTATCTCGAGCAGGTACACAGGCCGAGACACTACAGAGGAGGGGATTCGGCACCGCTGTTTGGAAACTTTTTGGAGCCGTTGAGTAAGACGCCCTGGTGGATCATTCCTACGTTCTGGCTACCACCGGTGGCTTATGCGATCAGCGTGGCTGCGTCGGGTATAGGGTCGACGTCGACGGCGACCTGGTGGGTGTTCGGGTTGCTCTTTTGGACCATCATAGAGTATGTGTTGCACAGGTGTCTGTTCCACTTGGACTAGTAAGTCGACTCCACTCCCACATGTGTGCTACGAGCATTCGTTAATGGACGATCAGCTACCTACCCAACAACCGCGTAGCCATCACCGCACACTTCCTTCTCCACGGCATCCACCACTACCTCCCCATGGACAAGTATAGACTCGTTATGCCGCCGACGCTCTTCGTTGTGCTGGCCGCGCCGTTCTGGAAGTTTGCTCATACCGTCATCTTCCACAACTGGTATGCGGCTACAGCAGCGTATGCTGGTGGCATCTTTGGATATGTCTGCTATGACCTGACCCACTACTTCCTGCACCACCGCAAGTAAGTCGCACGCCACTCTACGTTGTTGGGAACATTAGCTAACGTTCACAGTCTCCCTGCCTGGTACCGCGCGCTCAAAAAGTACCACCTTGCCCACCACTTTGCCGACTACCAGAACGGCTTCGGTGTTACGAGCCGCTTCTGGGACTGGGTGTTTGGCACTGAGCTTGACATGAACCCGCCCAAGGTCCTCAAGACCAACTAGACGGCCATCAGAATGAACACGTGAAGATTTGATGCATTTGGGAGGCGTTGGTTGTACGATACGATACTTGGGGTGAATTGAGCGACGATGCATGCATGATTAGAACTATATCCTAATGTAATCTTGACCTTTTGTTTCCAAGACGACCTCACCTAGTCTACTTCGGTTAGTAACGGTATTTTGACTATGGCATTGTTGCGCCTTCCAAGCTCGAGCGCCAAGCCACCGCACGGACCCAAACTAGCGCGGCGGCGCGGCGCGGCGCGGCGTCAAAACCTCACCCACCTCCTCACCTCGGCTCCCTCCACCCAACCCACAACATCACATTGGCACACTTCAATCAAAACTGCCCTGTACCTGTATTCGTAACCGACAGCTAATCAGTGTCACCGCGCCACCTGCGCCGTGACCGCTGTCCCCTCAGTTAGCCGATTGAAGATCTGCTACTGGCCATCGACTACTAAACTTTCGCCCGCTTCTTGACTGCCCGCAGTGCGCGTAGTATTCGTAGCCGCGAGCATTGCCAACATGAACGCTTCTCAGATCGATGCTCTCCTTGAGGACGTCGCGCAGGAAGTCCAGCAGAAGCAACGCAAGCTCTCCGAGGGCTCATTCGACCGCGAGCGTCATCGTGACCGCAATGACCGTGGTGATCGCGCCCTTGACCGCGCCCGCGCCCGCGATGTTGCCCGCGACGATGAGCGCTCATCCCGATCAGGCCGTGACCACGACCGCGCCGACCGCACCGACCGCTACACTGGACGCCCTCAGCGTGAGTTAGATGAAGAGCGACGGAGTAGCCGCGAGCGAGTGCGACGTGACGGCAGCAAGGCACATTCAAACGAGAAGGATGTTGACACAGATGAAGATAGAAACACCCGTGAGATGTCTAGGGACACCCGTGACCGCGGTCGCGACCACTACCGCGGCGAGCGTGGTGGCCGTGACCGTCGAGGTGGCGACTACTACAACGGCGCCCGACGTGATCGCACTCGGTCTCGCTCCCCGCGTCATGACCGTGATCGCCGGGGCCGAGGAGACCGTAGCTATCGGGACCGTTCTCGCGACCGCCGCCCGGACCGCCGTGGCAGCGGCCGCCGTCGCACACCCACCCCGGAGGTCACCGAGGATGACCGTGACAAGCGCACCATCTTTGTGCAGCAGATCTCTCAGCGCGCTGAAATCCGCCACCTGAAGAGGTTCTTCGAGACTGTCGGCCCGGTCGTCGAGGCGCAGATTGTCAAGGACAGGGTTACCATGCGCTCCAAAGGGTACGTCTTCCGTCTTGCACTGCGCATTCTTGCTAACCCTCTGCAGTGTAGGCTACGTCGAGTTCAAGAACGTCGAGTCTGTCGCCCTGGCGCTGGAACTCACCGGCCAGCAACTCAAGGGAATCCCCATCATCGCGCAGCTCACCGAGGCTGAGAAGAACCGCGCCTCCCGCACCACAGCCGGCGACAATGGCGGCCCCACCAACAACAGTGGCGCGCCCTTCCACCGCCTGTACATTGGTAACGTCCACTTCAGCGTTTCAGAAGAGGACCTCAAGGGTATCTTCGAGCCTTATGGTGATCTGGAACAGATCGCTCTACAGCGCGATGACGTGCATGGCACCAACCGTTCCAAAGGTTACGGATATGTTCAGTAAGTAATCTCTCTTCAGCATTGGTATATACATGCTAACGCCTTTGTAGATTCGTCAGCCCGGACTCTGCCAAAGAGGCCCTGAAGGAGATGAACGGCTTCGAGCTCGCCGGTCGCTCCATCCGCCTCGGCCTCGGCAACGACAAGTTCACCCCCGAGTCGACGGCGCACCTCCTACGTATATTCCCGCAGCAAGCCGCCTCCTACCAGGGCTCGGCTTTCAGCGGCGCGGGTGGTCGTGGTGCCTATGCGGGTGGCTCGGGCGGTGTCTTTGATCGCACGCACGGCAAAGATGATCGCGGTGTCAGTGGCGCCTCCGCTCTCGACGATTCTGACATGGCTGGCGTCAACTTCAAGCAGGTCGACCGCAACAAGCTCATGGCAAACCTTGCCCGCAATCAAGTCGATATACCGGCAGCCAAGGAAGTCCAGCCGGCCAAGACTCGCGCTGCCGCTGTTGACAAACTAATGGTTTCGAAGTGCATCAAGGTCGAGGGAGCATTCGATTCTGACGAGTAAGTACGTTCACGCTTCACTTATCATGTACTGACTTAGGTCCTAGGGAACTTCGAATCAATGGACCGGGCTGGATGAAGAAAATCGAGGGCGAGTTCAAGAGCGAGTTCATCGAGAAGTACGGCAAACTCGTGCACATCGCTGTTGATCCGAATGACGCCGAGATATTCGCAAAGTTCAGCTCGCTTCAAGAGAGCCAGAAGGCGATTCAAGGTCTCAACGGACGTCTGTTCGGGGGTCGCTTCCTTCGGGCTGCCTACGTCGTCGAGAAGATCTACGAGTCTCTCTACGGATCCGCGACTTCCAAGGCTTAAGGCGCTTTGCGCACTAAACACTCTCTTACGGTAAGGCAAACATTGCTTGCTTTTAATTTCCCCTTGCATGTTTGTTTTCCGTACGACCCTGTTAGTACCAACTGTCAGACGAGTGTTTCTTCACCAATTCCCTGGTACAAATCTTCATTGGGCGGGTTGCATCTGGTATCGGTTTTGGCGTTTTATGGTGGGATGCGTATAGTTGGTTCGCCATACTTTCGTTCTCGCCATGCGCAGGATTGAGAATGGAGGACCAAATGGGTGCGCCGGAGCAAAAACGGATCTGGTATGTTTTGGCCGACCTTTGCGTCAGATCTTACTCTGTCGGTAAGATGACTTTTCGCCAACGGCCTGGTTTCAATGAGCGTGGGGGATGTTGGGGGTGCTAATAGCTCTAGGGCTCCTCACTGCCTAAGTATGTCCCCATTGCCAGCATAATTGATCGATAAATATCTAGTCTGTGAACTGCTTGGGCGATGTGGTGGGTATCTCCAGCCCGCTTTGTGTTGCCTAACATCGTGATAGATCCTGCTTGTCGCTTTTCGCCCACTTGTCATTTTCGTCGTCCGAAGATGCCAATTTACAGTTCTACGTCATTAGTCTGAGTATAGTCCTAAGCATTCCGCGCAGGAAACTGTCCTCAGACTAATGACGTAGTACTGTAAAGATCCCCTTCCCTTGCCATGCCTGATAGTGCTGACATCTGCTTAGCTCTCTTCCTATCGACCTCAGTGCTACTAACCTCTAGGTTCATTCCCAAGCCATTATTTGATCCAGACAGCAACACGCTTACCTTGAACCTTCGGTTAATCCCTTTGGCTACGAGTCCCCGCGCACATTTTGTATCCTATTCACCCAAGATAGTCGTGGGAGTATTTGCGTACTTCGACAGCCTAGGCAGAGAACCTCATATTATGGTATGTACTTCCGTCCTGGACGAGGGGTACAAGGGTGTGAGCGAAACATTGTAGACAGCGGTACAGGCTCGGGGAGGTAGGTGTCTGGAGTCCCTCTGAACCACGTGATATAATAGTAAGTTTTATCGCCACATCCATCGTAGTCGCCCTAGGGTCGACCTATGACATAGTATTGTCATAGTGAGCGTACTTCCGAGTAAGGGGCGTGTTACATCTAGCTTCAGGCGTCAAATTAGTAGGTCCCGACGTATTTCCTTCTCAGTTATTTTAGTTGTAGATCAATTCAACCCCCGTTTCCACACCTATACTTGCAAGACTGTTGCTCTGCTCTACTATAAACAGATTCCCTTCTCCACGTGCTCAGTCCCATCGTGCAATTCTAAGATTCGTTCATTCTTACGACCATCTTACTCGCCCTTCTCCGATATCCGAGATCCGATCATGTCCATGTTCCGGGGCGTAATCTCACATTTGTCACTCAGCTCACTCTCACCCACTCCCTCCTTTGGGCCTAGAACTTTCCCCCAGGCTTCCACGTACTTCTGCAGACTGCATATGTGCCCTTGTCAATTCCCTGTCAGCCCGCTCAGCCCTATGCGCGGCGTCCAACGGTCGGTGTGATGAACCGGTGTTCGCTTGACCAATGTTGGACGGGGAAGGGGAAAGCGATTGGGATTACCTCAGCGTGATTATTGATGGAGGATGTTGGTGCAGGGGTGCTGGAGGCACGGGTGGAGTAGTGGGGTCTGGATTTACGTTTGAGGCATTGGGGCGGGCGAGAGAGGCGGTCTATGTCTTGTTGGCTTGTCTTTGAGGGAAGAGCGGGCCTGGAGTCCCGATGGCATATCAACCAGGTATTGGAGCGTATCGAGATCTCCAGGCTTGGGATATGGGTCGGTCTTTTGGTCCTGGGATCCATGTGCCACGGCTTCGGGACGCCTAGATGACACAGCATGGAGGCTCTATCCAGATCACTATCCGTTCAATACGCGGAGCGAGATCTGTCGCATCTTGAACGCTCTTTATATCTGCATACCATATCTGGTTCAACATCTATGGCATGGGAATAGCAAATGTGACCGCGCATTACAACGGCGTATAATACGGTTCAATCGAAAAGCACTATCTTCGTCTCAATGTAGAAAATGCCATGTTGTGTCACAAGGTACTTCAAACTCGCCGCTGCGAACCGTGGGCTCACCGAGATTTGCCTGTCAGCTCAGCCTCTTTGAAATGTGATATGACATAATTGCCCACGTTCCTATGTACACATGTGTAGGTAAATGAGGTAATCGAGACCTTAATACCAAGTATTATAGGGCGGAGAGCATCGATACGAAGTATTGGAAGCTTCACGAGGACGGTGGGAAGAGGCTTGGAGAGGATGGGAGGAGAGGTGCACGGTTGAAGGAAATTCGACTGCCTGATTCTCTGACACATTCGTTGGTGAGTGATAGGACTCTGGCGTCTTAATTGCCGTGCTATATGGGTACCTTGGCTATGGATGTAATAGGGAGAGTCACGATGTTTCGTCAGGGGACGTGTTTGGCCAAAGAGATGGGGTTCTCGACATCTTAAGAGCCGCGTTATAGGTACTTCAGCTGTGATGAGAGTGTTAGGATGACCGCCTGAGGTGTTTAGGGCCAGAGTGTGGAGGTATAAGAAGGGGGTATCTCTTCGTTGTATCTCCACCACCACAACAGCAACTCTCTTCACAATACTTTGACTTTATCAGCATACTTCAACACTTCAGCATTACCTCACCATGAACTCCATCACCTCCATTCTCGTCCTCGCCTTCGCAGCCACCAGCATGGCCGCCGAAGTCTGCAGGTCCGGTTCCGGTGACCTCGGGCAGTCCAGAGTCCTCCTCTGCAAGGAGGTCGGTTGCACAGGCTCTCCCGAGACCGGCGCGCAACTTCAGATTGGCGTCAACTACGGGACATGCTGTCAGTTTCCCTGTTTCTTTCCACTTCTAACGCTTGGATTTCGTCGCGTACTGATCCTGCACTTAGGCGATATCCCGACCACGTTCGCCAACCAGGTCGCTGCCGTGTCGCCGAACAGCGAAATCAACTGCACACTTTTCGAGTACGTTGACCCATCCCATATCTGATGGAGAGATTCTGATATGATGTAGTAACACGAATTGCACCGGAACGTCAGTGACTGTCACCGGCCGTGTCAATGATCTCGGGAGCTTCCGCAACCGTGCTGAGTCTTTGACCTGTGTACACAAGTAAGGCAGAAGGAGATAGGTTGGCGACTCATCTTGGTTGTGGTTTAGACGGTATGGGGCGACCCTAAAGTCTTCAAGCAGGAAGTTGCTTCTTTCTTTCTTTGACTGTTGTTGACACTGTCGTTACTGGAAGGGCTGGCCAGCCTTCTTTTTTTTTTTGCGGGTTTTGGGTAGTACGAAGAATATATAAAGTACTTCTCATAACTGTTTTTGGGTCTTTTGTTTATGATTGTGGAGATTGTGATGTATATCGTACATTCTTAATGCCTTTATCTCTGTATTAGGAAGAACGGGTGATGAAGGATCTTGGAAACCCTTCGTCCAACACAAAGCTACCGTGCCTCAATGTTTGCGAGCCTACTATAGATTTATCATTCTATAACTGGCTGTCAGATTCGTGATATAAGTGTTGTGAGTCTCCCCTTAATGTCACAGCTGGAACTCAATGTCTTGGCCAACTTCATAAGAAGTTGTAGTGATCAAGTCCTTTCATGCCAATTCAAAAAGGCAACGCACGTCCAGCGTCTTAGGGCGAGTACTACAAAGTCTCGAAGCAACGATGTGAAGTATTTGTTTCCTCACGAGGACAAGAGGTGGTGGCTTATATCAGGCTTATTTACCGACACTTGCTCCCTCGGGCCAAAGAGAGTGCGAAATAGTAGATGCCAAGATCTTACTTCGTATACCATGGGACTGCGACGAAGGAACGAAGCCATGCCCCTCTCATCTGACGAGAAAAAATCGCTAGAGGATAATATGGCTCGGCTGCGATGACAACGGAGCTCGGTAAGAGACGGGATAACTGCAATATAAAGGTAACGATCTCTACACATAGCTTTCATATTCACAGCAGCACCCAACTCTTCTCACTTCATTTCACATATACTACTACTATCAGTATGTTGTCTACTACTACCTTCCTCGCCCTCGCCTTGGCGACCATCGGCCTCGCAGCTCCTGCTGTTGATCTCGAAGCCCGTCAACAGCAAACCAATATCCTCCTCTGCAAGAGGCTTGATTGCAGCGGCGAGTACTACGTCGACCAGATCAACCTCCCTGTAATTACTGGACAATGCAGTATGTTCCCCCTTCCCATCCCTTTATCACAGCATCCACAAACTTCCAAATACTAACACGGTCCTCGCGAAATAGGCAATGTTCCCGACATCTTTGAGTTCCGTCCCGTCGACTTCCAGGGCAAGATCCGTGCTGTCAACTCAAATGGTGGAACCAGCTGCTTCCTTTACGAGTAAGTTGATTACAAGAATATCTATAGTGAGCCGGTGTCTAATTGTTGTCTAGTCAAGAAGGTTGCCAGGGAACTCGGAGCGCCCTTGTCCTCGGTGGCCGGGTGACCCCTCTCAATGTCGCCCCGTACAACTTCGACAACAGAACTCGCTCTATGATGTGCATTTAGGAAGGCTTTGTTTGTCTGTTTGAAGATGGATCTCGAGAGTAGGTTATAGAGCGTGAGGGGCAACCTAAAAGAGTCTAGTTCCTTTCATAATGCTGATACTGTCGTTACCATTGGCTGGCCAGCTATTTCTTTTCTCTCAGCTAATGCAAACTATACTTTTGAAATACCCCCAATTACATCGGTAGTGAATGTGCTTGTTTTTTGGTTGGTTCATGAATGCTGATTACTATAACATATAGAAATACACATGAGCTGCGACTACTCTACGATGGCCAAGTCGCATTCGGTACTCCCTGAAGTTTGAAGTACCCCGGGTTCAACTTCGAAAACACTTGCTGAGGATCATACTTCTTCGATATCGCGCTCAACTTCTCCTGGTTCACAGTCCCATAGCTTCCAATGGGATCCTGGAACTGACTCGCATAGTTCATGTAAATGAAATCATTGTCCAAGCCCTTCTTCTTTGCTTCAACCTTGACCGTGTTCATGACGTCCGCATGGAACTTCAAGATTCTCGCGTCATCGGAAGGATTATCCCAGTTTGTGCCCATGTTCATGATGAATAGAGGCCCGCTAGTGGGATCAAGACCGAGAGCGTTTCCGCCATTCCTCTGCATCTGTGTGAGTTGCGGGACGGTGATGGCTTGGATGGAAATTGTGGGTAGGAGACCAACTGCGTCGGCGATGTTGGGGAGGAGGTTGTAGAAAGTGTCGACAAGGAAGGTGAAGAGATCACGGTCAACTTTGAAAGTGACGTCCCAGTAGGTGTCTCTGACCCCATCCGCGATTCCTTCGTTGAGCATGACAGTGAGCTCGGAAAGCGTGTGAATACCAGTTGAGCTTTTCACCGCGGTTATTTTGTTGAATTCGTCGAAAACCGAGGCGTTCGCAACCGGCTTTGTATAGTCCAGTTGCACCGATGCCAATGGTCCGAAACTCGCATCATAGCCAAAGGAGATGATTTGCGCCGCGTCCGGATCCTGGGATGAACCTTTCGTGGCAAAGCTATAGATGGCATCTAGAGCTGCGGGAAAGCTGTCATTGGACAAAATTCGAGCGCCTCCCCACATACTGCCCTGAGCGAAAGCGTTGAAGTTGAATTTGGTGACCACGCCGAAGTTGCCACCACCACCACGCAGGGCCCAGTAAAGGTCCGGACGTGACTTGGCACTGGCGTTAATAATAGTACCAGAGGCTGTTACAACTTCGTAGCTGTCGACGTCTACATTTGAGGTATATAGTCAGCAAGGTTATCCAGAAACGTAGACAGCAGGCTGGAAACTACATGAGCGATTTAGTTTGCAGTAGAAAATTACGTACTATCGCAGGCCCAGCCATATTTGTTCGAGAAGAATGATATTCCGCCTCCGAGCGTGAGACCAGGTACGCCGACAGTAGATACCTATGCATACGTGAGCAGAGGTAGGGGTAATTAAGCGAATGACTTGACTGACGCGGCCTCCCACTACAGCGACACCTTCTTTTTCTAGCGCTTGGTAGACATTGATCCAACGATTACCAGGGCCTACAGATGCAATTGTCTTGTCTGAAGATACCGATATTTGGTCCAGGTTCTCCAATGAGACGGTGATTCCGCCTTCAATGCTCGAAGACCCAGCAAAAGCACCATGCCCACCACCTTTCACAGCGAAGGAACATTGAGTCAAACGCGAGATCAAAATCTGCACCGAAATTTCCAATGCAGTATTCGGCTTGAACACGCAATAAGGGCTGACTTCTCCTTGGAAAGCAGACCAATATGAACCAGTGAAGTTGACATATGCTGGCAGTCCTTGAGTAAGAACCTCTCCGAGGCCGTCAATGGTTTGCAGAGAAGCACACTATACAGACTCAGTATACCGCCGGTGCATATGACATGGTTCGGAACACTTACGGCGATCTCGCATGCGCTCAGCGAAGACCGGTTCTCCAGCCCCGCCAGTTCGGGGATAGCCGAGACATGGACGCCTATGTCGAGTAGAGCAGCAGAAACATTAAAGTTAGCTGGCTCAAAGGCCTCGGCATCGCTCTGGGCCAGACCCCCTGCTAGAAGGGCGCTTAACAAAACCACGAATGTAGCCCTCATGTTGATACGCCAGTATGCGGGAACTCGCGTGGTCGCTGTCCAAGGAACAGAACAAGGAAAGCAGCATGCAACTTCCGTTATCCTTTATGTAAAACTTAGATATACAGAGGCAAGGGGCTTGCTTACGGCAATTTGAGAGTCCGAGTCAAATCACGCTATTTCAGATCTCGGACCGAAAAGGGATTGGACTGGACTCTGGAGTAGGGTCGGCGAGCTCAAATTGTAGCGATAGGCCCGCGGAAACTAGAGAGCTGCGAATAATGCATTCTTCATTCAGCACAAAAGGCTCGTCTATGTACCTTTGAAGGCAATGCGCTGTGAGCACGCTCTAGAGACCATGTTACTTTGCGGCGCAATACTGTGATCCTTCCCATTCTATAACCCAAACAGGAAAGATTGACACAGGGCACTGGTGCGAGGGAATGAGCATCTGTAAATAGTTTTTGATGTTGCTCACGAATCTACAGTGATGGTGAAAAGCGAGCGCATTCAGCCAAGGTCGTTATCCGGTAAGGGCTTTGTGGGGTGGAGGAAGA
Source organism: Massarina eburnea CBS 473.64 (assembly GCA_010093635.1). Taxonomy (NCBI): domain Eukaryota; kingdom Fungi; phylum Ascomycota; class Dothideomycetes; order Pleosporales; family Massarinaceae; genus Massarina; species Massarina eburnea. The sequence continues at coordinate 789,210 of MU006782.1, forward strand.
GGCTCTTCGCATATCGCGGCCGCGTCCGCGTCTGCGTCCGCGCCCTCATCCTTCTAAACACCTAAGCGAAACAATGGTAGGTAAAAAGTGGCCATGCGTAAGTTTTACCAACTACACATTTTCTTGAGAACGGCCTGTAGAGATGCCGGGGTGGATGGTGGTGAAAGAGAAGGAGTGAGAATGCGGCCCGCAAAGTCGCTAAACACGGCAGTGGCGTTTTTTTAATATACGCGGGTCTTCTTATAAACAGAAACGTCAGGCGTATTCTCACTTTCCGACTCCTTCAGACGAGGCTATGCTCCTGTCAAGATACCGAGGGAGCTGCAAGATCGTTTTCTCGGGTTTCATGATCCCTTTAACGAGCATCGTGCGATTTTTCTTTTAAGCTAGGATCTCCTTTTTTATATAATAGTATTGATTTGTTGGCGAATTGGAGGCCCCCACAGGTCTAGCTTCTACCAAGCAGATGAGGGCAGACTCAGGCAGACTCAGGCAGAGGGCGAGATATTGCATGATGAGCAGTGCGCTAACGGTCAGTTAGCATCTAAAATGGGTACAAATGCCGGAAAGCGTCTAACCAAAGATAGTCTCTTGGATGAACATCACGGTTACCCAGCCATTCGGAAGATTCCACTACAGGGTTTTACTGCGATAAAATCCGCCGCACGTGGACCGTGAGTACTCCGCCGTTGCAATTCATTCTCGATCTGAGCAAGTATACCGCTAGATCAAAACTTCGAAAGCTTATTATTAGGTGGTAGACTTAGATGCTCGCATGGCTATCTACTCACCTTCCATCATCAAGCATTGCGATCGTCCCTCTGGAACTGCTGGCATCTAACGTAAGCTGGCATGTCCAGGGTATGTACCTATTGCTTTTATGCCGCCGTCCTCTCCCATCGCGATCCCGTTGATCTGCGCGCCCTCCAACTCGCGACGTTTGTCGAACCGCTCCCCGTCCGTCGAATGTCATGTCTTCAACGCCCAATTCAACATATTCACAAGCCGAAGTACTTCGAACAGAATATGCGCTGTTTGTTTTGACGACACTATTCGTTATTACGCGCGTGGTCATTCATGTGTCGAAGCGACGAACATTGGAATTCCAAGACTTCTTCATCTACCTTGCGTACGCCTTATACCTAGGCTTATGGGCTCAATACATCGTTGCAGTCCCATATCTCTTCAAACTTAGCGCCGTGTCGAGCGGGGAGATTGCTCCGTACCCGGATGTTACCAAAGATGTAGCGTACATGTCTAAGCTCATCTGGACGGCTCAGATGTGTTTCTACATCTGCCTATGGTCGGTAAAGATGTCTCTGTTGTCACTTTATCGGAAACTCATAACGAGCCTGGAAATCATATACTCCAGGATATGGTGGGGCATTGTGATATTCGCCGCTCTGGTCAGTCACTAATATGGTTGGGAGATCTATTGTACTAACTTCGGTATAGGCGTATATCGGCTGTATCATTTCCAGCGTCATGTCGTGCACGTCTTTGAAGGCATTCTTCAACGCTGGTTCTTGCAGCTCGCCAGACGAACTACAGAACCAAATCATTAGCTTGTACTACTCGTACGCGGTCGATGTCGTCACTGACTTAATGGGTACGCTCAGACACTAAATCCGCTGCGTAAAGGTCTAACTTCTATCTAGTGATGTTCCTGCCTATACATCTGGTATGGGGGCTTCGGATGGCTCGCGCCGAGAAGGCAGGAATCTTAGTCCTATTTGGTGGCGGCTTTGTGTGCATTGCCTTTGGAACTTTGCGTGTTGTTCAAGTCGGCATTCAGCATGGCAAAGCCGTTTCGCCCGAGCCCAAATGGTTGACTTTGTGGACAGTAATTGAGGTCTCGATGGGTTTGTCAATATCGCTGTTTGTCGTCATGATCCAGTCACTGACATGTGCCTTAGCGATTATCATCGGCTGTTCTCCCACCTTCGCAACTCTCGTTCGAGCCCGCATAAAATCGAAGAAATCCTCCGGCAACAAGCAAGGCTATCTTAAACAAGGAGAGGGCGTCGACCTGGAAACCATTGGCTCCTCGGGCCGTCGGAACCGCAGCGACACCGAGTCGAATATGGATTCTCTACGTGAAGATGAAAGACCGGTTGCGCTTCGAAGAAACACACTTTTCAACGGAGGGATCACTGTCACGACTACAGTCCAACAAGATAACAGGAGGAAAAATAGCAAGTCTGGAGGGTGAGAATGATGAGGGAACACGAACTTTAAAAACACAGAGGCTAGAAAGATTAAGCGCTCGTCGCTAACATCGATCGTCGTGACCTTACAGAGGTAGACTACGAGGCGCAGATTGGCTCGCCACAACGGTATACCGATTTTCAGCATGATACAGCTACATATCAGGAACCCGGTAGGACTTTACAAAGCTTGAGTCCAGCAAGTCTGCTTTCCGACCCCGTACGGTATCGATCGGAGCAAAGGGATCATCGAGGACCCTATACAGGAGTATGAGAAACTCATCCTGAAGATTAGTTATATTTTTTGGGGACAGAAGATCATGCATACAGAATGGAAAAAAGATGAACGATGTGAGGGGGAAGGAGGTCGAAAATGGAAACAACGAACGGGCCGACTAGTCGACGATTGTATTCATACGCTTTCGGTCGACGCAGAAACGGCGCTAACTACGTTAACGAAAAGAGTTAGAATAATAACATCAATTTACGAGCATTATAAGGGTCCCGACATTATTTTTCTACCTGTAATGTAATCCGGAAGCTTCGCGCATGCAGCACGTCCTTTGAAGAACCAAATGAACAACTCCCACGCGCTACAACTACCGATTTGTCCAACGCGACCACGACCGACTGAGGCAGTGCAGTGATGGGAATTCCGTTTGGCGATTTATACTCTGGCGAGTTCCCTCCAGCAAAATATGGGTCAGGCGCAACGGCGAGATGATCAAGCTAGCACAAACAAGTCCGATTCGAGTACGCGGTTGGTTCTATCACTCGTGGTAAGCCCCAACATTCTCTTTGCAGAAGTGTTTTCATCAAGTCTTGTAACTCTTGTACTCGTATCGACAGCCACATTGAGCTTTTCGAGCACCTTTATCATGACTCGGGACTCTAATGGCAGCGAGATACCAAGTGTCGCCCTCTTCTTTCTTTCTTTTGCGTACTCGTATCGAGTTCTCCAGAAAACTGCAATTCAGTTGGGCCTCCGCCACCAACGATGATAGAATCGGCCTTGGCCACTTCGTCCCGCAAATTGGCAAGTACAGCGTGAGTTTGCTGCTGGATTCCGACTTGCTCTCAGGGCATGTTGTCTCTATAGTCGTTACCAGTAGCCAAGACTAGAGTGGTATGCTGGTTACACATACCCGCCTGCAAATTCTCGACCTTGCTCGGATGCAAAGCGCGATTGAATTCTTTAGTTAATTCTCCTGCGTCAGTCGTTTCTTTCTCTCTCGGTCGCATCCAATTTTCTCCAGCCCACAGCTCAACATGGGGGTTGATTCGATTTAGGAGAAGTTAGGTCCAGTGCTACAGCAGTGGTCATGGATATCGCGTATCAAGGACGGCGTCTAGTGAGTGTTTGATCGCCTATGCGTCGAGCGAGTATTGGGCAGTTCCTTGACCTGTACTCCGATTAGCCACAGGGCCGAGAAATTAAACAGTCATGCAATAGTGTACCTATCTTGGAAATGGCCCGTCACACAGGGCGCAAATCAAAGATTTGAGATCTTGTTCGTGTCACCGACGTGTGCTCTCAAGGTGAAACGCGGAACGGCGCGTCGACACGCAATATCTTCACCCTTTGACTAATTGATTTTGGTTTTATCTTTACGTAAAAGATGTAAATGAAGCTGTGGGTGCGACGATACGTCACTGTAAACCCCCGAGATACCGACAATCAATGATGGAAGCTTGCCGCTTTGTGTCGAGAAAGGATCTGAAAGACAGTGGTGTACAAACGAGGTGACCATCTTATCTCCGCATTCGATGAGTGTGTCAAGTGAGATTTGTGCGATACTGAACTCTCGCGTGCGTATAAGGATTACTTTTGATAGCGCTATTCGCAAAGATGCCCTCCCAGTGCTCCAAGAAAAAGATATTGCAGTAAAAGGGTATCGGAAGAGAAGTGAACGCGAAAACTCTGAGCTTAAAAACCAAGGGAATAAGAAGTGTGCAAGGCAAAGCGAAGTGCAGTTAGTCGTGCCTGACACCTGCAGGGAGAAAAAAGTAAACATGTGGCTGTATGCACGTAGGTCCCGAATGGTCCAGGTGCCGAGACATCGATCTCGACTACCTGGAATATTTCTTTTCGACAAATGCTGCGATGAAACGCTTATGCCGTCTGCTTGTCTTCGTCACTTTGCGATTGTCACAGCTTCTGGCATGGCTTCTAGTGTCTGTCTGCGAAAGTAGATGCGTACGCATCGTAGTTTCAACGACAATTCGATAGGCGTGGTTTTGGGTGGCGCGAATCCCATGACATATTTCTCCTGGAAGTTGTCTTTGGCATCGAATTATGAGTCTGATGAATTTTTTGTGTCGTTTCTCTTGTCGCCTCTCTCGAAAGTTCCTCCACTTCCACTACGTCGCGGAGGCCATGTATCGATCGATTGACCGGATAGAATGCAGTCGGTGCTTTCGCCTTTCTTGCTCAGATCAGATCGCAATTCATAGTTGTCGTTTTGGTTGCCCTCAAGGTCTATGTTCGCTTCCCGACAATCTGGATGCGCTCTAGTTGGGCCGGTTCCACTACCATCGCCGCCTTGCTGTGAAGAATTGGGAGTTGGCTTTTGAGAGTGCGAGATCGTCGATCGTATGGACTTTGCTGTGGCGAACGCTTGCTTCAAGAGAGGACGTAGCGTAGCTAGGCACCCAGCAATAATGCCTGCTCCCGGTTCGATGGTGGACCATATAGACACATTCGTCGCACTCCCTATTCACTTATCAGAACCATATCCACATGCATATGGAGTGACTTACAGAAGAAATCACGAACATCTGTCAGCCCATCCACGTACTGGAAGCGGATTGCCGAACATATGCAGCCCAGCGTAGCCAGAGTAAGAATGAGTCCTACTAGTATCTTTGACCGCCTTTGCATATTCGCATTCCACAACAACATAATCGGCAGTACAACAAAAATACAATCAGTCAGGAAGGCAAAGGCTGCTTGCTGGTACGCGACGAATCGGTCCGGTGCTCTACCCGTGCACTTGTTCTGCAATTGGAGAGATGCGTAATGTGAAACATCGGGACCGCATCGGAAGATGGCATAGAAGAAGGCCGATAGAGACGAAATGGCACTGACAGAAATCGTGGCATATATGAGAAACCGGTGCCACTGCTCGACGACGATTCGCATGAAGAAGATGGCAAGGGAGATCTTGAGCACCAAGACCGTGATGATGTAGGTAGACTCACTGAGAACAACCCACTGCTGATTATTAGCTTGACTCGTTAGTTGAAGAGTATGCATACCTTTGCAAGAAGGTCAAGTTGCTCAATGCTGGTGACATGCGTTCCACCGCCCCGCGCCTCGATGTAAAGAATGCATCCACAGTAAACAGTATAGATCATCTATCATTGATCAGTATAAACCTTAAAGGTGCATACGACGATGTCTTACTCCAGCAAGTACCATGGTGCAGTCATCCCAGCCAAAGTTCAATCGAACATATGTCCTCGTCCATATCCTTAGCCCAATGAACACCCACGAAAGAACCAGAAAGGCAATTGTAATGCTGTTCAACTGCACACCAATGCGAGTCAAAGTGTCTTCACTCGAAGTCATCTTGCTTCCTGAAAGAGGGATCTCCGTTCGAGATCTCAGACCGGCCTGCGGTAGTTCGCGACGCTGCACGTCATCGGCTACGGGCGTCAAACAGTTGATATCAGCAAGGAGGATCGAGGAAGATGTTAAAGACAACAGAAAATGATATGGCAGCAATTGCAGCGCTCCGAGCGGGTAGCGGAACGCCGCGGGCGGGAATCGGGTGCATTAAGAATATACCACGGTTGCACGACGCAGTGATCGATTCCGTACCGTGGGACGAGAAACGACGACGAAACCGATCCTGGTCGTGAATGGTCGCCGACCAGTGTTCTTTTCTGAGTGTGACGGCATGTTGTTTAGATGGAGTGGGAGTACCTGATTCCTTTCTGAGATGTTCGAGGGGACACAGCATAATGATGCCGGGGCATTGTGAGGTACACGTTTGGCGCCCGGGTTGCTGTAAACACGAGTCTTGGTGCGTGGGGAAAACGGAGGAAAAAGCAAATGATGGCAGCTGTCCAGGGGCTGTCATCTATTTGCCGTGCGGATGGACCGACGCGATGATAAGAACCTCGTGTCTCGAAGCGCCTCACAAAGACTTGCGTCACAATTAGTGGAAAAACAATTCGCTCATCATCCAGTTGCCAGGGTGGCGAACGTCAAGCTTGGCTTAGAGGTTCCTGCGATGACAACTCACGGCTTGTGTGTGGAGGTCCGAAGAGGCACGTAGCGAGCCGAAGGAAAGTCCCGAGAGCTTGGGCCTTCCGTGAATGAGCTAGTGGGGTCTCCAGCGTTCGAGGTCAGCACCAATCTACTTCATGGTCTCGTCTGTGGTGAAATGTAGCTACTACATCCCTCCCGATCTAATGTTACAGTACTATGTACTATTTTACCTATCCGATTTAGTTTATACGAGGGAGCGGCGAATGCGAATGCGAATTCTTCTTCGTCTTTTCTTTTCTCCTTTGTTCTCTCGTTGCTTCATCGCCACATTCCGGATCTTCTCGTTAGAATGGTCTAGTGTTCTTGACACAATCTCGGATTTTGGATTGATAAACCTGCCCTTCACGTTGGTTCCTTAATGCACTGCTCTGAATCTGTGACTACGTAGTTACCAGTATTTATTAATCATGAAAACACAAGGTCTCTTACCCCATCCGAGGGACAGTGATGCCCAAGAAAAGAGACTTGTACATTTAGTCAGATCAACATCACTCAAGTTCCAGTAGTCTCCAAATGTTCGAATATCAGAGAGACCAGCTCAACGAGGCCTTGCATTGTTTCTGCGCACAATTTTTAGTTATAATAAACGTGTAAATTATGTGCATTCCTCGTCGCGGTATTCGCATAACACCACTGCAAGAACCAGAAGTGTCGTAATCATCCAGTGTTTCTGATTCACTATAGCGAGGACTCCAATTGCAATCAGGTTGACTCCAATCCTTCCAGTCATCTCACCAGCTATTTTTGACCCTGTCAAGGTTTTGACGACCAAAATCGAAGACTGTTCTCCAGAAGCTTGTCAAGTGTGTATTCGATTGCAACATGGCAAAGTCATTGAGCTTCGATCGCTGACATGTAGCGTTCCAGAACCAAGGTCCAGTTTTTACAGTTTGATAAAGCATGCTCTTCCCGATGAACCGGAACCAAGTTTGACATGGTTACTGAGTTCGATAACTGTCTCATGAGCGGGCACAAAAGGTCTGATTCTTGTTGAATGTTCTGATGATGTTGAGCTCACGATTCCCCGCGCGGCTCCATGTCGAATAAAGAAAAATGGTTGTACTGTGCCCAGTTATGAACACTGAGCGGGACATGAAGCAGAACGCCGCAGAAGGTGTCTCGTATATTTTGTACTTTTGCGGACTCGATACCAATAGCGTCGAAAATGGAAGGATTGACTTCATAGCTTGATCCTTCTTCTCCGATCGCGCAACTCAATCCCATCGCTTCGGGACAATGCCAGTCAAACTCGGTTAGTGCGGACGTGATGTTTAAGATTCTATTGATGGGTAGGAATGTGACAACATTATGATATACTCCAAGAGCTGGATTGGAATGATGATAGTCCCGAGAATCGAGAACTGTAACCATTCTACGTGCATAGGGTATGATTGCTTTCTCGCACAAATCTTGGATCAATATGATAGATAACGTCAAATCCAACAATCCCACAGTAGTACAATAATCCCACGAAATGTTTTCACAGCACAAGATAAATGCAGGACACAATTTTTCGTTGGCCCAAACAACCATGCCACGGTATAGCATCAATCTATAACGCATCGTAGTGATACATCAAACAACAAACCTAAATATTACTTAACTAGCAGATATTTCGCCACATGTACGTCGCCATAGGTCCACAGCCATCAATCCCGTCCCGAACCGCAACCCCACCCCTCCATCCCAGTCCACAAAAAAACTTCTACCCCGCCAACCCCACTCTGCACGCCACACAAACTCTTCACCAACCCATCCTTAGCTTCACCCCATCTTGCTCCTCCAAGAACAATTTCATAGATAAGTATTGAATGATTCTCAAAATCAACATCTCTCATCATGACTCTCTCAGAGTCTTGAGTTGCGGAGTCTTGGCGCAATGGTAGCGCGTTGGTTTTCGGTTTCTGCCTGAAAAACACCAAAGGTTGTGGGTTCGAGCCCCATGGACTTCGTTTTTTGCACTTTTTGTGACCTCTTTTTGGTTGGGATGCCTTACGGGCCGTCTTTTTGCTTGCGCGCACAAATGCAGCAGGGGCGGGGAGGGGTTGGTTCTGTTGTGCGACAAAGCAACTAGACAAGGTTCCGCTCTGGAGAGCACAAAACTACTTACTGGATGGACACTGCATTTTCACAAGCTTATTAAATGTAGGATTCAACATGATCTCATTCCCAATCACCTAGCAATCATCTACACACATCTATCCATCACCCTCATACCCCGGCCTGCCCAAACCTTCCTATCCAATCTGATGCGTATGCATTTATTACGTATCCTCCCCTCGTACATCAGCCCCATCCTGGTCTCATATTCCAATCACAAAAGGAGCGCAAGAAACCGAAGGAAGCCGTTTACTCGCTACCATTACATCCTCCTCACAAAACGAGCGAAAAGTGTGACAAGACATTACAGTTCCACCCACCGACTCCTGAGCCGGTGGGAAGTATCGTGCGTGCGTGCGATTATGAGTTGTGTCGAGCGACGGTCGGATAAGAGGGCGAGGAGAGTATTAGCGAAGGGAGGTAAAGACTGCTGTGAAACTTATACCGGTGAGGGTGTATGCAGATATATAGATGCTTGTTTGCTTAATCAACGCTAGACTGGACGGGGAGCAAATTCGAGATGCTGAAACTGGAGAGAACATGAGTTTTCGATGCGGTGGGCGATTTAGATGGGGCCTCGGGTATATGTGAGGAACACTTGGGGCCAAAGTGTGATAGTGGCGGGTAGTATTTGCCAGTGCGATCGGTACTAATGTCATGATCGTCGGAAGACCGACTTGTGTGTGAGCGGCGAGTCGAAGGGGGCAGGCATGGGGCCTCTGACTCGGCCGCCACGGGCAACAGGTGTCTGGCCGGTGCAGAAGACGCAGACGTAGACGGGCGGGAGGTTGTTCTGTGTGAGACCGACGCAGCCCATGTGGAGCCATTTGTTGCAGGACTCGCACTGCACCATGGACCGGCCGTCGTCACTACCGTTGCAGACGCAGCGAGTGCTGTCGCCAGAAAGACTGCCGCGGTCGGTAGATGGTGTAGTAAGACCGGTGTCCGCCGTGTTTGGAGAGCCAATGAAGGAGTTGGTAAAGGGGTCGTAAGAGGCGACATTGGCAAGATCGGCCGAGGCTTGAGCCCAGCGTTGGTTATGAGCTCTGAGGGCATTCTGGGCGACACGATCTAGAAAGGTCAGCAATGATGAGACGATGCCACCGACTACCGTACCTGTCCTCTTCTGTCGATCTCCGACGACCTTTTTCAGTGCACCCAACGCATCGCCTGGAGAGTCGGGCATTGTTTGGTCTTCACTGTCCTCGGTTTCGTTGAAAGACGTAGGAAGGTCCATCATGCTGAATCTCCGATGGACACCATCAGCCACTCTCCTCACGGGCCGCACAGTCTCAAAAGTAGACTTGTCAAACACACCAGACGACGGCCGAGGGATCTTGAACGAGTTGGATCGGGTGAGATCACCACTGTCGGCTCGAGCATGCTTTGGCGGACGTCGCTGAGGGATATTGAACGAAGCGTTCCGACTGAGCGTGGCCGGTTCATCCTCGTCAGTGTCACTTTCATCATCGGCCCACAGACCAGGGTATTGGCGCCTGAGATCCTTCTGGGGGTGAGGATCTTTGCGAGCATCGGCCCCCATCATCTCGTCCTCCTCGACAGGCACAGTCTCCGTTCGAGCGCGTCCAGTCTCGTCAATGATGAGGCGGGTCTTTGGTCTTCGCATCTCTGGTATAGCCGTCAACGAGCCGCCACTTTGCCTCTTGAGCGGCGATGATCGACGAGGGATATTGAAGCCTCCGGTTGATGCTGGGGATCTTGAGTCTATCGACGTAGGTCTACTATTCCTAAAACCACTGTCGGTATTGCTTCGCTGCAGACCTGGCTTGGACAGCTCAAAAGATGCAACCGACGAGTTGGTGCTAGTCCGAGAATGCTGACTCTTTGCCTGCCGGACGATCTCTTTCTCTTTTAGCGAATCGCGAAGTTGCGTCTCATACGGCTGTCTAGTCTCAGCCTGCTTAGGCGGCTGTGCCGAATGGTCAAACGAGGCTGCAGGGCGAGGACTCGAGAAGCTAAACAGCATGCTTGGATCAACACCTCCTGACGGCGAGACGAATGAATTGGGCTTCAAGTTAGCACCACCGGCGTTGCTTGCGAAAGAGGTCATGGGTCCTGGAGACGACATGCCGTGAAGTGTCTGGAATGGCCGAGGATTCATCTGGGCATTAGAGGCTGGGGTATGAAAGGTCGACCAATTCACATTTCCTTCGATCTTGTGCGGGGTCGGACCAAAAGGATCTGAAGCAAGGGGCATGTCTACATCCATTTGGCTGCCGTCATTAGGCTGATCCCAGAATAAGCGGGAGTGAGGAAGGGGCGGCGCTGACATTGGGCCAGTGTTCGAAAACTGCAGCATTTCCGGAGAAAACTGGAGACTCGGGTAGCCAAAGGGAGTCTGGTTGAAAAGGCCATCTGCTGTGGGTATCTGGCCGGGTGTCCGTTGGACCACAGTGACTGGTGTGGCAAAATCCCGACCTCCACTCTGCTGCAGGCCGGCCCTCGAAGTAGCGTGCCTTGTCGGCGGCGGCGTCTGCATCTGCGAGGTGTCCATACCGACTGGCCGAAATGTCTGGTCGATGGGCTGGGAGGCCCCGGCCTGTTTCGCCGAAAGCGGGCCGGGCGAGGATGACAGCCTCCTCGCAGGCTCGACGGGCGGCAGAGGGAGGTTGTTCGGCACGAAGTGGTTGACATGGAAATCGGGGTCTTCGGGGGTGCGGACCTTGAAGCTGTGCGAGGTCGACGGCCGGTCTACGGGCGTGGAGAGGGCGAAAGACGGCGCCGGGGCGGGGGTCTGGCGCCCATTGACTAGCGGCGTCGACCAGGCGTCGAGAAAGTATGACGGAGGGAAAGCGTCAGTTTTGGGCGTCTTCAGGGTCTTCAGGGTCGAGTCCGGAAATGTCACGGACTTTGGCGTGGAGGAGGGACTGGGAAGGTGCCAATCCGTTGATCTGACGACACACCTCACCCGTTAGCCTTTTGACATTTAGGGAGTGGCTGCAATGATAAAAATGGTGGCCTTGCAGGAAGTCTACGTGGGGACGGACGAAAAAAGGAGGCAGAATAGAGCTGGGCAGGGCAAAGTCAAATGCACGGAGATATGAGATATGGCGGGTGCTGGAGTGAGGTTGTGAGGGGAAGCTGGGACCGGGTGCATGGAGCTTCAGAACGGCAACCGTGCAGTGCTGGCTGGCTCTGGCCGGACCACACCACCGCTGGGTGGATCGTCTGACAGATCTGGTGCGGTGTTGCGCGCCCGGCAGGCAGATATGGCGCTGAGGGGCAACAACCCGATCCTGAAGCTCGTTGCACCGGCCCGTGTCGTCATGTATCCCCACGCTCCCACGCTCCCACCGCGCACCCACCACGCTCGGCGGTGAAGGGAGGCCCTACCCATATATGTACTGGTCCAGACTCATAGCAAAGCCGGCGGAACAGTGCTGGTAACAGTGCTGGTGTCCCGGAGACCATGTAGTGGGCGAAGGAGGCGGCGTCGAGGAAGGTGCGGTCGCGGGGCGGCAGGTGCGATGAGGACAGGCTTTTCTCGGCCAGGCGGGCTGGAGGCGGCGATTGGGGTACAGTTAAGATGCAAGTAGGGCAGGGCAGGCAGTGTGAGACCTGATGGAGGCTCGAAGGGCTCGAAGGGCTCGAAAGGGCACTGCGGATGGCCTTGTGAGACGTGCTGCAGGTACAGTGCAGGTAGCGACAGCCAGGGCAGAGACAGGACGCCCAGACGGCCGTGAAGAGCTTGTGAAGAACTTGTCGAAATCTTCCAATCTTTCACGTAACGAGGCAGTGGGGCCGGGGAGGTGCAGAAAGAATTATTCACGAATAATCAGACGTACCGCAGGTGACCCGGCGACAGCCAGGCACAGGAATGCACAGAGTCTCTCCTGAGTCTAGGGATCTGACAGTAGCGAGCCTTCAGGAACACGGCCGCCGAGAGCCGTGCCCATGGGAGCGCGGTGCAGTACGAGGCGTCATTATTGGTAGGGTGGTGAGCAGCTGGAGGCATCACAGACGAGCCGGCGGAGGAGAAGCTCCGCCAACTCACGGCGGCCAAAGTGCTCGACGACCATAGGCCAGGGCCGCTAGCGGGCGCCCGGAGACGGCCATGGCTACCTAGTAGATTGCAGACGGCACGGTACAGGAGGCTTGAAAAGGATGACCCCAAGAGCCTGCTGTACTTGGGCGGGATGGAGAATACCATCTTGAGTTGCGCGCCCCGCCGAGGCCTGTGTGCTAGAGCCGCTAACCGCACCACCGACGAGCGAACGACGAGTGAACGACCACCGCCTTCTTCCCAAAAAGAGGCTGCAAACCTCTCAACGCCGTCCAGACGCAGCCATCTCCGCGGCCAGCTCGCTCTCGCCTTAATCTGCCGTCCTTATGCCCTCAGCAGCATCCATGCCCATGTCCATGTCCATGTCCATGTTCAACAAGCGAGTGACCGTTCGGAAATATCAACATCGAGACGGAGTAGCCAATAATCGCGCGCCCTTTGCCTCCAACTCGAACCAGAATTGACTTTGTGCTGCGAATCAACATGGAAGATCGAAGTCGTCGTGTGCTCTTTCCTTCGACCCCCTCACTCCATCACACTGCCCCACCCAAAACCTACTCACTAGGTCCATTTTCACTTCCGTGGTACCCTAGCATCGCATCGATACTACCCCTCATGCAAGGTACACATCTCGAATTTCCAGCCCAGATCGCTTCAACGCATTCCAAGACAGGGCGAAGCGACGTTGACTCTATGACCCTATCTTCATATCATTGCTGCCGTTGATCGTCGCTCAACAATAACGATGACGGGGTTGGAGCTGAAAACAAGCAGGAGTGATGCAGCCATGATGATGGGTTGGAAGCGTGGAACCATCCCTGCTCGCCTGTTGTTCTACTTGCCCTGCTTGCCTATCGACGGTATGGACACTAGGCCTTTGGAACCTATCTGCTTCAGCTACCTCCTTAGCCTGCTAAAAGTACGAGACACGAGAGAATTGGCTACACGGGACAGCCGCGCAAGAGGACGATAAGGAGACGCGTTTCTCGCTACCCATATTTGTTTGCTAACAGCCAACATCATGCCTTCCCTTTCCCTGCGTCGCGGAAACTCAAAAGATATATAAAGATCAGATGCGCCTACGTTGCCCTTGTCCTTTCTCTCTGATTCGAGATTTAAACGCCGAGATACGATACATCCTATTCCCCCTTATTCGTCGGCTGATACAACATCCATATATACAAGAAGAAAAGAATTCAAAGAGATCCTCAAACTGTTCACACATTGGGGCGATTGACGACGGGATCGTGCTGATAGGAAAGATCTGACACTACAGAAAGATCGTCCCTGTTCCGACCCAATGTAGGATTGTAAATTTCAGACACTGCGTCATCGTCTCTCGGGTCGACGAACGGTGATCGTAACAGCTCACCACGGGAATCGATAAGATACGTCTGTGATGACATCGGGGGTGCGTAGGTAGAGCGCAGACTTGTGTCGCGTGATAAAGCAGGAACACTGCTAGGTCGATACGGCGGAGGTGGCTCTTCGTTCAGGCTGTTACGATCCGCAAAAGGATCCCCTAAACCGGTGTGGTCATGACGGACGTTGCTTCGCATAGACACAGCGTCTGAAGTGTCGATGCCGGTGAAGTAGTTGCCGTTCGCTCCTGCAGATATGGGTCCTAGGATCACAGGTGGAGGACTCGCTGGTGGAGGATGTCGAGGTGGAGCGGTGTATGAAGGTTCGCGGGAGGCAGGAGGTATCGGTGCCATGTACGCAGACACTGTGTGTGGTGTTCTAGCCCCCATCTCCTGTACTTTGGCTTGTGTTGCGCCCATCTGTTGCTGCTTCTTTCGTTTCTTCATGCAGAAGAAGAGTAAGAAGCCGACAGCTGCTACCAACAACACAGGTATGATGGCGGCGGCGGCGTATACTGGCATATGGTCTGCCTGTTTAGGTTGCAAGCCGGGGTTATCATCGTCTAGACCTCCCGTTTCTGCACTCGTGGGTGATAACGTCACATCTTCGGAAGCCACGGGAGTGGGCGTTTGGGAATCGGACTGTTCGGAATATTGCGTGTATTTCGTTCTGAACGTCGACGACCCCGATCGCTGGGTTGGATAGGAAGATTTAGTGGTAAAAGTAGCATGCTCCGACGACCATGACGACCATGGGAAATTGCTGTCAATAGTGACAGTAGGCGATGGTATGTTGCTACTGAACGGCAAGCTAAACCCTTGGAGGAAGTTCATCGTGGACGAAGATGTCGGACTTGTGACGATATCTCTACTCGTGGTCGTCCGTTTCGGAGAATTCTCACCGTTCTCTTTCTCTTTCCAATGAGCCTCCCTCCAGGCAGATTTCCAGGAGGTCATGAGAGCTATCCGAGGGAATCCGTATATATATACGGACCAAGGAAGCGGCCAGGACACGGACAGAAACAAAACAGGCCAGGCGTCAGCGGAACGACCAATATGGTGATAGGTCCTCCGGCGAGCCGCTATTCAAGATACGTACCCAGGGTACACTCTCAAAAACAGGTTCGTTCGGTTCTGCTGTTTACTGTACAGTGTGGAGAGTGGGGCCGGTTCACGGTGTGATTGCAGATTGGACGGCTTGTCTTAAGTGGCAGTCGAGGTGGCAGTCGAGGTGGTCGGTAGATACAAGGCCGTCGATGACGCCACAGCTTTCTGGAGTTCTTTCGTACGTTTGCCGTTCCCGAAGCTCATTCAGGAGGGGATAGAGTGAAGTGAACAGAACGGCCTCTCCCACAAAGAAGCCAGCTGGAAGTAAGCGCAGACCCCCATCATACCCTCAAGCAGACCAGCAGCTGAGGTTGGTCAGGTTCGGGTCGGGCGTAGAGCACAGCCTCTTCGTGGTGCAGATGCTGCATGCATGGCACTCGCTCTACCTATTTTTGGTTTGGCTGCGCTAACCGCTCTATGGCGATCATGTTCGGATACAAATAATACCCCACCACGCCCTCGTGTGACCCCGGACAGCGTAAACCCTCTTGAACCAAAGATCGAGCCCAGACCTTAAGGCGGTGTTGAATCGCGCTGAGTTGCCTGTATTCACAGCAAACTCTTTGTCGGCGATTACTTAGTCATGCCACTTCTCACCCGCTGCGAACAAAGGCCGTCAGCCGAGACGAGCCAGCCATTATTATTGCATCATAAACAGCGTGCCGATCATTCCAGGCAGTTGGACAGACTTGCTTAGTGTACCCAGTAAGGTCCGCTTTGCATGCATGCTACTACTGTTTCAAAGAGGGATGACCTTATCCAACAGCGATACGCGGATCGTGTGCCACATCGCGAACGGTTTGCAGTAGGTACAAGAGTTGCTGCGGTGCCTTGCTTCTCCAATAACAGGAAATTGCGATAAGGATTTGCGTAGTACTTGTTCTCTCTACAACTACGATATATCCTTGAATTGTATACCATTTAGACTGTACTCAACTGACCTTATATACTGCCATGATAGAGATGACAGTAGCGAGCACTGTACAGTCTTCCTGACTAGATGTAGGAGAAGTCTCCTGCACCTCTGATTGAGCAACAGTCGATGAAGATAAGGCACACACCACGCCGTAGCTCTACATTATTTTATTCACGATAATAACCGGGCTCGTCGGGATCTTATGCCAGGGTTCTTCCGGATACAGACCGTACTTAATTGTCAATAACGTCCTTGCTTGAGTTCCACTTCTTCATGTACACGTGGGCCAGTAGAGCTTAGACCCGACCTTGACAAAGCAAAATACACCTTCCGAGGTGAAGGGTTCGCCTTGTCCGGAAGCAGAAGCATCGATCATTTGGACCCGAAGGCGTTGCAGTCGAATACGTTGGATTCGGAAGCGAGAAGCGCTTTTCAATGGTCAAATGCGGAGATGCGGACAATAGAGCAGTCAATATCTAGTTTGGTTTGAGTGATGTCGATTAGTCCGATAGCCAGGATATGCTTGGTCTTCAAATTCGAGGTTCGGTGGTGGAGTGTGCATGTTTTGCGGTCCACATTGAAGCTGATTCATCACCTCACCGCTAAGAATGGCTTGGCTAGCGTCATCGCTCTTCTTCTACGCGTACACAATGCGAGCCCAACGACATCGCATGCCACCATGAGTGGCCTTAAGGACATCGTCAAAGGGGGATGGCACCCAGAAAAGAAAACAGACGGCAATAGCTCGAGTTCAGGAGGGGATGGCGGCCGGCTAGGCAAAGTGGTGGGTACCGTCGCTCCGAAAGTTCCACCATTACTGACAAACAGCTAGAAAGGGTTGATGAGCAAAGATTTGTTAGGCAAAGGAGGAGGTGAGGCTAGGGAAGACCCTCACAGCCACCAGTCTGCGCCGTTATCGACGCTTAAAGATCCCGCCTCGTTCGGTCCGCCGCCGAAACACATTCATTACCATGGGACTGCAGCCGTCCAGGGTACGGCGCGGCCGACACCACCATTACCACAGAGAAGAGTGCAGGAGGAAGATGGCAGAGCACCACCGCTACCAAAACCACCTGTGCTCCGACCTGGCCAGGCGCCGTCTCCAGCTGCAGCGAAACCGAAGCCCAGCCTACCGCCTCGACTTCCTCCCCGACAGAATTCGAACCCTCACGAATACACACCCGGCCCTCCGCCTCCATACAGTGAAACGCCTTTTTCACCTGGACAGCTCAACCAGGGTGCTCTGAATCGGATAGGGCAGGCTGGAGTGTCTGTTCCTGGGTTCAACATCGGCCGTACTGCCTCTCCACCGGTACCTCCCCGCCGGACTGCGTCGCCTGCACTCGCTTCTCCGACAACAGAGACGAATCGCAACCCACAACTGGGCGAACTCCAGTCCCGATTTGGAAAGATGTCGACATCATCGTCCGAGGCACCTTCCACCGGTACGACATGGGCGCAAAAGCAGGCAGCATTGAAGACAGCGGGCAATCTACGCGACAATCCCTCGAAGGTCTCCATGTCAGATATGCGAAGTGCAGCCTCCACGGCGAACAACTTCCGCGAACGACACGGCGAGCAGGCTGCGGCAGGGTGGAAATCGGCGAATGGTCTGAACCAGAAGTACGGCATCGCGAACAAGGTCAACACTCTTGCTGCTTCATCGTCGAGGACTCCGCCGCCCCAGTCACCTACGGCAGGAGGCTTCGGAAAAAAGCCGCCGCCGCCTCCACCGAAGAAGAAGGAACTCGTTGGCAGCCCTGGAGAGCCTCCGCCGCTGCCTTTGGGTAGCAAACCCAAGTTTTGAAACCTGTCGTTGCGTATTGGATAGTCCTGTTCTTCCTATCTTAGTATACCCCGCTTGCATAGAAGTCTGAATTCAAACCGTCTTCCAGACCTCGTTCCATTTCTCTGTCCCCGTCTAGCTCTGACAGCGCCTTGTTCCGATTGAATGTCGGCATATGAGACGGCAGTCGAGTGTGCGGAACCATATTATGGGGTCTGCGATACGAGATGATGTAGTATATAGATAATGTTGAGAGATAGGCGGAAGCGGTCTTCTTTCCCTTCAAATGACATTCCGACCGATGCACGTTCTTTTCGCAACGATTCGCAACATCTTCAACGTTGAGGGACCTAGTAGATATCAACAGAGCGGAACGGACATCAAAATATTCCGCCAATGCGCAGACCTCGGCAAGCTTGGACCAGAGGGGCATTTTAAGGGTTCACGACCCCTGTAGCTATCGAATAGGCAGAAGTCGTTCGGCGTGCTGACTACGACGTGCAGATATCACGCCTGGCGCTGCTCTCGGCAACCCTCAAGCGGATGTCGTTGCGATTTTGTAGACTCGTCTCGGCACAGGAAAGCTTTCGGTGTATCCCCCGGACCAGTGAACGTCGAGCACGCGGCCTCGGTTTCTTGCCACGGGAGCAGGCGCTAGAGCCAATTGCAATTGCGACCGATCGGCCAAGCACGGCCCCTGCGACGTCTTCGACGCTCTGTCAAAAAAAAAAAAAACAAGAGAGAGAAAGACCGTCACCAAGACGTCGCGATACTTCAGAAAGCGTTGCCGGCTTCCTGCTTCCCTGCTTCCTGTTGTGTGGTCGACACATTCCCCATTCTTCTTGCCTCCTCGCTAAGGCTCTTTCCGAGAAAGAGGCGCCAAAAGACGTTAAGGTTCGGCCTCAACAACCCCAGCGCACGACGGCACGTCAATCCTGTCACAACCGCACAACATCGCAACCACTATTATTGTTTAGGTTGGGACACTGACGCCTCGGTGACAGAATCACATCTTCGCTGGCCATTGGCTTGGCTTTGCCACAGTACCCGTTCCTGTCCTAAACCGCACCCAGTGGAGGGCTAGGCTCAACACTTCCCACACACCGCTTTCTGCCACCTGTCACCTTTCAACTGCCCCTGTGCATCTACATCAACGCGACCCGACCTCGAGCGGCTGTCCCCCATTCTGCCAGGCTCTACTCAAGAACCGTACACTCAATTGAGCACCTCGCGCACACCACCGATATCGGTACATCCCACCGTGCGATACCTCGCATTTCGAGCGCAACCGTCACCATGTCTGGCGCTGGCCCGAGTCTCTACCCCGGCGAGATGCCGCCGTGGGCTGTCTTCCAGTTTCCCCCTGATTCGGCGCCGCCTGCAATTCCCCCGCCCGTGGCCGACCAAGTTAGCTTTAGGAACCCGTTCCCCATCCCCGCACACATCTACAACGGCGCATTGGAGCCATGGGTTCCTCTTACCATTGCGAGTACCTACGCTGTCACCATCTCGCTGCTGAACAAATACAACCGCAAGCACGGAAACAAGCCCTGGGCAATCAGCAAGACGCGTGCTTTCCACGTCTTCGTCATCTTCCACAATGTGTTCCTCGCAATCTACTCCGCCGTGACCTGCTGGGCCATGATTCGGTCGCTCAAGCACTCCATTCCCCACTACACGGAGCATAACGCTGTGGTCGGTGCCGTTGACGCCCTGTGCAAAATTCACGGTCCGCGTGGGCTTGGCGATGCCGTCTCCTACAACCCCAACACCAGCCGCTGGGAAAGCAAAAATGCCCAGATTCGCGTCGACAGCACGGGGCTTCCTGACCCCACTGACGTGGGCAGGATTTGGAACGAGGGTCTGGCGTGGTGGGGATGGTGGTTCTATCTCTCCAAGTTCTACGAGGTCCTCGACACTGCTATCATTATTATGAAGGGCAAGCGCAGCTCCACCCTTCAGACCTATCACCATGCTGGCGCCATGCTGAGCATGTGGTCTGGCATGCGCTACATGTCTCCCCCCATTTGGATGTTCGCGCTCGTCAACTCTGGAATACACGCTATGATGGTATGTAATTGATGAACAACTCAAAGTACCACCACTGACGACATCAGTACACCTACTACACCCTCTCGGCCCTTAGAATTCGCGTCCCGAACCGTGTCAAGCGCACCCTCACTACGATGCAGATCACGCAATTCCTCGTCGGTGTCGCATTCGCAGCCTGCCACCTGTTCGTCTCCTACACTGTCCCTGTCTCGGTCGCATACAATGTCGCAGAGAAGGTTCTCCCCAAGCTCAACAGCTCCACAATTGCGTCCGTCGCTTCTTCGGTTACAAGCTCTGCAGCCGATGCTCCTGCCACCGCTGCTGCTACTGGTGCTGCCGTTGCTTTCCTTAAGAAGCTCGTCTACCGCGCAGCTGGCGATGAAGGCCTCGCCGAGAACGTGTACCAACCTGGTATCTCCTCCCCTGTCAGCGTCGCCGGAGCGGCCGTCACCGACCAGGCCCATCATATTATCCACAAGACCGTAAACCGCGTCTTCTACCGCACCGAGTACCAGCACGTCCCTTGCGTTGACACCTCTGGCCAAGCCTTTGCCATCTACCTAAACATGATCTACCTTGCTCCCCTCACTGTCCTATTCATGCGCTTCTTCTTCAAATCGTACATGAAGCGCACCTCCCCCAACGCCCGTCATCCCACCGACCACACCGTCATCGCCAAGTCTACCCGCGACGCCATTCGTGGGGTCGACCGCGAGATGGATTCCCTCGGCAAGTCTGCCGAAGATGGTTTCAGCTCTGCTATTATGAATGGTGCGTCCGCGCTTAGAGGGCGTACGGCGAAGCCGAATGGCGAGAGGAATGGGAGCCTCAGCCCTGTGAGCCCTGAGAACAAGCAGTTCATTGATTCATTCAAGGGCCGGGTCAGTGAGGAGTTGGAGAGGGTCGGAGAAGATGACGATCACACTAAGGAAAGGGCTAGGGATGTTGCCAAGGAGCTAGTCAGTGCGATGGAGGAGGAGCACGAGGAAGAGAAAGAGGTCAAGGAAGAGCAGCATGAGGAAGAGAAGGAGGTCAAGGAGGAGCAGCATGAGGAAGAGAAGGAGGAGGATACTGCCAATGGCAACGCATGAACAACGTTTTTGGGTAGACGTTGACAACCAAGAGATACCCGTGCCGAGGGTTCTCGGGGTGGGGACGGTATTAGTTTTGTGAACGGCGTCGAGCTTTCATTCTCTAGTACATGTAAGGCTTGTAGCGAGGCTGCTATTGGACTTGGAAAATGGTGTTGGAAGGTGGTTTGTTTCAACCTTTCGTGTACATGTATGCATAGCGATGGCGCTGCAGCGCAACTTGTTCAAACGGTCAACGGATAGATGGGATTGGAAGCTTATCCAACACAAACCAAGTTGAGTGGGACTCCAACATTGATTCTCAGAGGCTGGGAAAGGGAAACATTCTTTTGAACTCTGATAATACAATTGTTGTAATACTTGATCATTCATTCTGCGCATCTCTTTCTCTTGGTCACGATCCATGCCCACATGACGTTACACGATTCAGCGTAAGGAAGCTTCACCCATCCATGAACTCTTCATCAAACCCTTGACCGCTTTCTTTTTCACCTCTACGCCCTTCCCACCTCCATTCGTTGCCCCGTTCATTCCCTCGCCACCCCTCTGCCTCACAATCCCTTTGCCCCTCGCCGTCTCAGCACTCTCCTTCTCCCCGTCCATAGCAAAGATCTGTAACCCCCTCAAATGCGTATCCTTGCCATTTTGATGGTTCTCTAGGATCTTGATTTGCACTAAATGGCACCTCAACACTGGGATTTTGGGTTTCTTCTTCGTCCGCTGTGGAGAGGGATGCGCCATATTTGCTGTGAGAGGCGTGAATGGGTGGCGCGGATGCGGGCGAGGCAGTGTCGGTGTGCCCAGGTGCGCGTTCATTTGGCGGCCGACGGGGAGGGGTGGCGGGGGAGCGGGATCGAGGATCATGGGGTCGTTTGCTAGGGCGATGAAATCTTGGATAGCTGGTTGAGGAGCAGTGTTCTCGAAGTCGGAGGCTCCGTCGTCGATGTTTTGGCCCATCACCCGTGCTCCTCGAGCAGGTGTCTCGTGCACACCCAACAATCTCCCTCCATTCCCCCCCTCATCAACCTCATCCTCATCACTCTCATCTTCACCATCGCTTTCGCCATCGCCTACGCCCTCAAAATCCGCCCAGATCCAACCCCTCGGGCTCTCCAACCTCATCTCGCCCCACTCCACTAGATCGTTCATCCCGCTTCCCGCCAACAGCACAATGCGCGTCGGCGTATAGCTCTCATCGGCCTCGAAGTCAAGATATAGACGCAAACCTACGATGCGGACCAGTTTAAAGAAGTGGATGTTCAAGTAATGCGGCTGCGGGCCGTCGGATTGCCAGAATTGGTTGGTACTAGGGTGTCGGAGTTGCGGGATCGAGCAGCCAGGTTTGGAAGAGGAGACGGTCCATGAAGCGAGGGTGGAGATCTCGCGGAAGTTTGGGGGTGGCAAGTGTGAGGTTAGTTGGCTTGGTGAGGGAGGAGGAGATGCTGGAGAATGTTAGTTTTTGTTTCGTAGAACATGTTATTAGCAAAGGAGGATAGTACAGGTGACGAAGTCAACTTCGCTGAGGGGATTTGTCATGCTGTTGAGGGATAAATAGAATGGAAGGTGTAAACAACGTGACTGTGGTGGAGATAGCGGTCGTCTTATAGTGGGTCTGGACCGCTGAGCGATCTGAACAAAAACGGGGCAAACATTTAGAGTTGAACAAGGGACATGCCAACACAACATTAAACTTTCATATCAAACAAAAGGACGCGGGAGGAGCTTTCAAGCCACTCATGTCAAATCAGACTCACCTAGTAGTTCTTCTTCCTCGTCATCGCCCATCTCCTCCATCTCGCCCATTTCCTCTTCTAACAACTCTTCCTCTTCTTCTTCTTCTCCTTCAACGGGGCCTCCATCCTCAAACTCTTCATCGCTATCGGATAAAGCTGGCGCTTCCGGGGGCGATGGCGGGACCGGGGGTCCTCTCCGACGGAATGGCATGTTGTGGGCTTGTCGCTGCTCAGGTTGGCTATGCGAGGTAGGCGTTGAGCGCGATCATGAAATTGGATACAACCCGCCTACTTCTCTCAGGGTCTTATGAGCGTTGTTTGAAGGGTCTGACAACTGGACTGAAGAGAAATATGTGCCTCGACTAAGTTTTTAGACGTTGTGCGCCGTGACTTTTCAGAATAGTAGGTGCGAGTCGCCTGTGTTTGTTTTGCCTGCGTTGTTATTCAAAGATCGCCGGTAGGTGAGATGGCAGGAGCGTCTCAAAAACCCCAGCGGTGGGAGATATTTCGATCTAGAGGATTATGTGATCTAGAAGGGCGGCGGCACCAGGTGTCGACAGAATTCGTGTCCGCTTAGGTCAGCAAAGCCCCAGGCAACACTAAGTCAAATTTACTGTCTTTTGCGCGAGAAATAACTCTAAATAGCGTTCTATATATAATTTACTCTATTCTTAACAGTCTTAGATTAAAATTAGGTTAGAAAACTATAATATAACCTTGATTGTATACTGATTTGTACGAGGCAGAGGTTTAGTGTTGGGCGGACACGAATTCTGTCGACACCTAATGGCGGTGATATAGGCGAGGAGTTGATGCTCAGTTCGCTCTTTCATAGTGTAAACGAAAGTGGAGAATGTACTAGTCCTGCCTTAGACTAGCGTAGTATTATGAGGAAAGAGCGTTTGGCCGCGAAATACTCAATCTTCTATTCTTGGCATGGTTTCCTTTTTTTACTATAATATGAGGGTCAATTCTATAAATGCTTTTCTGTTCTGTGAAAATCTATCTATTAGTAAGGGTATTAAACTCTTTGCTACGGCAATTCGAGCATTCACGTATGACAGTATGTAAGAGAAGCAGACAGTAGAAGTATTAACAAACTTTGCCGACGTAATGACGGACCATTCAGGTAGAGACCTTTACCGGAAGGCACCTCGGTATGCTTTTTCCAGTATCATGAAAAGCAACGCAGAATTGTTGATGCGACCATATCGGTTAGGCACTCAATTCATCAGACCTCCATGCCATGCTGTGACAACGCAAGGAGGATTGGTATGGCTTTAATTTTATCATAAAACGTAGGATCGTTCCACTGCATCGTTTGTGAACGCGCGGTTTGGCGCGAGGAATGCGAAAGATATATCTCGGCACCAAAGGGAGCACTCAGTACATAAGGGCAGCGGGTCAGCCACGCATTCTCATAGACCACGAACACTCATCATGAAGCTTACCGCATCTTTCCTTATCGCCTTCGCGGCTTCAGTTTACGCCACACCTATCGTCCCAAGGTACGCATGCACGTAGCCTTAACCAAGGACTACCGGCCTCTACACTCAGCTGCTGACCCCTGTACAGAGACGATCCACCAAAAGACACCCCAGTCAAAACACATATATATGTCTGTCTCGATGCCGACTTCAAAGGAACCTGCCAGAATTTCGAGGTCGAACCTGGCAAATGCTGTACGTTATACATCTTCCCTCTTCAGTTCTCTTACTGATAGAGATTTGTAGACAATGTGACCGACGACTGGAACGACAAGATCAGCTCTGGCGGTCCTGACAAGGACACATTCTGTGCTGCCTACCAGAACTATGAATGCAATGGCAAAGCGTTTCCGTTCACGTACCCGGGCATAAGAGATTTGACGAGGTATGGGTACAGTGATGTGATTAGCTCGTACCGATGCGATTGGCTGGGTGGGTTTGAGGGTCCAAAGTGAGCACGATAGGAAAATGAAGGTAGACTCATGAAAGATGAACGAAGAAATGCAAGTTGAATTCAGAATCTTTTCCATAGCCATAAGACGTGTCAAACAAGAATAAAATCCTATCCCCCAGCACCTGTAACGCCCGTCGCGCCGAGGTATACACACATGGCCATCCATCTCGTCAAATATGAGAAACATCTCCGCCAATCATGATATTCCTTATGCTCACGTCGGCCTCTCGTAGATAGCAGCCACGATAGCGTGGTCACGCTCGAAAGGCTCAAGAGTGAGCTGGTACTTGGGCTTGAGACCCATTTCCCTCATCTTCTGGACTTCTTGTGCGAATACAACCTCAGGCTCCGCGGTACTGTCGATACAGTTGGCTTTGATGGAGATGAGAACACCGCCACCGACCTTCAAGAAAAGGCTGGCATTGAGACCGACGATACGTGCTTGGTCTGTGGGAAATTAGCTGTTGTTCAAACTTCGTAGATTTTTCAAACATACCAGGCTGAGCAACATCGGCAAAGATGACATCGACCATAGGGAGCAACATGCGGTACTTGAGCGGGTGACGGGCATCGTCCACAATGGGAATAACGTTCGTGCGGTGGGTCGCCATGTTGATCAGATCACGGCCAGATCGGTGCGAGAACTCGACGGCGTAGACAGTACCCTCGGGGCCAACAATGTCGGCTACGTGGCTTACACTAGTACCAGAGGCAGCACCAAGATACCTAAAGGTTGTCAGTCTATGTCTCGAATGTTCGTGTACTAGCATTACTTACAGCACCTTAGCGCCAGGACGAATGTAAATCTCGTCCAGACCACCCAAGATAGCAGCTGCAAGCTTGCTTCGGAAGGGGTTCCAAACGCGGTATTCGACGGAGGTAGCAGGAGCATCGCCGTCGGTCTTGTCGTTTGAAGCAACGCTAATACGCTTCTCACTGTAGACACTGACGCCGGGAGTCAGGTTCTTGGTGAGCAGGTGGTCTTCCTTTCCGCGTCCGACAAAGACACCAGCGTGACGATGGGGCTCGACAATGACCTTGCTGGGTAGCTGTTAGCTCGGACTCAATCAAGTCCTGCAAAGTACTTACGCCCCGCCTCGAGCACCACCAGCGCCTCCGCGGCCACCGCGAGGAGCCCCGCGGCCTCGTGGTGCTCCTCGAGCACCTCCCCTGCCACCGCCGCGTCCTCCACGATCACCGAATCCGCCTCGTCCACCGCCTCGTCCTCCACGGCCGCCGCCACGATCGCCGCCGAATCCGCCCCTGCCACCGCCGCCACGTCCGCGCGGTGTAAATGCCATTGAATTTTATGAGATCACTTGAGAGTGCGACTGTGTGGTTTGAGGCGACTGTAGTGGAAAACGTTTGAGGAAGAGCTTGTCGCGACCCAGAAGTTGAGCTCGCAAAAATTCTTAGCGCGAACCAGCTAATTGGGTAATCGCGCCGGGAAAAGGTTTTTGCGTAGCCTCATCTTGGCAGTCCCGGCTCAATCCAGGCTAGCGCTTCGGCAAAGCCCACGACGATTTTGCCAACTGCGAACAACATCAACGACCTTCAACTAACCACACAGGACTCCAACCCACATTCACGATGGTACGTTGCCCGTCCTTCTGCACCCGCTATAATCCCTCGCAGCAAATGCAGTTGTCTGAGATGTCTGGAACACTTCTCGTAATTTGGCGAAGTGTTCCCGCACTTTTGATACGGCTGTAAACATTCGAAAATGCGACACCAGCTAATTGGCACTCAGGTCCGTTACGCCGCCGTCGAGATTCCCAACGAGAAGTCTGCCCGCGCTCGCGGCAGCTACCTCCGTACCTCCTTCAAGAACACCCGCGAGACCGCTCAGGCCATCAACGGCTGGAAGCTCGAGCGCGCCGTTACCTTCCTCGGCAATGTCATCGAGAAGAAGGAGGCCGTCCCCATGAGGCGATATGCCGGCGGCACTGGCCGAACCGCGCAGGGTGAGTGGCCCTTGATTTTAAATATGGCGTGGAATTTGAAGAACGGGAGAGGACATGGGAAATGCGACGCTGGAATAAGAAATATATAATTTGGGTGGCAATGTTGACGATATACAGGCAAGGCTTTCGGTGTCTCCAGGGCCCGCTGGCCCGTCAAGTCCGCCGAGTTCGTTCTCGGTCTTCTCAAGAACGCTGAGGCCAACGCCGACACCAAGGGCCTCGACACCAGCAACTTGATCGTCAACCGCATCCAGGTCAACCAGGCCCCCAAGCAGCGAAGGCGCACATACCGTGCTCACGGTCGTGTATGTACCACCACGCATGCACGCACAACATCTACTAACATGCCCAGATCAACCCGTACATGTCGAACCCGTGCCACATCGAGTTGATTCTCACCGAGGCCCCCGAGAACGTGCAAAAGGCCGACAAGGATGCCGCAGTCCGGTTGAACACCAGGCAGCGTGGCCGTGAGACCCGCCGGGCCATCACTTCTGCGTAGATGGGTGTAAAGGAGGGGTTGGTTGGTGAATGAAAACGGGGATGGCATGGGAACGGTCAGGAGTCAATGAGCGAATGATCATAGGGCTTTTTCCACTTTCATGTATGTCCCGGCATGATTGGGACTCATTTCTCTGGTGTCTGGTCACAAAATAAGAGGCCTTTTGCAAGACATCGGTTCACAAAGGTTCACTCGTGTGTGTTCAAGTCGATCATAACGTGCTGTATAAACCAGCAACTAATGACAAAAATAACAAGCTCCAACTCACGACTACGTGCCCGGCCGCATCTTCGTTCCCCTCGCCTTTTTGTCCTTCTTTGAACCCCTTTGCTTCTCCGCCTAGATACAGGGCTCCCAATTTCGTCAGAGCGCCACTACTATCGAAGAGCGCCACTCCGTCTCCAGTCCACTCATTCGCATCCTTGGTCCTAAAAGCGCCAAACCACGCATACTTCTCGACATAATCCTCCCCGTCCAAATACGGCAACGTCTGATTCATCATCTGCAGCGTCGCCTCAGCATCCATCTGCGGCAGCGCCAATTCAGTAACCCAAACCTTGATTGGATCTTTCCTCGAAGTATTCGTATTGTAAAACTCATTCAGCGTCCCCAGCCAACCTGCTAACCCAGGAAAGCCGCCATACCAATGCGCTGCCACAAAGTCTGATGGACACCCATTCTCCTTGTCGATGTCATAACAGCTCTCGTTGAACTTCTTCAACCAGTCTAACCCATTTCCTGAGCCTGTCGTACTCGGATGCGAGATCTTCCATTTCCTGTTTCCGTTTCTGTAGGGGACTATGTGGTCGATATAGGAGCGGGCTGCGTCTTCGGGGGCAATACTGCTACCACCGCTGTCTTTGGATCCATCGGGCTCGTTGAAGGTGAGTATGTGGGTAGAGGAAGAAGGGAGAGACGCTATTTGTTGGGAAATCTGTGTGGAAGAGGCCTCGTCTGTGCCGTGAATCAAGGGAACGAAAGACAGGTTGTTGGAAGGGACTTGTGATGGCGGGTAGACGGCCCAGTTGTAGAACCAGGATATTGGCGAGCTTGAAGTTGTGAGGAGGCTGTTGTCTGGAGCATGAGCATCGCCGACGTAAGAAAGACCGCGCTTGGAGTTGTGTTGGCCAGTTGTGAGAGTTGTGAGAAGTAGAAGGCTGAGTATCCTTCTATTTCGTATTCTGCGGTGGTTGTTTGCTGGGTGCATGCTTGAGGCGGGCGTATGTGTTGTGATGCCAATGTCCAGGTACGAGGCTTGCATTCTATATACAATCTAGGTTATATCTCGTCTGCATTAAATCCATTTCAAACGATACAGGTGTGGTAGTGCGCTTGCCACTTCCCAAGGTCTGCTGGGCCTACGTCATGTACAAAACTTGGCAGGTGTGATGGGGAATACTGAGATGATTTGTGGAATATCTCTTGGACTGACCTTTGAAACGGAATTAGAAATAATGTTGATTATTGGGATTGGGATTAGGTTTGGGAAAGCAGACGAACCCGTTGAAGATGGAATCTTGGTTTTTGGAGTTTTGGTTCGGCGTGCTGTGCAATACGCATATGTAACTTCCATTTACCGCCAGCACCTGGCTTCGGCGGGGATTGACGCCTTTCATTCAATGTCTGCCATAGTGAGCTTAACGTGTACACGCTTCATTACTTCCTCCAATGGAACAGCACGTCGATGTTGAAGATGCAATGGTGACAGACCGCTGAGACGCATCCCGGCCCAAGCGAGTATCGGCCCGCCCATCCACTCCTTCCCCAGATCACCACTCCACCAAACCACTTTATCCACCTCCGCCGAACCCCATCACCACCACACGACACGGTGACATTCCCACCCGCACCTTTCACGGCTGTTGTTCGCTTATCGTTACCCTCGGCAGGCTGGTCATTATCCCGAAAGAAGCTCTTCTTGCAGCATGACGGGCAGCTCGCGGCCGATGTCCCGGGAACGGGATGCAATCCTGGCAGATGGCATATGTATGTTAATAATGATCCTTTTCGTATAGATCCTAGTCGTTCGGCATTCAACAAGCTTCTTTTAAATGCAGCTTTTGTCCGCCACTCTGTCATTTTCCTCCCTCTCACTCGCGTTACTTGTCTAATCTTACGTATATAAGCCGACGGCGCGAGTTACGGCACTTTCATATCGGGATCGAGTACTGCGATGACTACAGAAGTCGATCACAAGGCTGCAGGCGACCACATTTCCAGCGATGTCGCACCCGCACCCGGTCATGGACCTTCGGTCTCCAAGCTGCAAGTGCCACCTCTTGTGGTCGCAATGTCCCAAGAGTACCGATCTGAAGCTGAAGCAAAGTTGCGGAGAAAGGTGGACACGCGACTCTTGCCGATGATCATTCTCATGTACATCATGAACTATCTCGATCGCAACAACATTGCTGCTGTGCGGTTGGCAGGTTTGCAAGACGAATTGAGGTTGACGAGCACACAGTATCAGGTAGGTCATGATTGTCCTCGAGGAGTTGCAAGGCTAATGAGAACAGACTGTTATTTCTATTCTGTTTATAGGCTACATCATCATGCAAATTCCGTCGTCTGTATGCCATTGCGCGCTCGTGTGACTGCTCCTGACATGTGTAGTAACTTATTCCTCAACAAGACGGGCAAGCCTGCCATATTTCTTCCTGTCTGTATGATGATATGGGGTATCA
Source organism: Massarina eburnea CBS 473.64 (assembly GCA_010093635.1). Lineage (NCBI taxonomy): Eukaryota > Fungi > Ascomycota > Dothideomycetes > Pleosporales > Massarinaceae > Massarina > Massarina eburnea. Next base: position 818,951 of record MU006782.1, read on the forward strand.
TATCAGGCGCAACAGGGGCCTGTCAGAACTTTGGTGGTCTGGTGACATGCCGATTCTTTTTGGGGTTCATTGAGGCTGCATATTTCCCTGGATGCCTGTTTTACCTCTCATCGTGGTATACGAGAAAAGAGTTGGGTTTACGAACTGCAATACTATATTCTGGATCGCTCATCTCGGGTGCATTTGGAGGACTAGTTACTGCTGGCATCACCAGTAACATGGATCACATCAAGGGTTTACGGGCATGGCGATGGGTGAGTAGATTCCCAAGTACAATCTGTCACGAGTATCCGTGCACGTGACACTAAGACCTTGGCATACGCTGTCTAAGTCGACGTGCGTTGAGGCCCCCCGAATTAGTTTTGCTGACTCAATATATCCAACATAGGTATTCATAATCGAGGGTGTCATTACGGTCATAATTGCCATTACTGCCTTCTGGATCTTGCCCAACTTCCCGCGGACTACCCCTTGGCTCACCGAGGAGGAACGACAGTTGGCGGTATACCGATTACAGGAAGATGTCGGTGAAGATGACTGGACGTCTTCGGAATCGCAGACCTTCTTCCACGGATTCAAGCTTGCCTTGCTCGACGTAAAGACATGGATCCTCACTGTTCTCATGCTGGGTATCGTCTCCTCTGCATCTGTCACCAATTTCTTCCCAACAGTAGTGAAGACGCTTGGATACGACAATGTGAAAACTCTCCTGCTCACGTCACCCCCGTACGTACTAGCAGTCATCACGACTTACCTGAATGCGTGGCACGCAGATCGGACTGGAGAACGGTTCTTCCATATTGTTCTCCCCCTCTGTGTCGGCGTGGCGGCATTCATCCTAGCCGCGGCCACACATTCGGTAGCACCTCGTTATGTTGCTATGATGCTCATGGTACCGGGTGTCTATACTGGTTACGTTGTAGCCTTGGCGTGGATCTCAAACTCTCTACCTCGTCCAGCTGCCAAGCGTGCTGCGGCTCTCGCCTTTATTAACGCGATATCGAATACTAGCTCCATCTACGCTTCATACATGTACCCGCAGCCACCCTCTGGACAGCAGCCGAACTTGGTTGTCCCATTGAGCGTAGACTGCGCTACCGCGGTACTTGCAATCATTATGGCGGCAGTCATGAGAATTGTTCTGAGCAGGTTAAACAAGAAGCTTGATAGGGGAGAGCATGTTGAGGGTGCTATCAATACAGTTCCAGGCGTGACACAAGAGCACGGGTTCAGATTCTTGGTATGATCGTTGTGTCCACAACCTCAATTTGAATTGAAATTGCGTTGTCAAAAGGCAACAAGGCAGAAATTAAGTTAAATCATCAAAGACATGTGCTCGAGATGATGTCTCGGCGCATTTCTTTTTCTTGGGATCTTAACACTATGTGAAATCAGCCACAGAAGTACTCTGCCCTTTCAATATCAATCTCTGTGTTCGCATTTTACCTACACAGCTGATCCCTTCCCAAAGTCTGTCTTACCTTGCCCTCCCCTCTCAAGGCTACGAACCAGTGCGACGACAACACCCGTGATACTACACAACGCAACCGTCAGCAACATGGTTGCTAGCGGGTTCCCATTTCTCATCGGCATCAACTGATAATGAGTCATATTCATGTGCGAGCACGGTAGGGGTGGAATATGTTGCCATAGTCGGTTAGCGGCGATTGAATGACGGATGCAAGCTGAAACTCGGAGAGCAATTGAGGTGTTTTCAAGCTGGTAGGTGCGTGCATACGAGGACTGGAGGAAAAGGAAAAACAGTCCTGAAGATGAGCATATTCTAAGCTTCCGTCAGACAGCTGTGCTACTGTAACTAATTTGTCATCCAACTCAGCTCCGAACGAAAAGGTCCCTAATGAACAACCTAAATTTATACATAAATCGCTTTTCAGTCTATTCACAACTTCAGTATATCTGCTTCTCACTCACATTTGATTCAAGCCCACCTACCCTACTTGTCCAAAATGCCTGTGCTCGCATCCACACTATCTTTTGAGGGAGCCGTCTCCAAGATCCTCGAGCTCAAAAAAACGTTCGAAAGAGAGCGTCTTGTCTTCGTCAAAGGCGAGATCATGGTCTCCTGGCTGCGCGGGCTTGGAGCCACATTATCCGACCTTGATGCCATCCAGACCGTCAGCAACTCTCTGAAAGGCGACCCCACACTCCCTTTTCGCAAGTCAAAGAATGGTCGTTTTCTCTTCGACTTCGACAATAACCAGCTACGCCGCCTCGAGTTCCAGGAATTCGTCCTGTCGGCCACAGAGGACTTTGTGCGTCACGACTCGGAGAAGACACGCACGTTTGAGGAAGTGAATAGAGATCTTCAGGGAAACACGGCACTGCATGCGCTGTTCCTATTCCAGTCCATTATGATCAGGGGAATTCCAACAAAGCATCGTCCCATGCTGGATTACAACTTGAGCGAGTACGTGTGTACATTGTTCAATTTGAGAACAGTCACGACGGCAAATCTAGTTGGAGAGCCTGCGCTCGAGGGTGTGCATGCTGATGGCGTCGACTTCACGATGACAACCTTGTTGGGGTCGAACAACATGACAGACGACAGTGCCATCACGTATGTGCATGAAAACGCGGAGAAGACAGGTGCAAGGTGGCATGAGATGGATCCCAAACTCCTCAGGGGGTCGCATCAACACAAGCATTTCATGGACACGCTGTTGTTCGCCGATGCGGAGCGGAAGCACAGTCTTTCAGCCGTGGAAAGAAAGGACAAGAGCCACGACGCTACGCGAGACATGTTAATATTCTTCACGAGGAAGCCCGTGGTCGAGGGACATGTCTCGTACAAATACGATTCATTGGTTGATCACAAGACGTTGCCTTTAACGGTGAGCTTGGATGAGCAGAAGAACGAAGACTAGGCGAAAAAGTCGGCACAACGACAATGGTGGCAGAGGTCAAGGCACCGCGACATTTTCTGGGGTCTAGGCAGAGAATAGCATGGATGGATTCCCTCCACGAACCCATGTGTATCACGGACTCCATGGACTCCGGAATCGAATGGAGGATTCAAAGTATAGTGTTTACTATATTAAGTATAGCTACTACTAGTACTATTACAGTAAGACTAAAAAATAAAGTTCATCTATTTACATATTCTCTTACGCTTTTAATTATGCTATTCCTATAGAAGTTAGCACTGATTGATTAACTCCTGCGGCAATCCTCTATGCACTCCTATCCACGGAGGATTTTCCATGGACACGGAGTCCATCCATGCTTTTAACCGGGTCTAGGGCCTTATTTGGGTACCGACTCATGTATTGGGGGAAAATATTTCGAAAAAAGGACATGAATATGAGAGCTAGTGCATCCTACCTTTTGGACAATAAAATGGGGGTTATTTTGGTATAAGACCAGGCAACACGCGAATTATTGGTGACCATAATTGACAATATTGATAAATAGATCTTGATTATGATGCATAACTTGTCAGACTAGCAATTGAAATCGCGTTGGTGCTATCATTCAGAGCAATTACTCTACCATGGTATCTACGTATATGATAGCCCATTTGTAAACGGCGCAATACTACCATGCGAAGTGTCGCGATCCTACAGACAGCTCAACGCGACTGGGCGGCCCCCACAGTGCTAGCGCCAACATTCTCAGTTTCTTTAAGAAGAGCACTTATCCCTCCCACGGACCAACCCTATTATCTCCTAATAGGAGGCTTTCTTCGCACGTAACGAATACTAAGACTCTGTGGCTAGTATGTGGCTGATACAGTGCACTTAGTCTTAATTAGGCAGAATGGGTTGGTCTGTGGGAGGGATAAGTGCTCTTCTTAAAGAAACTGAGAATGTTGGCGCTAGCAGTCCACGCAGGGGAAGGGGGATTGTATACATTTTGAGGCATGAACAGTGCTGACTGACTGTATTACGGACGTGGGTCTCATATCTAGCGGTCTGGGCATGTGGAATAAGCGGTCCCCTCAACGCCACTGAATGTATACGATTAGTCAAAGCGGTCGTTGCTGTGAAACGTGTAGATATTCTATAAGCATCCCGCAGATCTTTTGCTTACGATTTTGTAATATTATCCTGTGATGACGTGGTGAGTCTGATGGGGTCGTTCAGCTTTAATCTAAGTATTCCGAATCCTTCCAGAAGGGGAAACTGGTAAGGATAGTAGCGTTGCGGCGCAGGTGTGAATGCAGATGTGAATGTTGGATCCATAGATAATGTATTGGTAATCTTATATAATCTAAAGTCTTTGCATCGTTCGTTGCGCACCATAAATCTTTCACTTGAAAAAAAAAGTCCCGCTCATCGATGCGACAATGCTGTCATGGCTAACAAAGAAATTCCCACCGCCGATGAATCTATCGGCGTCGTCAAGAAGCGCATCTCAAATGACTTCACGCCAATGGCTGGACCGCACGAAATCGCCGCCTTCACTTTAGACGACGCCCACAACCCATTCAATTGGTCATATGTCCGTCACACCTCATTCCACTCTCTTCAACTCTAACACCCGCCCCAGCGCAAGAAAAGTTTCATCGTTTTCGTCGGCATAATCGCGATCCTCAACAGCACCTTCGATTCATCTCTCCCCAGCGGCGCCATTGACTTTATCGTCTCTGACTTCGGCGTGACCGACCGTGTACAACATGCGCTGCCCATCTCTATCTACCTGATCGGTTACATTCTTGGTCCTTTGCTCTTCTCACCGCTTAGCGAGATATACGGCCGCCGCATTATCATGGTCCCCAGTTTCGCTTTGTTCACGCTTTTCACTCTCGCTTGTGCGCTCTCGCCAAACTGGGAGGCATTTCTAGTATTCAGACTGATCTGCGGAATCAATGCATCCAGCTCTATTGCGATTACAAGTGGGATTTATGCAGATATCTTTCAAGATTCGGTTGTGAGAGGGCGTGCGATTGCTTTTTACATTGCGGTAAGTTGTGCGTGCAAGTCGCGCTGCTGTGGACTGATGCTTGTAAGGCTACCTCCTTCGGTCCTCAACTGGCTCCTCTAGTGTCAGGCGCTCTGTCACCCATCAATTGGCGCTGGACTTTTTGGGTTGGTTTCATCATCCTGGGGGTTTCTTTTATACCCGTGTTATTTCTCCCAGAGACATTCAAGCCAGTGATCCTACGGAACCGTGCGTTCAAGCTGCGCAAAGAGACCCCCGGGCGCCGCATCTACGCGCCGATTGAGCTGCAGAGACGCGGTGCGAAGGAAATGATGACGGTGACGCTGGCAAGACCAATTCGGATGTTGTTTGGAGAGCCAATCGTTCTGCTAAGTAGTTTATACCTAGCGTTTGCTAGTGCTATATACTGTATGTATGCAACAAGGAATTATAGAGGATGATAGCTGACATGTATATAGTTTTGCTGTTCGAAGCATATCCATTCATCTTCCGAGACATCTACCACATGAATTATATCGGCGCCGGTCTTGCCTTCATTCCCAGTATGTATTCCACTCACATTTTCCACATTCTTTCTTTCTGATAACCCTCGCACACAGTCGCCGTCGGCTCGATTCTCGCCTTCTTTATCTCATTGGGCTGGGACGTCTACTTCCGCCATGCACAAAACCTCGGCCACCGCTTTGCCAGCATTAAAGAATACGAGCGTCTTCCACTCGCCTGTCTCGGCTCCATCTGCTATGTCATCTCCATATTCTGGCTCGGCTGGTCAGCCTCTCCGCACATCCCATGGATTGCACCTATGCTCTCAGGTGTTCCCTTTGGTGCTGGCTTCGTGCTTATCTTTATTGCGTTGCTAAACTACATGACTGATGCATATCACGACTATGCTGCCAGTGCGGCTGCGGCGGCAAGTTGCACGCGGAGTGTGTTTGGCGCGCTGCTTCCGCTCGCCGCGTCGGCTATGTATGATCGGCTGGGAGTAAAATGGGGAATGGGCTTGCTAGGATTTTTAAGTCTAGCATTAGGGGTGGTGCCATTTGCTTTCATTCAGTATGGCGAATCAATTCGGCATAGGAGCACTATGTGTGCCCAATTTGCACGAGAGCGGGTTATAGCAGAAGCCAGAGAATAGCATGGATGGATTTCCTCCACGACTCTACATGGATAATGGACTCTATAGCCTCTGGAATCAAATAGAGGATTCAAAGTAGTGAGCAGTTAGCTCTAATTAGTATAGCTACTAATATACTATTAGACTAGTATTAGTGTAAAGCTATGGAATAAACTTTATCTATTTATTCTTCTGCGCTTTTAATTATGCTAGCCCTATGGAAGTTAGCACTAAGTAGGTCTCCAGCCGCAATGTTCTATCTAATCCATCTATCTATAAAGGGTTTTCCGTGGACGTGGGGTCTATCTATGCTTTTAACTGGCAGAAGCACAGATGGATATGTAGTATATATCGAGTCGGTCCTATCTAAGGATCATATGCTTAGTGTTTTAAGTCTAGCTTAAGGTAGAAGAACTACTCCCTGAACTCTACCAACCCTTTAAGCTTTCTGCTCATGCCTCTACTTAAATCGTCATGCATTTATCATAGCTTAAGACTAATATCTACGTAGCTTACTGTAGTAGTTAGACTAAAACCCAATTACTCAGGGCTGAGACATTATAGGTTTTTCAAATACAAATACTTCGCGGGTAGCTGAGACTCCAACATCTTTTATCTCTTTGTTCTCATCGTACGAATTGCGACAGGCCTGAAGGTGGGGCGTCCTGTAGTGCTGAGTTGCCTAGGTTCAATACGGCCTCGACACTTCAACAGTATTATAAACCGCAGATTCTTATAAGGGAGCAGTAAGTAAATGCTAGTAATAGATCTTGATCAAGTGCTGAATTCATCACTGGCTGTTGAGCTTCTCCGTTAAGAGTCACGCATAGGTCTTCACACACATATGCTAGCATAATGGTCAACGCATTATACTGCGTAAGATACCCGCATCAGCATAAAGAGTGTGTAATTTGATCCGAGCAGTATAAAGCCCGCGCCGCGCTCTCGAATCTTCCACGTGACGTAACGCTGCTCCTATTTAGGTTAGCGCCTTGAGACCCTGCTCAGTTTCAAGGTCCGCGCGTCACTCAACATCCTTCCCTCAACAGCATCCACCACACCCTAGCCAACATCTGCTTCACTTCTCCATCTGCACTTATTGTCACTGCGGGTAAAATACGACTATCGCTTCACCTGACCATGATCATTTCGCCTGTCAACGCCCACAAAGAATCTGGTCTTGGCAGCATATAGTATTACACAACCTACCGCGCACGTACAATGCATTCACGGAACCAAGACTGATCAACTTGTGCAAACAAAACGCCGCCCCATCCTTCCTCAACTGTCTAGCAACTACAACATTTACCACGCGCAATCGTATCCTCTCTCCCGCAACAGGCAGCAACGCGCCACACCAGCTGACGCCACTCATCATTTACGCCGCTCGCTATCAAGATGGACTTCTCCAATAATGTATTCCAAACGAGGTCATCTCCTACAATCTCTAGCGACACTATGAGCCACGCAAAACTAGTGCAGGCTTGCCGATTCGGTTGGGCTGCTGGGACTGACGACGGAACTTCGGCCTCGACACCTGCCCCTGCTCCCTCACTGGTGTGTCCGCCTCTCACTGCATCTCTGGAAGATACTCGGGCAAGACGACTCACGCCGTGCCGGGGACGCCTATACCATCAACTTACTTGCTCTCATCGTATCCGGACGGATCTTGTAGAAGACTGCGGACCAAATTGCCTAGAACCTCACGGGTTGATCTCTCAAATTCCTTTCTACTGTAACGAGTGCGTCGAAAACGAGTGCGCAAACATATGGAACGCTCGTGAAGCAAACCACAACGCTCTTTACCCGTCTATGGGCCAAATGACGCGGGAACAGTACAACATGTGGTATGACGAGCGCCGGCAACTAGAGAAGGAGCTCGCCAAGGATCGCACAACGTACGAGCTACAGTTGCGAGCAAACACACGATCGACCAACGTCTCCTCGGCGCTCGAGATGAGTAAAGAGCAGGCGGATTTTGCAAACGAGCTAGACTCATTGTCTCTCTCGCTCATGACTTCAAATGAGGACACGGGAAACTACGAGCAAGCTCAGCATCGACACCGAATCAGCTTGCCGAATGACGCGTCGGAGCAACTCCACTGGGGCCTCAACTCACTCGCTCTTGATCGGGGTTCTTGCGGCGTGGAGTATTCTGGAACCCAGTCTGTCCAGCCTTTGCGTACGATGACCAAGGAAGAAATCTGGAAACAAGCGCGTGGATCGAAGTAGGATATTTGCGTAAAAGAAAGACCTGTAGGATACGAATAAAAAATGGTCGTCTGACCTCAATTAGGGTTGCATTGGGACAAAAGGATTGGAAACGGAGTACGTATTTGCATCGAAATGGCGTTCACATCGGAAAGGTGTACGATCCTAGCTGTATACTTAATTTGCCTGACCGCTCGACGAAGTCACATCAGAAATAGATCGTGTCTCTCAGCGATTGCCGGCTGTATGTAAAATAAGATCAATGTCGTTAACATCATGCCTACGTTTTCGGCACATTTACTTCTCTTGTGTCTCTATCAATTCGTATCAGATGCGTCATTTCCAAAACGTTGAAACAGGACCTATATTGGGACGACCTAAGCTCACTTCAACAACTACTTGGATAAGAGAAATCCATTGAGACGACGTTTGTCGCAAAGACAGCGTACGATACAGCGAAAAACCATAACCAAATTCTGACTTTAGAGATCACGACTCGACGCTTCTCATGCTTCTGGCAGCAAACATTACCATGGTATAGACAATTGAACTCGAGTTCAATGCCCGCCACAATTCTCTTCTATCACTACTTCCGCTTCTTAGTCTTGAGGTACCGCCCTTGAACACTGAGTAATAAGTCCATTGTGTATTTGAAGGCTATGCAGACAATGTAACAAGTAGCTTGAAAGTTTACTGTATACGATCTAAAATTATGCGCTCGTATTGGGCTAGGTATCATAGGGCTAAGGGTAGTACCGCTAATGATGCCCCACCACGGCACACAAGACTGTTGAAATACCTCCCACTATCTTTTCCATGCGACTCCACCGCACTTGTTAGATTCCTTGCAATGCGTTTTGTTGCTGTATATAATAGATTTAAAGCCTCAAAACTTCATCAGTCAACACCATCCGCTTCACAGCGATTCATCTTCGATGGTCTAGTGGTCATGATTTCCGCTTGTCAACCAATAATTGGCGAGCGCGGGAGACCGGGGTTCGATTCCCCGTCGGAGAGTCATTCTTTTTTGCCTTTTTTTTGCTTGTGGGATGCCTGCCACATTGTCTGTTTTTCTGGGGTGAGACGGAAGGGACGATGGAGGAAGTTGGCGTTGTATTGATTCAACAACGCAGTCGAGAACCCGGGAGTTTCTTTTTTTTCATTTCTGTTTCTGATGCATCTATGCGATTGCGCTCCCCTTCTCATTTGCCAGAGCTTTTAAGGCAATGGATATTTATACAATCTGACAGCTTAGATCATGCAGCCAAACCCAGCTAGTTGTAGTGGCACGGTAGCACTGCTGTTTCCCCGCGGTACGATGAGGGGCCGGTAGGTACTTGCGATGAACGTCGACGCATTGTTTCCAGTGCGATTGGCCCATGAAGTCGAAATGTAGATCCATAGATGGAGTCTATTAATGAAGATTGTCACTCAGATTTCAATCTAATGTTAGTGTATCGCATTCAGGAATAACGGTATCCCCTTCGAAGCTTCCTTGTACCACCGGCTCTCCGCAATGATCGCAACAACGCATACATATTTCTTCTGTCCCAAGCTCAAGCTTATGCCGTCATCCTCAATTCTTGCATCCTCTGTCCCCAGGCTCTCTCTGCATATCTATCTCTCCTTCATCCCTCGACTATCCGGTCCCCAAGCAGCTTCCTTACGGTACAAGTAGTTTAAAGGCACCATGGATGACGAAGCCCGACAAGCCCTCGCCAGCATGGCAATGCCGCGTCGACCCATAAACTTCGTTCCCGCAAAAGAAGGCGAGATACTCGAGCTCGGCCACATCACATGTCGAATAATGGAAGACGGGTCGCGAACAGGTACACCATATTTCCCATCCACTCCACTTTCCACTCCCAATCCCTATAACCTGTTAACACAGCACCACCACCACCACCACCTAACATAAACTCCAGACAACCGCATAGGCTCCGCCGAATTCACCGTTCCGGCCTCCACCGCCGGCCCCCCAGCGCACTGGCACGAAATGCACGACGAAACCTTCCTCGTCACCCAAGGCACCATCCGCTTCCACGCCCCGGACAACACCCACATCGACGCGAAAGCCGGCGACTACGTGACGGTACCCACGCGCGCCCCGCACACGTTTTCCAACCCCTTTGATACCGAGGCCAAGTTCTTCAACACGTTTACGCCGGCGTTTTATATCGATTATTTCAAGATGATGGCCGAGGTGAGTAAGGGGGATGTGAAGATGAGCAAGGAGAAGAATTTGGAGATTATGAGTCGATTTGCTACCATGCCTGCGAAGCCCATGTTGGAGGAGATGGCGAAGCAGGGTTAGGGGAATGTTAGCGTGGAGCTGTGGAAACGGTGACTTGCTGGCAAATTCAGTTCGAGACAGACGTGAAGAGATCGCAATGTCAAATGTAATAGATTCTTTACCAACGCGGATATTTATACACGAACTACCTCCAATCCAGGGCTTTCCGCTGCGGTACCCTCCCAATCATCCAAGAGCCCCACGCTCTACCAGCCCATGCTGCAAAGAAAGGTATTTCGATTTGGTCCAACCACTTGGAAGAACGCCATGCCTTTTCACTCCACACCCAATGCATACTGGTCCTCTCAAAATGAGGTAAATGCCAACCAAAAACGCCACCCTATGACCCAGTCCGTCCCTAGAAGAACCCGATACCGAAGGTGAAATCGTATTAGAATGGTTTCGGGTCGATGCCGAGTTTTTTGTCGTCTTTTTCCGTCCCCGTCCAAAGGTTTCGATGGCGCGATCAAGCTGCCCTTTTCCAGATTTTTTTCTGTTTTGTGATTTTGGAGCTCGGCCGGGCAATACTGGCGCGGCCAGTTTATGGCCATTAAGATGAGGGTGTGTACACGAGGTTATCGTCAGGGTGGCCTGGCTGTCGATATTCGTGATTTTATCGCGCTGTGGTGGAGTCGGGATTGAAAAGAGACCGACCTGAGGAATCCCGGAGCCGCGCAGTTGTCAACAAAGGAAGGAGGTTGGTGAGCTTGCAGTTGCTCAAGCTGGGATGTGAGAGAACCCATGTGGGAATGCTGCTCTAAGTTGTGGCCAACGCAATGCCTGAGCCACGCTTCTTGTGGGGTTTCAAGCTGTCCTAGATTAGCACAGAGTCAGTATGAGAGCATGCAGACGCCTCATGGCGTGGGTAAGATTGTTGTAAAGCTTTGACAGGACGCGAATTACGCACTTCTGGCTCTGTCTCGTCAATGTGACGCTTGCGAGACTTGGAATCGCCATTAGTCCTGCCTTTCTTCTTCTTCCTCTCTTTGTCCTTGGGGGGCTTAGTCGGCTTGGCTTCTCCTTCGACAAAGACATCATCGGGAAGGTTCACACTTGACTTGTTAGCGAAGCACTTGTGGACTGATGTCGAGGACTTACTCTTTGGTGTGGATGATGCGGCAGAACATCTTCTCACGATCAAAGGCCTTGTTAACCTCATTGCTCTCGACAATCTCTTTGAAAGTGGTTGCAGGGTGGGAAATGTCAAACGACCGAGATCCTAGACGAGTCAGCAATACGTATAACTATAAGCATGGCAGATACATACCCTCTGGTACTGTTAGACCAATGTAGAAAGTGGAGGTATAGATGATAGTTGAACCATCTTCGGTCGACGGTTCGCCGCTTTCGGGAAGATCGGCCTTCCTGATCCAGTAATCCATAACCCCTTGCTTGACGCGTTCGATCTGTTCCTGGTTGGCGCAGCGGTGCGCACGATCGAATGCCTTCATATACGGGCGGGCCTTCCGCTTGAGGTCAAAGTCGCTCTCCTCGATGCCTTTTGCGAGTTTGCTGATCTTGGACTGGACCCAGCCCTTGAACTTTTCGTCCGCATCCTTTGTCAAGCTGGTGGCGACGACACTTAGATAGAACTTGTGGTCCTTTGTAAAGAAGGTGTGCCTTTCAAACAATGCATCCCACGTGGCTGAACCGTCTTGGATCCTCGTAACAATGTCGACGCCACGCTCGAATTCAGCCATGATGACTTCTTTCGTCGTCTTTGTGATCAAGTGGGTGGAACACATGGCAGGGTAGGCCGGGGTGATGACGGGCATGAGATGGGCGCGGTCGTTGCGGTTCTGAGTCGGGTTCCACTCGGGAAGGCCCAGTGGGTTGGTCTTGCTGACGTCTTTCAGCATGACGGGGCGCGGGAATGTCCAAGACTTCATCAGGTTGAAGAACTTGCATACGATGGTGGCGCCACAGGCGTTGGGGAACAGCTGGGCGATGCGAGCAACCATGATAGCCCACGCAATGCCTCCTGGGTAGCCGAAAACGGCGCCGTATATGCCACGCTGGTTGGACCACAGCTTGATTGTGCGCAAGGCATACCGAAACGACTTGTGTTCGGGCACCAAAGCCAGCAGCTCCTTGACCACGCGAGGGCCGTTGACGGTGCGGCCGCCGACGTCGTCCAGGCCACGCAGTATGGACACGTTGGAGAGATCGAGATCTTCGGGGATGGAGGGTTGCGACGGCAGCGAGCCGAATATCAAATCCAGGCTGATGCCGCGGTAGGCCATCTTGACGATCGGAACGTGGGCTTCGGGGACTTCGACGAGCTCGGAGATCTGCGACTTGTCCGACATGTCGCGGAACAGTTGCGGCCAGATGTCGAAGAAGTCTTCGCGCCTGACATTGCGCGGCGCAACGATGCAGGTGTCGATATCGGACGAGGGCCCGTACACGCCGAGGGCGAAGCTGCCAAACGTGACCACCTTTCCGCCCAGCTTGGAGATGGCCTCCTCGGACAGCTTCTGGCGGCGGCCGACGCGCGTGATGAACTCCTTGGTGACATTGGTCACGTGTGCGAGCACCTCCTTCCTGCAGCGTGTCAGCGGCGCGATGGGCGATGGGGGGAGGAATGGTTTAGCTGGCGACGTACCGCTTCTGGATGCCTTCGGGGGTCTCGAAGTTGTCGCGCGCCTTCAGACAGGAGACGAGCTCATCGGTCAGCTTCAGCTCGGCCGTGGTCGGCAGCGTGGTGCTGATGGGCTTGGTGGTGCCCCATTGCTTCTGCGGTTGTTCCTCCATGTTGATGCGCCGCCGTTGCAGTGCGGTTGCGGACTCGGGAGTGCTGCGGAGGTCTACACACGCAGGCTGGCACGCTGGGTTGCAGGGCGGGCGGGAGTGTCGGAGAGGTTATCGTGGGTTGCTTAGAAAGGCCTGTTTGATCTATAGCTCCCACATGGCGACGCGACCGGCAGCGGAGTGAACTGTGGTGGAAGACATCAAAGTCGCTGCCTTTCACAGGAAACGCGAAAGTTTCGGCACGTGACCTGCACCAGCCACAGCACGCGACAAGGGTAGCTCGTCAACTCCCGCACATAGCGACAATGGCGCGCAGGAACTCGCGTCCAGTCTAGTAATAGATTGCTATGTATTGTATGTCGATCAAGCATATGTAATAATAGCGCAAGCCTACTTTACGTCGAGAAGAACTCGCCCAGACGCTCATCCAGCCACTTCACGTCGTCTTTGCTGTCTCCTGGCCCGCCGGCCCAATGTCCCCATATGCTCGGTATTACCCTCAGCTCCCCGACTCCCGGTCGCATAGCTTGCACCTCTATCTCCGAATCCTCCGGTGGGAAGTAGAGATCAGTCTGCGAAGGTAGAACGAGCGCCTTTGCCTTGATTCCCTCCATCGCCTTCTTGAAGTCGCCGTTGTACGGTTCCTGGGCCGAGCAGTCGGCCGCCTGCCAGGTGTGCGCCATCACCAACATGTTCTCCGGATCCTTCGAGCACGCCCAGGCTTCCCAGAAGTTCACCATGAAGTCGTCAATGTCTTTGAAACCAAGTGCTTTCTCGTATAGCTTCTCACGGTAGAAAGGCTGACTAAAGCCCCATCCGGAGTACACCCGGCCGAGCGCCTTCAGTCCGTTGGTCTTCGTTTCGGCAGTGAAGCCCCCGTATTCCGATCCCGCCGCTATGACCTCTGGTTTTGAAATGCCGCCAGAGCTGGTTCCTTTGGCCGCGTACAGAGCAGACTTGACGCCTTCCAGCATCGCCTGGTTGTGGAAGCTCGTCTTTGCACTTCCACAGAACGGAGCTATCAGGTCGATGAAGTCAGGGTATTGAGTCGCCCATTGGTAAGTCTGACCGGCTCCCATACTCCAGCCTAGGACAGCTCGGGCGTGTTTGATGCCGAGGTGCTTCGTCACAAGCTCGTACTGGGCTCGCACGTTGTCGTAGAAGAGGACATCCGGGAACGGCCGCAGACCAGCCGTGTTGGAAGGAGAAGACGACTGTCCATTGCCGAAGATGGCAGGTATGATGATGTAGTAGCTGGACGGATTGAGTGTCTTGTCGGAGCCTGTCAACCAAAGATTATCCGATATCGCTGAGATCAATTATTAGCAAACAATCTGTACCAGGAAGACATGCGAACTGACATCCGGAGTACCACGTCGGATAGATCACTGCGGGAAGAGAGGGATCCCCAAGCGTCTTGTATGCGATGAATGCATCTGGAATTTCTCCGCCAGACTTGAGCTTGAAGTTTCCAAGCTTGTAAGTTTGGTAGTCGTCCGCCATTTTGCGTTCTTATATGTTGAAAAGGTTGTTGGCTGATGACCACGACTTTATAGAGCCCGCGACACACGACTTGAGTGAACTCTGAATCTGTAGTTTGTCAGCTTTGTATCCATCTCCCCACTTCGCAGCATACCATGTCACGCACAAGATGTATTTCAAGGCCAGAGGGTGCACGTTTGAATTATTGAATTATCCCCGAGCGTCCCCCGAGCAAAGTCCAGACAGGGGAAGAGGCAATGCGTAGGTATTAGAAATCAAATTGAAGCACAAAAAGAATGTTTTACAGAATGATCAGTTTGTTCACTAAGGCAGTTGTGTCGTGCTCTTCAATCAACATGAGGTTGAGGTTGAGCTCCGTGGTGTTGAGCGGGGTAGCTTTGTTAGCATAGCGGGAGTGGGGTAGAGCTAGTATCGGTATCGGCAACACGACGTGTCGTCACCATGCCCTGAAGTATCCGACACAAAAAAATACTCATCTTTCGGATCTATACCGCCCCTCTATCAACTACCCCCATATACACCCCTCTCCGCACCTCTCTTTTCCCAACCGTTCCTTGCCTGCCTTCGCCATGGCAGCACCGAAACTCGACGCCGAAGCCGCCATCCAACGAAACCCACATCCGGACTTCAAAAAAGTAGAAGCCTCGCGCCCACCTTTCAATCAAAACAGCCAATTTCACTTCACCCAAACACCTAAACCAGACTGGACGCCTGGTACTGGCGCGAACGACTCCAACAATTTCTCCAAATCACACCGAGAGATCGATCCCTATGCCGAAGGCCGCCCCGCAGTCCATAACTACAAGTTGCTCATCTCGGGTATCACACCACGTCCCATTGGTTTCGTGAGCACTGTCAGTGAAGATGGGAAGAGCACGAACCTTGCACCTTTCTCATATTTTAACTTGATCAATCACGATCCGCCGCTTTTCATTTTGGGCTTCAGTGGCGGACTTGATGCCGCGAAAGATACGCTCGCGAATCTTGTCGCAACGAAGGAGTGTACATTGAACATCATCTCCGAGGAGTACATCGAGGCCGCGAACTACTGCTCAATCAATGCTCCGGCGGGCATCAGCGAATGGCCGTTGAGCGGCCTGCATCCCGCAAAGAGTACGGTTGTGAAGCCTGACAGGGTGAAGGAGGCCGTGCTCAGTATTGAGGCACAATTGGTGGATACGAAAGAGTGGGAGAGTAAGGCTACGCCGGGGAAGAAGTCAGGCACACTAGGCATTGTGGAGGGATTGAGGTTCTGGGTTAGAGAGGATGCAATTGATAAAGAGGGGGTGTTGATTGATCCTGCCGTAAGTGTCCTTTTTACCATTGAGTTGTTTGGAAAGAGTAGCGTGCTGATGTTGAATAGGTTTTGAAGCCGATTGGTAGGCTTGGTGGTATCACGTATGGACGTGTCACTGAGGCTTTTGAGTTACCGCGGCCAGTGTACGATGAGGCCACCCAGGATCCTGAAGTTGCAAAGTTGGCGAAGCCAAGTTCTGATGGGCAGCTCGAGTAAGAGGAGATTCCTCGAATGGTTGGGCAAGGCGTTGGTCTCTCATTGTGAAGATCCCACGGGAAGCTATAGAGCGTATAGACGGACAGACGATAGATCACACACAATAGACACCTCAGAAAATCACTCTCAATTCCTGTTGCTTCTGTAGTGTAAGCATATCGAACCACTAATCGCGACTTCTCCAGGAACCAGCACCGCTCTTTCCGTGATTGCTCTGTCTTTACGCGGAAGTAACGTGCCACATTCATCGCTCTTCACACATCTGTAAACCCCAACATCACATATCGAACACTCCCATCTACCACTAAATCCACATTCCTAACACACACAATACCACCATTTTCAAGCCAAAACAAACATATGCAACCGTCTCGCACTATACCGGAAGAAGTAAAGCGCACACCAGTATGGCTATGACGAACGAAACGGGCCGCGACCCACTCTGCCAATCCCAACCATCGAAAACTATCCGAGCCTCTTCCCCAACCTCGTCGGATCTGCACAGCAGTGAAGATGCAGCGCCATCAATCTCGACATTCTATTCAACTGCTTCGTCGATAACTTTGTACGACATCGTTGGGCCTAGGGAAGAAATCTATGAGATGGACGCGCTCGACGGCCCGCGAAGATTCTCGGCGGTGACCAGTCCGCTGCTCGCTGCACGCGATGCGCCCGCGAAGAGAAACGGGAGTGTGAACGGTAATGGGTTCGGCACTTTAGCGGATCCCGAAGAAGTTGAAGCACTGCTTGGACGCAACGCTCATGGGGAAGAGATAGAAACGACATCTGCGAAGGAGGCGAGATTGCTGTTTGGTTACTCGCTTCCGTTGATGTTCACGTATTTGTTGCAGTACAGCTTCAGTCTGGTTACCATTTTTGTCGTTGGCCATATCGGAACGGATGAACTCGGTGCTGTTTCTTTGGCTACCATGACGGCCGGGATCACTGGCTTTGCGATATACGAAGGTCTTGCTACTAGTCTAGACACTCTGTGTGCGCAAGCTTATGGATCGGGAAAGAAAGAGCAGGTCGGCTTGCATCTACAACGTATGATTCTCTTCATGCTTCTGGTCACCATTCCCATTGGAGCGATATGGATGTGTTCGGGATGGATCCTCGCTGCGCTGGTCCCGGAGAAAGAGTTGGCGTATATGGCAGGGAGGTATCTGAGGATACTGATTGCGTGTACGCCTGGGTATGCAATTTTCGAGGCTGGAAAGAGGTTTACGCAGGCGCAGGGCTTGTTCAGTGCGAGTTTGTGGGTTCTGCTTCTTGCTACACCGATCAATATCCTGCTCAACTACGTCTTCGTTTTCGTTTTGGATTGGGGTCTTACAGGACCGGCCGTGGCTATGGTCTTGTCGAATACCTTGCTGCCGATCTTCTTGTTTGGATACGTCTACTTCGTCGTTCCGTCGAGTCTGGAGTGCTGGGGTGGATTCACGAAAACCGCGTTCGCGAATTGGGGTCCCATGGTCAAGCTCTCCGTCCCGGGCATTGTCATGGTGGAGGCAGAGTGGTTAGCCTTCGACATTCTTACCTTCTCCTCTTCGTACCTCTCGACCGCGCATCTTGCTGCGCAGAGCGTTGTTATGACTGTCGCCGTTGCCATCTTCCACATCCCCTTCAGTGTCTCCGTCGCTGTAAGCACACGTCTGGGGAACCTCATCGGCGCCGGAGCTCTTACCGCCGCGCGCATCGCGACCCGCACCTATGTGGTCATCTTCCTAGCCATCGGTCTCATCGACGCAACATTCCTTGCTTCCACCCGAAACATCCTACCCAACGCGTTCACCGAAGACCCGCAAGTGCGAGAGATTGTGTCCTCCGTTATGCCCGTTTTAGCGCTTTTCCAGCTCTCGGACGCGGGGACTGCGCTGGCGAATGCTATTCTGAGGGGACTGGGAAGGCAGACTATTGGTGGGTGTGTGAATTTAGGTGTTTATTATGGGATTGCGATCCCGGTGGCGCTGGGACTGTGTTTTGGGAAGCCTAGAATGGGTTTGGAGGGGCTTTGGATGGGATGTCTTGTAGGGAGTTGTTTGAACTGGATTATTGAGGGGACTTATTGCAAGGTCTGGAGCTGGAAGAACGCAGTTGAAGAGGCGAGGAGACGGGATGATTAGGCGAAGCGCGATATAGATGGTGGTTGCAAGAAACGGTATACATCGGAAGGTGTTTTGGTATCGAGGTGTCTTGGTCAAAGAATGTCGTAAAACAAGCATGGGGTATTAGGAGCGACGGTATATAATTATGGAACAAAGGATACATTATCTAATGCCCCGTGAACACATTATTTTGTGCTCGTTTGTTTCTCTGACGTCACTCGCCAATAGTCTTGATCGCGCCTTCCGTCAACGGACTCGATAGTTCTTTCTGTCAACCACTATATGAACCCTTTCTTGCTCAACTTTAACACTGCACACCCTCAACACCCACCTATTTTCCCGCAACCATTGTCAACCAAGGTACAACCTTCAACTTCCCAAACAAAAAAACAGGGTAGCTAACTTTTTCTTCAGATTACTTCTCTCTCAGTAAACAGTGTCAATAATCCTCACATCTATAATTTCCGAGCCCACGATGTCCGAGCCTCAGCCATTTCGCTTCATGGATCTTCCAAAAGAAATACGACTCCAGGTCTACGAGCACCTCCCGATCAAAACCGACGTCTATCCCTTGTCCGAACAGTACTCCTACAATTACGACAACACGGGTCTTGCTAGCAACTTTGCCGACATTGGAGCTAAGAAGAAGACGCCGCATGTAGCTCTTGTATCAAATACTATATCTGGATTGGAGATCCTCGCGACATGCCACGAAGTCCACGAAGAAGCCCAGCGTATCTTTCGTCTTCAGCTAGATGCTCTGAAGGGTGCACCCGTCAAGATCATATCTAACCCTGTTGGCCTGCTTTCGGATCAGTTGTATAGCATTGTCGCACGCCTATCGGGCACCAAGAAGCAAGAGAAGGATGGCGAGTATTGGATCGAGACTGAAGACCTCTTCAAAGGTTTGCCTTCCCATGTCGCAAAGTACATCAACAAGATGAGCCAGGACCCGAAAGTCCAAATCGACATTGGAGTGCGGAGCCATATCCCGAGCTTTAAGATCCCGTCCAACGTTCGAGATTACCTCAATACGATCTTTCTAGATGCTGGCATTCGACTAGGCCTCTTTCAGCAGATTCATGTGGAGAATGCTAGGAAGTATCCACGAGTTGAGATTCGGCCGTCGTTGATATCGGAGGATGATGATAAAGCCCTTCGGGTTATGGGATCGAGGCGGGTTACCGCGTATGCAATGCGATTTCAGATGGCGCTTCCGGGGAAGTTCATCGAGGAGGGCGAGTGGGAAAAGGGTTGGACTGATGGAGAGCGCGTTGCGAAGTAGCCCTAACGGGTGTTTCGAGGAGTTGATGGTTGCTTGATAAGATAAAGGCCGGGGGCGAGGAGGAAGGATGTAATAACCTCATGGTATCGGCGAGAACGTTAGGTTCGGACATAGTATCACAAGGTTTTGGAGCTGCTCTAGATCGAGGTCGAGGTCGAGGTCGAGATCGAGCTTAGGTTAGTTAGGATGTAGTTAGGCACGTGCAATTAGTGACATTTGCAATTGTATATTTATAGATCCAATGCCCGATCTCGTCTTCTCCACCAACACCATTAGGTATCATGCTATGTCTAAGATTCCTGACCCTTCCTAAATATATACAGAAGAAGTGACGTCGTACAAAGATATTCCGAACACTTAATTCATAAACACGCATCATATTGGCCCATTAGAAAAAACACTAGCTCACAATGAAAATGTACATCCCTACCATTATCCCTAGCTTGATCTTACTCCGCATTCTTGATTACATGCCGCTCTACCAGTCTCAACTTCTTCCTCAACCCCTTCTTAACAATGAATCGCCCTGTGTAAAACCATTCGGAAACTCTTTCTTCTGGAATGTGCTCCAAACATCACACTGTTTTCTCACTACATCTAGCTTAGCTTTCCCTATTGTGTACACTATTTCGCTACTCCGCTCTGCGAACTGGACGCCAAAGCCCGCACTGATATGAAACGGAACGTGACAGTGCATGAGCCAGACTCCTGGGTTATCTGACTCGAAAGCTAGAACTAGGTAGCCTGATGCGGGCAGTGTGGCGGTATCACGCCGGATAGGATTGTCGGTTTTGAGACGCGTGAGGTCGCCGGACCAGGTTGCATTTTCCGCTTGATCGAGTACGTAAAAATCGTGGCCGTGAAGATGGATCGAGTGTGGGAGTTTGGCGAGGTTGGTTTGGCTTTGCTGGATTACCCAGTATTGGAACTAGAAACACGTGAGCAGGGTTTTGGGTATTTTGAGTAATGTCAGGATATTGGAAATCGGAGGCGTACCTTGGCTGATTCTCCAACCTGGATAACGTTTTCTGTCCGGTTGAACGTTCCATTGTTTTTGGAGATCTGTTGGAGAGTAGGGCGATCGAAATCGACCATCATCGCCGATCCGTCTACGAGCCATCGTACGAGATTGCCAGTCGCTGGTGATGCGGCGGCGAAACTTAATGTCATTTGCTCGGGCATATCTCGTGGGACTTGGGTGCCCACAAAGGGGATGATGTTCGTCTCGTCAAAGCATCCTTGAGGTAGTGGCTGTGTAGCTACAGAGTCTGGCTGTGCGTCGGGCGCACCTTCGTAGCGGAAGATGGCTTTGACATTATCCATGTTCTTGTTCGGACCATCGCATTTCCCGCCGCCTGTTCCGACACGAAGCCAATAATTGCCGACTGTTTGGTTCGCGTTGATTATTACATCATATCTCTGACCTGTGCCTGATTAGCAGTGATGTCCTAGAGATTCTCTGGGTCAGGAGCAAAGATGTTACTAGGAGATGTCAAGCTCACCAACCGAGATCGAGAGAGAGTTTGTGGTATAGGGAACGATTGGTACAAAATCGGCCGCTATAACAGTCATGGGGTGTCCATCGAGAGACACGTGATTCCAGTTGTTGATTCCAGTATTGATGAATCGAAGACGGTGAGTTTTGCCAGGTGCCAAGGTAGTGACTGAATAGTTCCCTCCTGAAGCAGAAGTCATGGTACCGTTCACGAGAAGATTATCAGCCGTGGGTGGCGCGTTTGCATGAAGAGCGCCATGATTGACCTCAAAACTATACAAGTCAATGATGCACTATCATGATAGAGGAAGCTTGTTACTCACATTGGCGTGTGGAACCAGTCTGTAAAAGGCATTGCGCCCAGATCCAAATCATAGTTCGCGGATGCAGGGCCATTGATGATGATGGGCCCAAGCAGCCCGTCACCGTACTGTACGGAATAGTGGCTGTGGTACCACGACGTGCCATATTGGGTGGCCTTAAACAGATAGGTCTTCGAACCTCCGGTCGGGATAGGACACTCAGTAATTCCACCCACGCCATCCATATCGTTTGTTCCGAGCTGTCGAAACCCATGCCAGTGAATTCCAGTGCCGTTCGAGGTGAGTTTGTTGGTAACTGTGACTTCGATCATATCTCCCCAGTCTGCGAAAATTGTAGGCCCCGGGTACTGTCCATTAACTACGGTCATGGGTCGTGGAACCCCATCCGGTGCCAAGGCCATACTGCTAATCTCAAAGTTGTACTTTATTCTGTTAGCCGACCATTGTGAACGAGTCATTATAGGATGTCGAACCTTGACTGTTTTCCCAGTTACAGGCCACTTTATATCCATGTCCGTGTCCACGCCTAAGCCGTCACTACAATACAAAGATTAAGAATCAGTCAATGTTTCGGATTATCTTTTAGCAGTGACACTAACATCCAACATGACCGTGTCGTAGGCCCATTTTCGCAGCTGTCTCCGTCACTCGTATTCCATGTATTTCGTTTGAGAAGGACATTTGGCTTGAGAAGATAGTTAGGCTTAGGAAGGAGATGAATGAGTCCTCTTTTGGCGTATGGTGATAGGTCCTCTGGAGAGGAAAACAGTGAACCTATGGAGAAAGCAAGGGCCACAGGCCATAGCGATACCAGAAGTGCAGTGATTTGGAGAGTGGCAAACAGCATTATAGGTGGATATCTCAAGCGTGAAAACAAAGGATGATCCACGCCCCTGGGGAGCCTGGAGAGACTTGAAACGAGTGGAAAAGAGCTCTAAAAGAAAGCAAAAGGCTGTAGCATATAGAAGAAGAGGTCCCCGAAGCATCAAAGGTAAGACAGGGACTAGAGCTATATACGCAGCTCGCCCACGACTATGAACTTGTTCTTTGAATACCGAGTCTGCTGATGGTAAGCATAAAGCCATGGCGTCTCATGCCGTGCAGGATTTGACAGCTAACTAATGATACGCCTTAGTAGCAGACATACTGAAGCGAGGCGATCAGTGGGATTTGGGATAGAGCTAAGTGCCACAACGTTCCTTAGACGACGAACGATGTTGCAGCCTCGAACCGCCTAGTGCACAGCAATGGTTTGGTGTAGCATGTATACAGAACTATTGTAGCAGCGGGGGCTACTGTAATCAAAGTTGACAGTGAAGGTTCATCCATGATACTATGAACGGTTACTAGAATACTAGAATGGCAACCATAGGTTCCGCCGAGGCTACAAGCGAGCTGCTAAGGATAGCCGAGCACTACTTTGACCGGAGGCGTTATCGCGATGATGAGCTGCAAAGCAGTCCGCGCAAGAAAGACTCATCTGCCGTGTGAGCTCGAAAGAAGGTTGGCGAACTACCTAGGTAAGGCGAGTGGTTTCTTCCACTGTCTGGATGCGCTAGTCCCAGATCAGCCTCGCTTCAGGGGAGCCCCGGCAACATCTCAAGCGAGGCCGGACCTCAGATGGGGAGCCGAACTCACCACCAACTACTCTCACGATGACAGGCCGCCGTTGCCCTGCCAGCTGTTGTCGTGTCACCCAAATGCAGTAACTGATAAAGCGATCTGGCTCTAGTATATGCTGCCTCGTCCTAGCAGCCTTTCGAGACCTGGCTCTCTTTCTATTCTAGACCTTACTTTACGGCACAGCTTCATCACGATGCAGCTTCATCCTTATCAAAAGACAGGAAGAGGGAATTTGTTGGCTTATACTTCGACAAGTGATCATCTCCTATAGCTTACTCTCGCCCCTACTGATATGTGCGGTGAGGAAAGAGTACAGGGTATTGCTTTGATAGTCATATCTTTGTCGACAACACCAGCGTCTTAACTATGAAAGGCAAGCCTAATGTTATTTTTCCCTGGATACATTTACTAGGAATACAGATCAGCGCGACGTATGATATCCCTGTAGGCATGTACGGAGCTTATACTTTCACTAGAGGGCTGTATGGGATACGCCATAAGTATGAAGAAATACCGCAGGTAGCTTCGGACCGTTGTTGGAGAAGTTGTGCTTAGGATCTTCACGATACCCCACATGGAAGCTATACGGCGTAACAAGGCTGAGCGACGCCACAATATTGGCGTCGTACAGCAAGACCAAAAGGAGAATAAAGTGTGCATTTCAACGCACTGTTGTGCCTCATAACACCAGAATCATGTCAGCTTTCTTCGTCACGAGGCGGCTTTGCATCTGCTGAGAAAATTGAGATAATCAGGTTTGGCAGACTGATTGCTCTGCATATCAAGATGCAAACAGAGCATGTGGTGACGTGCATAGCAGCACAAACCTGCCGAAAGCCTACACAATGGCCACTAAAGCCGTGTAACCCAGACCACAAAGCCTTGTATCATTTGACGTGAAACGTGGTTATCCTTATAGTAACCACCATGTCTCTAAGAATAACATCAACACTAGGGGTTCTAGAGTTCATATCTAACGACACTTGTCCAGGGTTCAGGACCTTGTAATCTCATCAATCTTCTTTTTAGCTCCCGCTACTACTAGCTATCGGTTGTCACTAATGCGTAGCGCACTTGAGAGCATTTTTGCCACGGAAGTAAACGTGGCGTCTGATTCTCTTGGGTAACGATCTTGAGCTTTGAGCTACCTTACCCGTCTTGTTGGTCTCAACGGCAATGATAGGTTTCTTCTATTGATATAGAGACTAGGCATCTATTATACAACGGGAGAGAAGACAAGTGAAGCGACAGTGGCATCGTGCATGCAGCTCATCAAATGGTTCGCGCCAACACAAGCAGAGTATTCATAAAAGTATCTCTGGCAAAATCATCATCATCTTGGGCGTTTCCCGACCATGTCATCGACAATATTACTGCGAAGATAAACGCGCATAGTCCTGCTCACTATTACAGCATCCACGCCTATAATCCGCTCTACAGAAGATACACCTTTGACACTATCTTCCATCACGCGAAATATTTTTAAATGTTCATATTCAGTATCGCTGCATATCTCGTTAGCTGGTCAACCTCAGGCCCTAGTCACTCAGAAGTTGTAGAAAGCATTGAGCTGGTTGATTTTACACAAAAGCGCCAGCACGAAGGAGTTCGTAATAACAAGTCAAGGTCAAAGGGGAAATCTGTACGTATTACCGGATCAATAACGCAGCCGTGCTGATCACTATAAAGGCTGTACTCTTCCCTTATGGAAGCGAAGCTGATTCTTGGGTTTCTCATGTTGGAAGAGGCAATTGCTTGTACAGTACAGGTGCGTAGGCTCATAATAGAGGCTGTATGCCGTTTCGTTCAATAAGAAACAAAGAGATATGCTCTGTTAGCAATCAACTGTTTCTGATCCGTACTATGGTATGCACCCACTGATCGTCAGATCCCGTCCAGGGACATCATTAGCGCTTTCCATGCTGTCTTTCCCGACGGAAGAACCCGTTTTCACACTTTACAGATCATCCACGATCGCCATCGCGTTTTCTTTCGATTCGCAGCATTTCCACGTGTTCGTTGTAGGGCGGCGCGTAAGGCGCCTACGGAAAGTATCGTAATCGCAACACCCTTCTTTCGGATGAACGTGGCGCCATCCAGACACTCCCACAGAGAATCTACCCATGTCCACCCACGCAATCGTTCAACCCCGCTTCCTAGTTACAAGATTGGACACAGAAAGCGGAGTCGCTTATCTTGTCACGCACGAAACGAATCACGAGAGACCGGAAGCGAGGCACCACAAACATCGCCATGAACGACGCTTTGTGCCAACTCTGCGGTCTAACAAATAATTACGGATAGTAGTGTCGATTCCCTAGATATCTAAAGCTCTTTGCTGGATTATAAAGCCAGCATACTACTAACTAACCAAGACAAACATTACCGGGCGGCAACCATCCCCCTGAAATAATGCATCGTCCCTAGACAAAAATAACCACCATATCCCATCGAACCCCAGCCTAAACCTCCGACGGCCGCATATTAGGGCACATACGCAAGCATTTCGTGAGTTGTCCCGAATCGCTTTGGAGCGTATCCCGCACATACGCCTCCACGAAGCAACTCGTGCAGTGGAAAGCCCAAACACCATTTGCTCCCGTACCCTTGACCTTCCCACTGCCTTCCGACAGCGACTTTATCAGCGGCAGATCCGAAAAATCCATCACGTCAGCCTGTTTGTAAGTCCACTCGGTGGCCCGACCCTGGAAGGTCTTCTGCTTCATCGCGCCCATCCAATTCTCATCCTTCCTTCGCGTGTGGCCCTCGTGGCCGAAGAAGACTGAGTAGGCGTTTGTGCTCTGCATCATGCCGGGGATTAGTACGGTACCGGAAAGATTGATGGACCACACGAAGCGTTGGTCGGCGACTGTCATCATTGTGGATGTGGTGCCTCCGAGACCGTGTCCGACCATTTCGATGGTATCTGCTTTCAAGGAAGCGTCGCCGGCGAATTGGAATGTCGGGAATATCTTTTGCAAAGAGCCGGGTGTGTATAGGTGACCGAGAACGAAATGGATATCTGCTCGACGTGTGTTGAGCGCGGTGAGCATGACATCTGATTCCACTTGTCAATATGTGTACTATTGTGTGCCGGATAGGTCCTAGCAAAACTTACCGTCCCACCTAGTGTTGATATTGAATTCATCCAGCGTCACCTGGATGTTCGCAATGGTCGGGCTTTCTGCTGCCTGCACACCAACATGCTGCTCAAACTCCACAATCGAAGCCTCGCCAGGATGATCGATCAACACGACCGCCACATCCAAAGAAGCAAGCTGGCGCCCAAGCTGCGTGTACATGAGCCGACTCGTACCGGCTCCTGGCTCTAGAACAATGACCCTCATGTCCTTGGTGTCGATCGGACTCGAGGACGCACAGCACGACTTGAACGTGAGCGGCTCGAACATACCCGCGCCCTCGTGGCCGAAAAATTGAAGGTTCGATACCTTGGCTGTCTTGTCCGGCATATATGCATGGTCGCAATACTGTGTGCATTGCGATTCAAGCACGGGCAAGAACAGTGATATGGCTAGTTTGCGGTCATGGCCTGGATTGTACTGGTCATCTCGGCCGGCCTCGACCAGATACGAGCGCTCATGTGCGACGACGTGGTTACGACCATTAGGCTTCGGCGCAGGGATAGTGATGCTGCTAGCAACTTGGAACAGCGTGGAGAGGGCGGCAACGCATGCGAGGAGCATGGTTGATGCGTACATGATGGCCACGAGAGGTGAGGGCAATTTGCTATGAGGGAGCGAATGAAAACAGTTGCCGTCAAGTGAGAGATTGAGGGGGAGCATGATCTGCTATATAAGATATACTTAGGCGATACAAACGCCTATCGGTTAATGCCAAGAAATGAGAATGTATAGACATCACATGAAAGGCTAATTCGTTTGCACGGTCAAGTTCTAGTCCCGAGACAGCACAAACAAACAGAAAGGGTTAACGAGATAGTTACAAAATGCTTGAAGCCGCTGGAATAGCGCTCATTGAGTGTACAACTACGAGTTAGTGCTATGGGAGTTCGAGTTCAAGAGACGGGTCGAAAGGTCTGGTATAGAGTAGGGTAGCCTTGTGTGACTTTACATATGTACACGGAGAGATTAAGATACAATACGGGGACTTCGCTCATAAAAACTATGTTTCCACCCCCCCCCCCCCCCCTTTAGTTCTATCGTCCGTCTAGTCCCTCCTCTAGTCCCTATCTCCTCACACGCTTCATCTCCTTCAATGTCTCCTCACAATCCGTCCAAATCCTTCTCCGATTCTGCAAGCCCTTCAAATCCCCCCAATGCCTCGTAATCAGCGTATACAACAAGAAATAATCTGTTCCACCCGGCGGCAAAAAGAACGGCTTCCTATCCTCATGCTCATCCAACTCCCTCTTGTGCTCATCCAAGACCTGCTGGATCGCACCAGGAAGCCGGTTTTCCAACAGTGGAGCTAGCTCCGGCATTTCCTTTGACACAATCTTGACATAATCGTTCAAGATAGCGATAGCCTTTGGCGTTTTTTGAAGCTTCTTCTCGGCCTGGACTCCCGTCACTGTCGCCCAGAAGGCATAGGGGGGTAGTCGCTCAGGCTTGTTTGCCGTCGGCCATGCTTCCCAGAGCCAGGGCATTTCGCGGAGTATCAGCTTTTGGAAGTAGGAGATTGGGAGTTGGTGGAAGGTGCGAGAGGTGAGGCGGAGCGCGGCGATGTCTTTGGAGGAGAGGTGGTCGAGGATCTGGAAGCGGAGTTCTATGGGCAGGATATTGAAGGTATCGTAGGAAGTTTCCGGGGGTTCGTTCGTCGGGATGGTGAAGGCACCGTTTCGTGGATGGAAGTCGGTGGCTGTGGAGGTTGCGGAGTGGAGTATATCGCGCAACTTGGGCACGTAGAGGGGGTTGGCGACTAGATATGCAGTGCCGTGCCAGTGTTTCCATTCTTGCATCCTGCATTCTTTTACGTCGGGGTGGTTGACACGGTTCCTAAACTTGTCGTACTCGCTCGCATGGTTGGCCCACCAGTCCATCAAGCCAGACACATCGATGTTACCGTTCTGGAGAAGCGAGACGCGCTTGAAGACCTCGAAACAAGTGGGATGGAATGGCATTGCATGCGGATCCTCAAAGTCCAAGCCCCAATTATGATTTTCTGCGTGCGGTTGCCTGCACCCATGTCTAGGGGGTGTGACCCGTGGACAATCTATGTCGCGCGAGGGCATGTAGTCGCCTAGTCCACTGAGAAAGAAATCTCCTTCTTTTTCAAAATCTTCGTCGTCATCCTGAGGGACAAAATCCGAGTTCTTTATCTTCGGCACAAGACATTGTAGAACCTGGCATCCGCGCATCTCTTCGACGCTGATATCGTGGCCAGAGTACCCGGCTAGATGCAGGCACCCGGGTCCAGCTATATGCTCCACCTCAGATAAGTCTTTATGGCGATAACCTGATTTGCCTGTGTGTCTATGGGATGATGTATCGTCGCGGCCGGGATAGAAGAGCTGGAACATGTCATCTTCTACATCTTCCTGCTCTTCCAAAGGGACATGTGCTGGAAACCCGCGGTACCATGCGGGCATTCCCGAATTATCAGAAGCGAGTGATTTCCTGGCTTCGTTGTCCTCTAGGAGCCCGCGGAGCCAGAAGTCGCGAAACGATTCTCGTCGTGGGTTACTCTTTTCAGCGTCACCAACGTCACTGTCTGCCTCATCGCTTTCGTCTGAAGTGTACTCAAGTGGCTCATCCTCATCACTCTCTTCATCTTGCTCCCAGTCCATATCGTCCGCATCCTCCCCTTCATCCGTCTCTTCAATCTCGCCCAATCTCCTCTTTCCCCTCTGGTCAACGCTATATTTCCTCCCCTTATCCTTGATCTCACGGATCGCAAACATGCATCCAGAATCGCGATGGCACTCGCCAATCCAACCGCTGCGGTCTCCGTTCACATAACTCTCTTCGTAACCCCAATTTTCCGGGTTCAGACGGGTGTTGGCCAAGATGGGGCCGAAGCGACTCCACGCTGCACTGCGCGGCTCCAATGGCGTGCGGATGCGACCAATGTTGAAGGTTACGGCGCAGAGGTGACAGGGGACCTGGTATGCATGCTTAATTTCACACTAAAGGAATGCAACGGTAGGGCAATGCACACCTCTGAGTATCCCATGGCTGAGTTTGCTATCGATAGGCTATTGTGGAAAATGCAGTGTGACGGAACTTCGTAATAGCAATTGATGAGGAGCGGACGGCTTTATACATGCATCGCGTAGGATAGCCATAGCGCGGCGGCTGCCTAAGCTAGTTCCAAGGTTGAGACAGACATTGGTGATTAGGTAGAGCATACCAGCAACTTCCTAAAAGGGTATAAGGCGCACTCTCTACGGCAATAGCGGATTCGAGTGCTCCTTCCGAGGTGCATTTGTAGGAGGTAGGAGCGGCACGATAGGCTACAAAGCAGAGCTACAGAGCAGAACAAGGAGTGCAGCAGGATTGGATAGTAGTTCCATTTCTTTATTTTCTTAGACGTTGCGCCTATTCACGTACAGCGTGTCGTCTCGCCAACTCCAGATGTCGGTGCTTTCGGCTGGGTCGACGAGTTGCTCGACGTCCATTCAATGTGAGGCCTTGCCCGCCAATGCAGTCAGTCAGCTGGGCGTGTGGCGTATGTCGTGCTCAGTCTGCAGCGTGCACGGTAAAGTTGTGCTCAAACTCGTCATTCACCATGCTCGGGTCTCTTCGCACTTCACTCCTCCTCTTGTATGAACGGGTTCGCAATCTCCTCGCTGCCGTCGACGGGCGATATGACCACTAGGAGAGTGCCACGGGCGACAATGAGGCCGAGCTTGCGGTGGCGGACGTTGCCTTCCTCGTCTGGACATTGTTAGCAGGCACCACGCACCAAAGAGGAAGGAACACACCAGCCATGGCTTCCTTGACCTCGTCCAGCACCAGGTTCATGAGCTGGTCGTAGCCTTTCAGCGTGCCGATGACTGCACACCCTCAATCAGCATGTATGTAGATACGCTCGCGCAGCCAGTTGGGCGTCGTACCTTCGCGGCCGCCGTTGAACTTCACCGTGATCCGCTTGTCCATGTACTTGCTCAGGTCGAGGATGTTCTCCTTCTTCGGCTTGTCCGCATGGGCTCCCCCGCCATGCCCTCCTCTGCCTCCACCACGCCCCCCTCGGTCGCCCCCACGGCCGCCGCGGCCGCCCCGGAATGCGCCACGCTCAGACATGTCGTTCGGCCGTTCAAAAGAGTGTAAGCGGCTGGCCTATGTTTTGCCTGTGTTTTGCGCGGTGACGTTGGAGCTCCGACGGTGGAGGTTTTCGGGCCTGTGCTTTGCGGTCGCGAGCTGGCTTTCTTCCGCTAGCTGTAGCGCCTTACGTGAGCAGGGGTGGAATGGGCGGCCGCCCGTGCATCCCGCCCGGGTGTAGCGGCCTTTGCGCTGATTGGCCGGAACGGTCGGCGAGTGAAGGCGCCGTCCCCCGAATGCGGCAACCATGGAATTGTGCCGCGTCAGCACCCATCACCTCGCCAGCCTGGTACTATAGCGACTGTGGGACGGCAACACCGACGGCGGCCGCGATAGGGGGCGCGAGGCGGGCGCGAGGCGGGCGCGACGTGCGCGACGTGAATCACGCCGTGCTGCTCGGGAAAGCGGCTTCCCAGCTGCATCCGTGAGGGCCAGAGTGCCGCACCTGGACGATCGCGCGAGCCTAGACGCCAGTTCGCCGCCGCGCTGATTGGACGCGGATGTCCGCCCTCGTTAGCTTGTCACCGCCCGCACCCAAGCCAGCGCGACGTCTTTGTGGCTGTTTCCACCTGCCGCCCGCTTTCTCCTCCCTCATCCTCGCTCCCTCCTCGCTCTGCCGTCACGATTGCTGTGCCCTGTGGTGATATGGCGCACTCCCAGTAGCTGCACGCCGTCGCTGCTGTGCCTGTGCCCCCTCAAGCTCGACTGTCTCTGCCCTGCAACGTGTGGCGATCCCGCCGTCTCGGCCGACAGCTCCTCCACCCTCTCCTCCACCCTCCCGCCGCATGCGCAGCGACAGCGCTGTTGTCGCGCGCACACCATGTCGGCCGCCGAAGCCCATCCCGCCGCCCAGATGATCCCGCTGTCGCATGCTCCGTCCGGCCAGCCCGACCTGAAGCGCAAACGCAGCCCTTCGCACGAGCACCTGCATCCCGCAGCAGCGCCACTGCCAAAGTCCGCCAAGACGAGCAATCATCTGCAGATCAACTATCTCGCCAGGCACTGCGACAACGACCTGCCGCTGATCACGAACGATGACACCCTGCCCAACCTCCTCTCGCTGCTCAGCGACTACCAGGGCGTGCTGGACCGCCACGAGAGCATGGCCTGTAACCTCGGCGCACGCCCGCTGGGCCCCATTCTGATCAAGAGATTCGAGCGCCTGTTCGATGGTCCGCCGCGCGTCTTGAAGAGCCACGGGAAAGATGGGACGACCGTGTCTTGGCTCGACGTGGTCGAGTTTGCGCGCAACAAGCCGGAGCAGTTCCAGCTGGGGCAGATGAGCGAGGGTGTGCGCGTCTGCCAGTTCTACACCAAGCAGTGCCGGGTTCAGATATCCGAAGAGGACTTTGTGCTCATCTCCTCGGGAATCCCGCAGAAGATGATTCCCCCACAGCCCATCATTGAGGACGAAGAGAAGGAATTGGGCACGCTGGAGATCTTGGAGAAGAACCTCGGCCAGATCTGCCAATTGGCCGATCAGGGTGAGTTGATCTACATTTCTCCCTCCATTGTCTTCCTCTTCTCCTGCAATTTCCCCGGATAATCTGCAGTTGCTGACATGAAACAGTCGCTGCCAGGACCCGCCAGCTCAACCACCGTCTCAAGGGGCGGAAACAAGCCATCCTTGACAGGCGTGCCACGGCTAGCCCTGTTCCTCCTGTACGGCCATCGAGTCCTTCAAATGTGGCTCTCATGAACGGTGCAGTCCAAGCGAATGTGAATCTGGCGACCCCTGTGCAATCCTCAGCTCCGTCACCGGGAAACTTTGTTGCTGTCAATTCGCGCCATCATGGCGAAAACGGCGCGTCGTCGTCCACTCGCCACGAGTTGATGTCCAAATTTCGTACTATGAGTGAGCACAAAGCATCACCCCAGCCCATAAATGGCGCCATCTTGGCTAGGCGGCAGTCCATGGGCCAACAGGGCATCTCCCATCCGTCCACCCCAACGCCTACGCCCAATCCTCCCAAGGCTCCGCCAAAGCCCATTGATTTAGGTCAGTCTAACGTGATGCAACGGCCACCCCATCTGCCCGACTCTGAACTTCACCACGTCATGAACTCGCCTGTTCCCATCCCAAACACCCCCTCCTCCCTTCTGCCAGCTTCCAGTCAACGCTCCCAGCAGTCGCAGGACAAAGATGACGGTGGTCCGTTCAAGATTGAGATGGTGCACCGTATGGAGTCGCTTGCCAAGGGTGAGCGCATTCTTCCACCCTGTGATCGCTGTCGACGCCTCCACATGGACTGTCTGAAGAACCTCACAGCATGCATGGGATGTACCAGAAAGCATGCCAAGTGCTCGTGGAAGGAAGTTAGGGAGGGCGAGCTGAGAGGAGGGCCCCTCTCGTACCCAAATTCAGGGACAAGTGCCATCCACAGCGAAAGCGAGAATGAAGGCCACCTCACGACAGAGCGCGCAAGCACGGGGAGTCCGGCTGCATTGGGAAGTCCTCTGCGACACATAGCGACACCAAATGCCCAGTCGATAGCGCCCCCTCTCCAGCCCCAAGCTCACACACAAGAGTTCCACGGACTACCAATGGATGCGCAGAACACTCCGCATCGCAACTCGCCTCCTCACATAGACCATCACGATCGCGAGCGCTCTGCCGATGTGCAAGCCCAACTTCAAGAAGCGGCGAAATCCGGCCTTGCGCACGCGAACACGCATTTAAGTAGCATGCACGAGGGCACCAAAACCGACTACCAGCCACTGGTAGTCTAGACCGCTGCTATATATCGCTGGAATAGATTCCCATTTACGGGAAATGCGTTTTGTTGGTTTGTTGGCGTGAGGATGCGATTTTTTTTTTCACATTTCCTTCACTGGCGGAGTGAAGATGTAGGTCTTTCTAAAGAGGAAGACATTCATGGCTTGCGAGCGATTGTCGTTTTGAAATAAGATACATATCATTATAGGGCGTTCCCGGGGAATAGGTATTTGGTCAAGATATCCAGGAGTTGGCTTGGCGTTCGTCGTTTGTCGTTCTACTACCTTTTGATGAATGGATCTGATTCACGATTATTCTTGCTTATATTCTTATTTTTGTTTATACCTCGTAGGGCAAATATGCTGAATGCATGATTGGGTTGTTGGCCTTGTTGGTGTCCAGATGGTATCGTTGTATGACCACAACGGCCATTTCCCAATGGTACCCAAGTTCCATTGTCCGGAAGAAGACATTTTACTATTCTTAAATCATTGCGTAGTACCGAAATTCATTATAATTACGTACTCATTAACAGCAAACTCATATCCGTACATGTACTAAAGAAACAAAATCATACCGATCCGCTAATGTCCCCATCCCACTCTCCATTGTTTTTCGCTCAATAAGGCGTGTTAGACTTCCGGATGTGCTCCCAATCCGTCACTCCGCCCTGCCGTGCTTGCCCACTAGCATGCTCGCCTCCCTGCATCCCGGGCAGTTGATGATACCCCTCAACCGTCCTGCTCCCATCCGTCCCACCACGTCCATCACCGTACTTTTCCACATTCATGGGCAGACCCGTGTGGGGCTCGATCACGGTGCCGTGGTGAGAGTCCGGGCCGTGGGCATCGGCGCGTGTGGTACTTTGAAAATGTTAGTGGGCGACTGTACTACTTCTTCTCCAAAAAGTGTTTATGAGGGATTACAAGAGTGGAAGGTCACGGAATACTTACTGATCCCCACTACCATTATCATGCTGCTGGTGATCCAGCACCTCCCTCGCAGGATGTCCCTTCGGCGGGTCCTTATGCAATCTCTTCCTCCCTTCCCCACTATCCGATCCACTCCCCGCTTCGTACGCTGCCGCGCCTACTCCAGCGGCTCCAACCCCAGCAGCGGCATATTCCTTCGAATGCCTTGCATTTTCTCCGCTCGCGCGCGGCGATGAATCGGGGCTGCTGTTCTTCTTATCTTTGTCACGATGTAGAAAGCCGAAGAAATGGTGTTTTTTCCCCTTGGGCTCTTCTTCGCTTGTGGATTTATGCACACGTTCGCGTTCGCGTTCGCGTTCACGATCGAGCCGTTCCTGTTGAGCTTGTTCCCTATCTTCAATCTCTTTTTGGTGTTTGTTGTCAGTCACTGCAGCGGCGGCGAGTTTGTCATGATGCTTCTGCTCTTTCGCATGAGCCTTATCGGCATCCTTTTGCTGTGAGTGGAACGCTTTGTCTTGCTCCTTCTGCTGGGCAGCGAAGTGTTTTTGCTGGTCCTTGAGTTGCTGGTCGTGAGCTTTTTGCGCAGCTTCACGTTCCTTTGCGTCGTGTTGCGAGTAAGCGTAGGCGCCCCCTGCTCCTGCCACAGCGCCGGCGGTTCCGAGGGCAGCGGCGTCGCGAGTGTGATGTTGGTTCTGGACTTTGGGGTCCTGCGCCGAGTCGTAGCGTTGGTGGGAACCACCTGCGGAGGACTGTTGGACTTGGGAGAGGGGAGATTGTCGGTGAGGTCGGGTGGGAGACTGTTGCTGGCCTAGGGAGGACTGCTGATGATCGTTCCCGTGGGTAGTAGCATATGCTCCTGCTCCAGCTGCCCCGAGTCCTCCAGCGACTGCAGCATCACGGCCGTAATGGTGCTGAGGCTGCTGCGTTGGAGAAGGGTAGGATTGTTGACCTTGCACAGACTGATTAATTCCCGAAGTAGGATACTGGTTTCCAGTTCCATGGGCTTGCTGACCATGCTCATTCTCGCGCGTGGCAGCATATGCGCCAGCTCCGGCTGCACCAAGTCCACCTGCAACTGCGGTATTACGGCCATAGTGATGCTCCTCTTTGGGTGCAGCCGTCTGCTTCTGTGGGTCGGGAAGCACGCGAGGGTCCATTACATTAGCAATATCGCTTGTGTGAGGCCCGACTGTCTTGGGAGCCGGATCATCAACAGTCGAGGCAGCATGATGGTGCTTTTGAAGTTCTGGGTCTGGCTGTACTCGCGGATCAAGCGCATTTGCAACGTTACTCTTGTGCGGGCCGATGGTAGAAGATGCGGGACCAGAATCGGGCTCATTGGCGCGTTGCGAAGTGTAGAGTCCTGCAGTGGTAGCTGCCGCTCCAGCCCCTGTCCCGAGCGCAACATTGCGACCGGTATGATGCTCAGACTTCTCGTCCCGGGTCTGGTTCTGGGAAATGGGTTGTGCAACACCGCTCGTCAGCGTAGGATCTCTCGCCTGAGGCTTGTTCGTAGTCGAAGCGTCGAATTTCTGCTGGGATGTGCCCGAAGGCTTAGTGTCGATGCGTGGGTCAATCTTTTGAGAGCTATAAGGGCTCTTCTCAGATGGGAAGACCTCGCCACCAGCCTGTGTTGGCTCATTATGATGTTTTCCTGCCGCATACGTGCCTGCACCGGCGGCTCCGAGGCCTCCTGCAATAGCGGCGTCTCTCCCATAGTGATGCTCTCCGGCACCCTGATCAGCGTGCTTTGTTTGAGGCTCATCTAGGGTTCCAGTATGACGGAGTTCATGCTGGGCTCCGGTAGAAACGGGAATAGGTCCTTTGCTAGTGATGTAAGACGGCTCGGAAGGCTCTTCCATGGGCGTGGGACTGGGGAATTCTCCAGGGATATGGAGGTGCCCAGTTTTTGCGGGGTCGAACAAGTTTCCAGTATCCGTGGAGTGAGGACCTTCAGTGAACAAAAGGCCGCTTTCAGACTGATTCGAGGTAGTTCCAGAAGTTGGTTGTGTCTGCTCTTGTCCGAGTGGAGGAACTGATCGAGTGTTCGAGGCTGCAGTTGTAGCTGCCAAAGCATCTGGGTGACGGCCTTGACCAGTTGGTCCAATGCGCTCGGTTGGCTCCGTACTTGTTACCGTAGGTTGCGGATCTCTTGCTGCCTCGTGGCGATGACCCGGAATAGAAGAGGATGCTGTGGCGGCGGCGGCTGCACTAGCAAGGCCCTCGCGACCTTGGCCGTCATGTAAACCTATCTCATTTTCTTTCGTACCCGGCTCACGTGCACTAGTGGAAGTGCTCTCTGCTGAGTGGTGGCTTGTGACTCCACCAGTCAATGGGAAAGATCGATCACTGCCACTGACGGGTGCAGATTGCCCAAGGGACTTTTCGAAAGGCTGTTGCTCTCCTGAACGGGAACCCCTGGCAGTGTTTGCAGTGATGCCACCCAGGTGCGACTGGTCGTTTTCTTCGCGATTTATTGGGGTAGACTGGCTTCCCCCGCCCAATACCTGGTTCTCGCGCAGGTTGCTTTGAGCAGGATGGTCGTTTCCAAGGGCAGCATGCTCATCACCAGATCTTTGGGGATAGCCGATGACGCCAGACTTTATGCTGGCAGAACTAACTTCATCGTGACCGGGGCTTGGGCGGTGTTTGGTCGTATCTGGGCCAAGGCTGGACGTCGCGCTCTGAGTGCTGGATATTCCACTGGTCGCACCTGGCGCAGTCGTTTGAGCGTGCGACGGATTGTCCTGTGTCGAAGTGGACTCGCCGAAAGAGTTCGAGGTGGGAGCCTTCATCTGGTCGTAAATTGGATGCTCTCTGGTGAAGTGATGAGCACATGCAGATCATAGTGACATGTATAAAGATCTTACACTTGCGAACGCCCACCCGCAACATTGGACTCTCCCGCTGCACGATTGGAGTCGGTCGTCGCATCCTCGCTCTTGCGGTGTCCGCCCGAGCTGCGTTGGGTTAGTTTATGAATGCGGCATGGCCTGTCCACTTACACAATGTTCTTGATCGCCTCCATGCTTTCGACAATGTCAGTTCCCTGTCAATTGAAACCGGGGTGAAGGATTAAAATAGAGAGAGAGAGAGGAAAAGACGGAGACAGAATAGCAGGCAGGCACAAAGGCCCATGACCTCATCCATAATACTAGCTTTGGGTAGGCGCGACCCCGCAGGCCCCAATTGGAACGGCCTCCCCCCCAGCCTCAGCCCCAGCCTCAAGCGGGCAAGGCCTATCCTATTTCGTACATCATGTTCATTATTGTTGTGAGAGCGGCTTTGCAGTGTTTCTAAAGGGACGGCAGTATCTAGTAGTGGACGCTTGGAAGCTTCGACGACTTCGCGATCGACATGATCCTGGGGCGACATCAGTGGGACTGCGTTGCTTCCGTGTCGCCGACATGGTCACCATACCATAGGTAGATGCATCGAACGCTGGTTCGCATCAGCCATCGAGTCTGGGTGTGTCGCCGTCGGAGTAGTAGTGAGCTGATGCAGGTGCCGCGTTGCCGGCTCGTACGAAGGTGACATGACGACGGGCGTGACAGGACAGTATTCTGCCTCCGATGACGTTTTTCGATTAGGTGGAATTACCCCACAGATGCAGCTTGGGCATGGCCAGCCACACAATCATCGTCATCGCACTCCGAGTATCGAGACTAGATACCGAAGGCAGGTAGAACAGGTCGAAGACAGCCGGCTGGCGTCTTCTGGGTGCCAGGCAATCGGGCCAGGCGGCTCTTCGTGCCCCTAGGCCTTCACGCTTCACGGATGGCTGCTTCTGTCTGTGCATGGTGTCCCAACACTATCGCGACCACACCCCAACCAGCTACCTCGCAGTCTTGGGGACGCGCTTGGCTTCCGACCATTCCTCCATCTTGTTTCTGGGCCTCCAGCGGGCGAGAATAAATCGCGCACTGCTTCGGCGGGCGCGTGTGTGGGCGCAAAAACCCGCACTGGACTGCGCGGCAAACCCCTGCTGCCCCCGTACGAAAGGGGGCCTGGCTCTCCACACGCTTGCGCCATGACCGGTGGTGAAAAGCGGTCCGTCATGGGCCGACCGGACGTCAACGCTTTTGGCCCGGCTTTTGCTCGCTGCGAAGCCCGCCTTGAGTGTGTGTGTGTGTAGCTGGTAGATACGGAGTGAGCCGTCACTCCACCCAGTCCTGGGAAGACCGCGGGGAGGGAAACCTACATTAAGCCAGCGAAACCCCCCACGCGCGACCTTGAGACACACACACACACACACACACACACGGCCTGAGCGAACCACCAATTGTGCCGCGGCTGCTCCATCTAATCCTCCTCCCACTTGCACCCACCAGCCCACCAGCCCACCGCGAGAAGCGCGGCACTTTGATATTGTACCGTCGACACTCACACACTCACACACACACACTCCCACCGACCTTCTCCTCTTTTTCTATTCTCGGCCTCGCATGCGTACCGGCGACGCATAGGTGAGGGCACATTGTACAAGTTACGCAACTTCGGATGCGGTTTCGCGTCACGACTCACAGGGAACAAGGCCGCTTAACGACCCACCGCCATCTCCGCTAGGCCAGCAATAACCGCCTCACTTAACCATCTTCAAAACAGCCCGACTGCCCCAACAACACACTTCTTGACTTCCCCGAACTTCTCCGAACACACAACAATGGCTCTCCGCTCGCGTTTGCGTCGTGCCTTCAACCGTGGAAATTCGCCAGACGACTCCAACACCGTGCCCTCCAAGCATGTCTTCCCCAGACCCCGGAAAACCAAGACGGACCCGCTCGTCTACCAACCCGGGGAGAAAATGCCGCCGTTGAAATATCGTCGCCCCGTGGCTCCCGAACACAAAGCACACCTCGAATCGTTCGACTGGGCAAAAGCATGGCGGCGGAGAAGCGACCAGAGCATCTACAGTCCCATGGGAAGTCGCATGCCCAGTCGCCGGAACAGCTATCAGTCATTCTCGCGAAGAAGTCTCCACCGCCGGAGTATGAGCCGATCAAGAGCTGGTGAGGATGGGAGCGTCTATGACAGTGGAGTCGGAGCCAGTCTCTCGGACGATCGTCCTGAGGGGCTGCGCGAAGGAAGTGACGAGGAGGGCGATGTTACCAATGGTAAGTTCGACACCCTGCAGTTGCGGAGCCATCTTATCGCTGTTGTCTCCTAGCATCATTCACTGACGTGTCTCTAGTCGGCCTCTCCCGAAATCCCACCGAAGACCCTAAACGTCCCACACGCCGCTCTCAATCCGTAAAATCAACATCGCGCCCGCCGACATCGGAACGCAATCGTCGTCCCTCCTCAAAACGCGAACGCGAATCCATATTCACGCCCGAAGACCTCGAACTCGCCCTCAAAAAGTCCAGTCTCGACTCCACCGAAGAAGAATACGAGCGCAGCCACAATACCAGCGTGAACACAGTGAACACCGTGGACATGACGGCGAGAGATAGCGGTGCAGGTATCCTGAAGAATTCCGTCGAAGAATTCGAAAGAGTACCCAGACCGCGAGAAAGACTGATCAGTTTTGAATCGGTCGAAGAAAGGCGACAATTACCAAGTATGCTCAACGTGTGAGCGCCACCCTTTCATGATAACACGCGTATATATGACAACCGCTGCATTGGATGGAATAATTTACTGTACATATTGTGCATTGCATTTGGCGTTTTGCATGACCGACCCACTCACCCTCAGTCATTTTGCAGGCGTTGGTCTGCTGCTGGGACTGGTACCTTCATATAGAATTCTCTCATAGAGCGCCGTGAGCGTCAGTAATCAAACCAAGTCTATAGTACAGTTGTTGCGTCTTCGCGCCTTCAGTGACGTAGCCATACAACATATCCATCTATCGTGACTTTGTACAGTTATGAAAACACACCCACACCACCGCCGATACAGTAAGTATATCGGCGATCTGCAACATCCTTATACCCGAGAATCATCCTGCCGTCTGCGAATGGACATCGCTGCGCTGAAGCAATACGAGATGAACATGCGAGAGGCGTCTCTCGACTCCCGTTGGCTCAAAGCGATGAGTGTAGTACCATCGATGCAGCGAGACTGACCATGAGGCTTCGACCTGTCAAGCGCCAAAAAGGAAGTCGAATCCAGCGACGGGTTTGAGTTGCGAGGGACCTGGCCATTTGCCGTGGAGGGGGTTCGGTTCTCGTGAGTGGTGGTGGGAAAAGGTTGATAGTGGTGTGGGTGCACCGATAGATAAATAGGCCTCCACTACCCAAAACACCATGGCCTCTAGGGCTCGTCTTTCCCATCCTGGACACAAGAGAACTGCCATCCCCGCGTAGAACTTGCTATCTCGGCGTCGCACTCGGGAATATTGTATGAGCGGGTATCTAGCGGACAATGCCGTCGAGAGGCGTTCGCATCTATCTGCCACAAAATGGTCAGCTCCAGGGACCCTCCATCACCACCTGGTCCACTCGATCCCTTAGCGCGCTACTCGGACCACTGCGAAACCGCCATATCGACCAAAAGAGGTTATGAACTCCTCTCGGAAATATCGAAGCGCTTCAGTCAGTCAAATGCTTGGATAAACTCGTGGATCATAAGGTGAGGTCTCTGCCACTCCGCCCCCCCCCCCCCCCCCGCAAGGTACGTTTGGTCTTTGCGACGTCTGGTCACACGCCGGAGACTCAACCCAGGCGGCCGCCCACAGAGCTCTGTCAACCTCTCGCCTCGAGCCCTCCTCATTTGCACTTTGCTTCTTCGGGCAATGGAATGCGGTCTAAAACCTACCTCGTGAGTTCTGACCAACTTCAACATCGTCGCTGAGACCCAAGTCTGTCTCTCCCCCCCAGCAACCTTCTCTCTCTCTCTCTCTCCGAGCGGAACTCGATGCAATCGCACTAGGTTCTGTACCCACTCCCACCCATCCTCTCCGTTCTCCAGGCGGGTATTTGCTGCCGTGGTCAGGGTCGCAACGGGACGCACATACCCCTCTGCTTTAGCCCAGATCTCAACGCTCCGCCAACTTGCCTTCACACCGTTGCTGTCGATCCTCGCACAACACGTACCGCTGATGTACATTAGCTCCACAATGAAGGCACACACGGATCACTGGAGTGCCCTTGCCTATGAATGCGAACTATTGTGCGTCCAGTTAATGAACGGCGAGAGCGCGCTAATGCGGCACGAATCGAGAATCTTACCCATGATGGGCAAGGCAGTCTCATCGTGGTCAAGGCTGCTGGTACCGTTGGAGGGAAGAGGTAGTCCGCCGTGCTACTCCATGTATGAGAATTTGATTGAAGCTGTGTACTTGGAGAGACCAGAGGGTCGTCATTATGACGATGCGCGTGACCTTTGGAAATGGGGTGAGAGTGCCCTGTCAACCACGCATCGCATGGACGGCTGGAATGGAACTGTCTAAACGAGCATCGTGGTAGCCAGTGACTTCGCTTCCGCGTGCTCATCACCAGCCAAGTACGCCATTTTGTGATTATGGACGAGACGAGATGGACCGATCTCCCTTTCCTCACGGCGCGAGCCCAGCGCGCGGTGGCCCTGGCAGCTCCAGATGCCAAGTCCATCGGCAAGCCGGGGTCGAAGCCGGCTGGTAGCTCTCCAGTCGTTCGCGAAGTCCTCTGCGTTCCAATCAACCTCGTTGGAAGAATGAGCCGATCCTCTCACAAATCTCCCACAAATGCTTAATGGCATACCATCCGTAAGCCTGGGCTAGTATGACGCTTATCGACATATGACCATCGATCGTAGATATGCAGCCGGCCACGAGCGTAACCGTCTGTATCAATCTGTTCAAGCCCGCAGGATCTAAGTCCAGAGACCGAGAACAAAGCCTCCGCGTATCCAGGTTACTTCCCGCTCCTACTCCGAGCTGGAAAGGCCTGTCTGGAGCCAGTGCGTGCACGCCCTCCTACTTCGGTCCCCCGATATGTGGTACAAATCCTCTTTCTACCCAGTCTCTCTTGGCTGCAGAATCTTAGTATCCGTGCCATGTCCAATACTCTTCGACAATAGCCATGCACGTCATCTCACCTGTGGGGTCAGATACTACTTGCGGCTTCGTGATGGAGGTCTGTCTTCACTAGCCATGGTTACACAACAAGTATTGGACATCCAGACTGACGGACATTCAGCGTCTCGGTCGCGTATGGGCGCCTACTCCTCGCCGTTAGCCTAACCAGAATCATATCATATGCGCCTGTTGAAACAGTCCAACATGAATATGCTGAGTCGCCACAAGGTATCCACTTGTCTTTATCGGCTCATAAGGCTCCCTGGAGAATCTCTGACGAAGCCGAGGGCCTCGTGGGTATGGACAGAGATCTAAAAATGTCAGATTCGTCGGTCAGGACATCATCAGGGCTGACACAAGGCCTTCGATTGGAGAGACGAGTGAGAAAGCAACTCGAGGCGCCGACGTCGGCAAGCCGACTGGCTGACTCGAACAGATGCATTCCTTCAGTCCATTCCCTGTACAGCAACATTCGAAACAGACCAATGGATCGTCGGGTGGCTTGTACACTCCACGGAGAATTTTCTGATCGATAGTCGATACATGCAGGTTGGCTGTCGTGTGACGACCAATTGCGCAATGCGCTCGATAAAAAAACAAACAAAAGTCATCATCCGTTCAGATTCGTGAATTCCTTTATCTTTGATCCGGTGATAAAGGTACATGGATATCTGTCGAAGCGATTTATTGATGCCCGGTTCAATCAGAACCGGCAATCGGGATGCGGAAAGATTTGTAGCATTCAGAGGTATCGGAAAGACTCCGCACGTACAGCAGACTTGGCATGCCAGCTGCACGACACCGTTGAGCCCACACACAATTCTATGGTGAAGCATTCTTGTACACGGCGGGGAAGACTTCGACGTAGCCGAAGATGTAGACAAATTGAAGTCGCAGGGATAGGGAAGTGTGCCTGGGGATGCATATGCAGGTCCACAGAGACTGGTCGGTTCACAGGCTGTTGAAGTGAGCGCCCCAATGCTTGAGTGCTGCAAAGCTGTGCTGGGGTAGGCTGGTACGATGATCGTGATGGATGGCGTTGACCCCGCGGTTGGGTTCTGAGGTATCATTCCAGCAAAGGAGGCGTTAGCCAGAGGCTGAGGTTGCAATGGTCCGCAGACCGATGAGCTTCAAGACAGACCCTCCATCTCTGTTCCACAGCGCCGGCTCCTGTCTGGCAGCCTGCAAGACTTTCGATTTCGTGTAGCTTAGGATACAAGCCTTTGGCAGTCTCTTAATTCTTGTAGTTCATAACCTGCCGCAAGGTCGCTGTGTACCTCTTTGGACTGCTTTTGCTCTTCAACCCCGATGTTTCTTAGTGTCGTCCTGAATGCGCGATCGTGATTCCCTTGCGTATCGAAATCCAGATCATTGTTCATTTGCTTCGCCGTCCAGTTCCGCCAATACGGTCAAGGCAAAATTTCTTTTGCGCGAACCTCAACCCATTCCATCGCCCTGCCTCGTTCGCGTTCGTGACTGTAAGATGTTCCACAGAGGTTAGTGTGAAGTTCCTGCATCTCTTTGCCACTGCAAATCTTTTAGATCTTAAACTGTTCACTGCGGACCCTGATTCAAAAAGTCAAGCTGCACTCCTTTCCATCCTTCATTCTTGCACCAGAACCGGACGTATCTTCCATAACTTGTGTATTGTTTTTTGTTCCCAACATCGACTGTGAGTGTTGTTGAGTTTAACGTCATTCGTACTGGAGAGAGATAACTGACAAGTGTTGCAGAAGACTTTCATTTTGACACCACGGCCACCATGTCGTTCCCGGGGCCTGCAGATCTTAACGGACAGAGAAGAGAGGAGTACCATGTCTCGCCGACTATGGTGCCAACGTCAGGGTTCCTGACACCTCCATACAACATGGAAATGAGAAGAGATTCGGTGGCGTCTTCACAATCATCAATGTCGTCTTTCGCCAGTTGCATGTCGGAGTATTCTGGACCGATAACCCCTACTGCCCCTCCTAGTCCTACGAATGAGGAGGGATTCGTCGATGTCATGGCATACCACTTCGGCCATGGCTTACAGAGCCACACATTCCATGGACTGCCCATGGACCATCCGACGAAGGTTGTAACATCCGACGAGCATATGCCGGGGCCATGGCAGCTTGTGCCTCATCGCATGGACGTCAACGAACCTATTCCTAACCCTTTCGCACAACAAATGATTCCTACGGACGGAGAGATTTCTCAAAGTCATATGGCTGACGATACCGGTTTGGAAACTACGATGACGATGAGCTCTACCGTTGGTTCCCCATGGGTCAATATCTCCTCATCAAGCTTTCATGCTGACCTAGGACGACAATGGGACCACCACGGACCTGGTCAGGTTATTTCCGATGACCATATGCAAATGTTGTGGCCAACCGATATGCACACGGCCAGCTCTTCACATTCGATGATGGCTGTTGCCGGCAGCTACATCGAGCCTGTCTATTTCCCCAGTTCTGATGCGTTCGACAATTCTGCGTTTCCCCAGTCACCTCAAGAGGTTTCTTTCAAGAGAGAAGCATCGGAGGTACTGAAACAGGAATCTGACACTGAAGAAGTATTCACTCGATCAAGATTGTCGATAGCT
Organism: Massarina eburnea CBS 473.64; assembly: GCA_010093635.1. NCBI lineage: Eukaryota > Fungi > Ascomycota > Dothideomycetes > Pleosporales > Massarinaceae > Massarina > Massarina eburnea. Next base: position 863,550 of record MU006782.1, read on the forward strand.
GTGACTCCAAAGGGAGGGAAAACCGTGAAAAAGGAAGAGAATCGAACCGATGATCTTTCCAGACGGGGGTCACGGATTTCCAAGAGGCGGGGGGCGAGCACATCAATTTCCAAGAAGCGGGAGCTGAATACATCATTCATCAGCGCCAATATCGCTTGCGAGCTTGATGGCTTCGAACGCGTATTCGACGATGCAGGGAGGGTGAGCTTCCAGCGTACCCGGGAGCCTGGACCGAAACCCAAAAAGTGCGGCTTTCCTGGATGCTCCAAGTCATTTCGAAGGCCGGAGCATCGTAAGCGCCACGAGGACACGCATAAGACTACTGGAGTGCGCAGATTCCCATGCCTGATTTGCCAACGACCCTTTGACCGCAATGACAATTGCCAAGAGCATGTGTGGACCCACGTTGCGCAACCGGGCAAGAAGGGGGGACGCAACCAAAAGTATTCTATGCAAGAGGTCGAATCATATTGCACGGATCCTGTGGAAGGCCCAAAGCTTATTGAGAAGCTGCGAAAGAAGTGGAAGCAGGCGTGTCAGGAGGCTGGAATGGTGGACTCTCTAGAGTTGATGATGTGCTGATTTTCTGTACAGAAGAGCATTCAATATGTTGGCGTTGGTGTGTTCCATGTTCCTTCGGGATTATATGTTTTTTCTAGTACTCTATTAATATTCTGTTGTTCATGTACGCTAGAGATTGCGCTGGGGTTGCGATGTAATGTATAGGGTATTCAGCAATGAAATCGTGGCTCGAGAATCCTTTACCACTCACCGTCTTCAAGCCAACGAGAACTCATCACAAAGCCACTTCCGGGTGTTAGATTGAAGGGGCGAGAAGAGTGGGTCGTGCATCGAAATGCTGCAGAAGAGAAAGGTTGTACAACGTGAGGTTGAGAAGAGGTTTGCAGTGGGACAACGCTAAATCTAAATGAGGGCTAGCGTCTTTCGACATCGAAACAAGGGCGCCGGCATCAAGGCTTCGTAGTAAATATTCCATCAATGTCTGGTGAGATAGTGAGCCTATGATCACATGGTGCGCTGAATTGGGAAGAGTCGATACTTCAAAAAATAAATCCAAAAAAAAAGAACCTTTGGAATGAGAACGGCGCAGCACGATGGAGGTCATCCGTCCTCCCCTGCGAATATCGGTTGGATCCCCTCGTATGTTTCCATTCAAGCCATCAGCCGACCTTGCGTCTGTCCCTCACCAGATTCTGCGAGACAGCTCACCTGAGGGTGCTAGGAAACAACAAAGTGTGGATATGATCGTGCATACGAGATGACGTCGTCCCTACCCCACGTCACCACGTCTTCGACCCTCCGGGCCATGTCAGAGCGATGCAAGTAGCGACGACTACATAACAGCGAGGTACAAGACGCTTGATCTTGAATATTAAATCTAAAAATTATCAACTCAAGACTTCAATTATTGCTCACCTTGAACACACAATGACTTACCCTGCGCCAGTGGACCTACCAACGAAAGATCTTTTTCGCTTGGATGGCAAAACGATATTCAGTGCGAAATGATCTCCAAACCTGAGAAGTTCATTGACTCACGGAAACAGTTTCTGGCGGTGCTGGCGGTGTTGGCACTACTGTAGGCAAAGCGATCCTTGAGATTGGGGGAGATGTGGTTTTCGCAGACATGCCACCTTCTCCAAACCCAGACACATGGAGTATATCCCAGTATTCCAGGTTCTTATTTCAATCACTAATAGCACTTAGAGACAATCGAAGATATAGCAGCTGCAAGCGGTACTAAAGCATGGTACCATCAGCTCAACGTTACCGATGCCGACAGCATCCCGCAAGTCTTCAACACCATCCGAGAGGAGATCCGCTTCCCACTACGAGGACTTGTTGCATGTGCAGGCATTTCGGGAGAATGCGACGCATGCGACTATCCTGCTGAAGTTTTTCGAAAGATTGTTGATGTGAATCTCACGGGCACATTTCTGGTCACTCAAGCCGTTGCGAAAGAGATGCGTGAGTTGCAATTGCGGTCAGAGTCATTCTAGGTCATTAACTGACTTTATGTTTCCGTTCTTAGATGCCTCAAAAGTGACTGGCAGTATGGTGTTGATAGCTAGCATGAGCGGATGGGTCACTAACAGGGCAAGCATCTCCAATCCGTCGATCTTATACGCGTATATCTGATACTCACTGACACAATAACTCCAGGGAATCAACACGGCTCCATATAATGCTTCCAAATCGGCCATACATCAGCTAGCTCGATCTTTAGCAGCGGAATGGGGACACCCGCAAAATGTTTTTCCCGGTCGAACACCAGGGGACGCTAATCCGAATCTCGAAGAAGAGCGTAAAGCCTATCCACCAATCCGAGTCAATACAATCAGTCCAGGGCATATTGCAACTCCGATTGCAGGTGCAGCAATCCAAAGAGGTTTGGTAGACCAATGGAAGAAACAGAATATGCTGGGAAGGATTAGTCAACCTGAGGAGTTCCGGGCACCGGTACTGTTTCTCTTAGCGGAAGGATCGAGTTACATGACGGGAGCGGTACGTCTAACAAAATGTAGTGTGGTAACCTAGTATAGAGGTAGACTAATGTTCTTTTAGGACCTTCGAGTGGATGGCGGTCACTGTGCCTGGTAAAAGTTATCGTAACAGCATAGCATGCACTGAACAACTTTCACATCCCTGCCATATCACTTCACCATTTAAATTCAGATAGGCGTATGTTTAGTAGTATTTCTATTGCGAACGCTTTTAGACAGATGGAGTAGTACGTAGTAACTATACAGACACAAACCTATCCGTTACGGAGATCTTCAGATGCTCTATATACCATGGCTATTATAAAGACGCATAAGTAACCATATAATGACTCTGGTGCTCAAATTCATCGCAGGCTTCGTCATCTGCAGATACCTAAGGTCGACATCTGCTGCGGATCGTATTATTTGTCTGGGATTCGCGTGAGCAAAGAGCTATCTACGAAGTAATCGAATCCTAGCTCCTGGTAGCATGTAATACCCTATCATGCTAGGAGCTTGGATATTAATTTCGTTATGGCCACCGAAGAAGAGCAGATAGATTCTCTCGACGTTACTCGAACTTTCGAAGAGAGGTATGTTGCACTACTAGAATTAATAGACTTATTAGCAATTTGTAATAGCGGGAGAAGACATCACAGCCTGTCCGGCTGGTGTCTTTGGCCAAGTAAAGCATGCATAGGAAGTATCGTTCCACCGTCCTATACAGTACACAGTGCTGGAGTCCTAAAAGAAGCATCACCTATTCTGAGCTCACATAATGAGTATCCAGTGTCAGTTGCTAATATATATTAAGTTCTGTATTCCTTATCAATGTCAAAACAACCATCGTCTCTACCATCTTCCGCAGTTTCGCCAATTCCACCTCTAACGCTCTCTAGTCGTTCCCCGCAGTGCTCGACACTTCGCATGAACAGCCTCACTGCTCATTCTAGCTTTGCTATCGTAGGAGTCTTTTCTCCGATGTGACTGGTTTAGTTCCACCTGCCTACCATTACTCTAGCCCATGTTCCCTTAAGCGTAAACTTCCATGTTGACTGTGGTTCGCGATACTAGTATTGGGTCTTCTCCAGTTGGCGCCACCTCAGCATTGACCCGCTGACGCCAGCCTTTCGGTCCTTCGTGCCTGTATTTACGCCTGACAGTACTTTACCCATACAAATACCGATGACCGGTGGCGAATTGTCTATCGCTATGCTTAAAGGTACGTTTTCGGGGTGGCAAATAAACATTATTAACGCCTTTATCATGGCATACGATAACCTCCGATCATCGCGCTGATCGAGATCGGGAACGGTTCTGAGTTCAGTAAGTAATGTCTCCATCATTATTATGATGGAGCACAATAATGCTAAGCTAAGAGCTTGTGCCCACTAAAATCGGGAAGTATAGCCGAAGGTTCGACAATAGACTCCCTCGTTAAGCATGGGAACCGTGTTCCCACCCACTTTAATCCGCCGCGAAATCGAGGAAGAATTTTTTATTGGATCGGGATCGATTTGACTATATTCAATGCTTTCAAAAAGTTGCCAAATGGAGCTCTTTGGAAGAAGAGGCTATTGGCTGGCTTTGGATTCCAGAGAGCTAAAGCTGACATGCAACTTCGAATCCGGTACCTGTGCTGCACCCTCGATTGTCCGATCTGCAGATTATCTTACCATTATGATGTCTCATAATGATGACGATACACAATTAGAGTACTACAACTGGAAGCATGGGATCCTACATTGTACTATACTAGTGCGTCAGCTTATAGACTGACTTGAGGTCAAACTACGAATCAACATTGCATCGAGTGGGAGTAGCCTAATCATTATGAGAATTTTTCTAGAAGTCTTTCCTTGAAGCCATTACCCTCGACTAGAGGCTAATCTTCAATCTGTTTGAAATAGCATGAGACGTTCGAGAAGTACGGCAATTTGGTTAGCTTGAGAAACTACCACGTGAGATCATGCTAAGGATCCCAACTTCAAGATATTCAAAGTAGCATGATAAGACGCCATTCATATCGCATTTCACGGTATTATTCAATTACACACTATCTATGTGGCAACGTGTCGCATACAGAACTAACCTTGGCTCTGCCTGCTAGACTACTTCGTATAACAACAATTCGATCGTTCATCATCGCATGAAGGCAATGTAAGAAAGCCAGAAGATAATTCCTCTATTAATCAACGCTTCTGTGATGTACATGTATATAGAAGGTCACTCCAGGTCAGATTAAACAAGTTGGATATCGTTTATCAGGCTTGCCCATGGAGAATTATTTCCTCAAATCCTCATGTGCCTGTGTGTGCATGATTAGAAAGCTACACATGTTTGTCGCCCATGACACCTCAGCATCACCCCGGGAGAAAGCACATGGCCTCTCTTTCGATAGCTTCAGAGCATGGCACGATGGATTGCCGTCTATTATGGCTATACAGATTATAAGGGTAGCCTATTCTTAGATCATTCGTTGATATGCCCCTCCAATTATACAGACATCCGCGCCTCCCAGAAGCTCACACAAATACAACGCCTCATAAAATAATATATTATAATCTAATGCGTAAGACGGCCGCCGACCGCCGACCGTTGCTATGGGGGTACACACAGATTCTGTCACTGAAACGCCCCTCGCCACGACTTTCCACTACGAGAGAACCAGCAGTCCTCACTCTCCCCACCTCTATGATAAGCTCTCTTCTCCACCTGCATTCACTCGAACACCAGCATACCGCCGCTCTTATACGTTCCATCACTAGAAACGCCACAGCTTCAAACACAAGGATCATTTTTACCAATGGATCCTTCCGGATGCGAGGGGACGAAGACGGAATCTCTTCAGCGGCTGTCGCATACGAGGTAACGGACGTATGTATTATCCGGAGACACATGTTGGCAGACCGAAAACATTGCCTTCGAGCGCAACATTGTAACCTCCATCGATACCGAGCTCTACGCCATTAGTATGGCACTCCGCATTACACAGCATGAATCCGAGGATCCGAATTCCACCATCACCAACCCTATCGTGTTCTCCGACTGTCAGGGTCCTCGGTCCCGTTCCTCTAGATGACAAGTAGGCACTCAAACATATCTACGAAGACTGCGACAAGTTAAAGAGTAAAGGGGTAAATATAGTGTTGTCGTGAGTGAAGCAACACACCAAGATCCGAGGGAACTTCATAGCTGACAGAGCGGCAGCAACTGCCACCAGGAAAGCAAGAGAACTCCCATTCGACTCCAACTACATCATCGGAGATACCATGTTCAAGAAAAGGAACTGGACCGACATTAAAGAGGAATATCTTTACAGGAAGAGCGGGCCGTGGTTTAGAGAGCGAAAAGGGGTTTGTTATGTTAGCCCTGAGCTCTCTGGCACGAAATGGGACGAGTCTGTGGAGTACTTCTTCGCTAGACTGTAGACTGGGAAGTAGAGGAACGCTGCTCCGCTATTGAAGCATCTCTTTGAAGTGGCGAAGCCGCTGCCGAAGAAAAGGCTGGACTATGGCAAGATATATGAGGAAGGTTTGAAACGAACTAGTATCTTGTAGTTGTTCTGAAAAGCTAGAAATGGAATTCCAGCGCTTTGTTACACATCTTCCTCACACTCTTACCTTGAGAACCTATCCATGTGGCATAAACACAAGCTATCTCAAATCAACACACAAGTAGTGCCGCACAGTACTCTAAGAGGCTCCAGCAGAAGCTTTACAAAGGTACTGTTTTGTCATTTCTGCTGCAATCTTAAATCCCAGTAAAGGGATCTATTACAGAGTTAGGTCCAGCACTGTCAGTCGCCCTCAGACAACCAATGCACCAGATAGCCATACAAGTCTAGTAGTCTCACCCGCGCTTTAACCAAAAAAAGAGGAAGCCATACATTTCAAAGCGCAGGACGATATATTTATTGTATAAACTACTTGGTATCTAAATCTCTTCAATTAACTCAACTCTAACGTAAATCAATCATCCCCTCCCCCTCTTCCCCTGCCTTCCCCTGCGCGCCAAAGCACACATCAGCACTACCCACTACCCACACTATTAAAACACCTCGCTCAGCTATCTACATCTACCTAAACACCCGCCCATGCACGCGCCTACCCACGGCGACAGCGCTAAAAAAACACAGTATGAGTATGAGTTATGCACCAATTCCCAGTCCAATTCACCGACCCACGCTAAATGCTCTCGAACGAAAGACAAAAACAAGAAAGAGAAGAAAGGGGGTTTATATAATAAATCTCCCACTCACACAAGGAGACAGACAGATAAACAGGTAGATAGTTACAGGTTTCGATAAGCGCGGAGAAGGTAAAATGGAGGGGGAAAATAGTGACTAAATGTATATATAGCTCGCCATCGGTATCGTCGAGGGAAAGAAAACCAGAGTAGATGAGAAAAAAATGCAGAAGGCGCCGTCGCTGAGCAAAAGCAAAAGTGGCCAAATCGAAAGAAAAAATTGCCGATGATGCAGAAGATAAGAAAACATGCGGATGAAAGGTATCGTATCGCATCACGGTGTCTCGATATAGGACAACCGCCGGGCATGATAAAGAGTATTCGGTCGTTTCTTCATCCAGTGCAGGTCGCTCAGATGCCTTAATACCTCATCTTCCCCAGCAACGAGTAGCTATATGCGCACTCCCTCTCGTTCTTCATTTGAATCATAAAAACTCTTGCCCTCGCTCCGCTCACACCGCCCGTATCCGCTGCGCGACCAGCAACTCCATCCTCGCCCACAATGTCTTCCCAGACAGATATGGCAATACCAAGCCTGGCCACCCTCTCAAAGCAGCTTTCCGAAAGCGTGACATCGAGCAGAACCTCGCTGTTGCTCTTTCCGACTACCAAGATACGTTTTTCTTGCGTGGGATCGCGGGTCCCGGGACTGCCTTTGCCTTGTCGCATGTTGGAAGAAGTGGAGAGGTCAGGAAGCATGATGGCGAGTCGAGCGGATCCCATGTCACGCCATTTCTTGAGGGATTCGCGCTCGTAGAGTCGACATTTGGTGTTTGTAATTCCAGCTGGGGCACCAGGAGCGCGCCCAGCCTCCGGGGGACCTGTAGGCGTACTAAGACCGGATCGGGAGCCACTGGAGCCTGTGTCGAAGCTATTCGCGCTGCGTGAGCCTAGTGTAGAGCCCTTGATATTGAAGCGGCCATTCTTGGCGAAACTGAAGCGGCCGAGTGCACTGCGAAGGGCTGTGTTCATTGTGCCAACCGAAGACTCGGTGGCTGCAGAGATGGACGCAGCGCGCGTGGTTGTCTTGCGGTAAGAATTTCGTCGTCCGAGACCTCCACCGAACCAACCTCCCGAGGAATCATCGTTCGATCGTGCTGCGTTCTGGCGGTCCATGGCCTCTGCCCAAGTGCTTTGTCCGTATGGGCCTCGTGCGTTTTGGAGGGCGATGTACGTTGGGTTGTTGATGCGTGAGTGGTTGATCATGGCATATAGTTGATCGCATTCGTTGGTATTGCGGCTTCGCAGCATGGTGTAGTTCCCGGTCTTGATGAGCGATTCAGATGTGGGTGGCGATCGAATCTCGATATCGATACCAGTGGATTTCCGAAGGGGCACAAGTGGCGTTAGCTCGACCGCAATAAGGGGAGCTTGTCCTTCGGTGGGTATGATCTCGTCACCATCGGTTAACAAGGGCTTCGAGTGTTCACCTGTCATCTCGAATACTTGGATCTTGCCTGGGGTCACGATAATGCTGCACTCGTTGGGATGCAAGCTCTTCCATAGACCTGCCTCGTCCGACCAGGCCATGATCGAAGCGATTGCTCGGGAAGCTTTACTTGAGTTCTGTGGCACCGCGCGGTAGGGCGTGTTCGACGCAGACTGCGAAGGTGTTATGGTGTCGTTTTGTATCGTATAGATGGATTCAGGAGGTGACACCTTGGAAAACTGTTTAGGTTGGCTAATAGGCACAGGCGGCGGAGACACAGATGGTGCAGGCACAGGTGGTGGAGGTACGGTCGGTGCAGGCACAGATGGTGCAGGCCTGAGTGGCGCAGGCATAAGCGGCGCAGGCCTAAGTGGCATGAGTGGTGTAGGCATAAGTGGCGTGGGAACATCATCTTCAAGGTCGTCTTCAAGGTCGTCTTCAGATGATTCGGAATAAAGCGAAATCGAACCTTCACTCTCAGAAGCCTCTAGCTCACTTTCACTAGAAGACTCCGAGCACGATGATGGTTCATACTCGTGCTTCAGCGGGGAAGAAGAGCGTCGCTTTCCTCTCAAGCCGGATGGGGTTGGCGTGAATACAGGCGTCTTGGAGTCCTTCAAGGTAACAGGTGTTCCTGGACTTGGAGCACGATGCGGAGGGACCGGCGGAGGCCCTTCACCGCCTTCCGCCTGGTCATCCTCATCCTCTGGAATGGTCTCAATGGTCCTTTCGATCTTCGGCGGAGCAGATGCTGGCGGCTCTAGTATTGTGACGGGTTCTTCTTTCACCGGAGTTGTAGATTGGCTCGACTTGCGCTGCCTATGAATGGTAGGCATATCCATCGTGGGTACGGAAGAAGCCCGCCGATGCGATTTCGATCTCGGCTGCGGCTTCGCCTGCGGTGGAGGTTCATGATCGTCTTCACTGGAGAGGTCATCTTCCTCAGAACTATCCGAATAATCCACCTCGGTGGGTGGCAGCCATACACTGAAGCCCTTGCTTGAGTTAGGGAATGACGACGTTCCTGTTGATTTTGGCCGGCGCTTAGACGATTTCCTTGGTAGCTCGGGCTTTTCTTCTGGATCATCGAGCACGATTTTCCTTGAAGCGCGAGAGGCGGTGGGAGATGGAACGTGCTTGGAAAGCCTCTTCGCCCTTCTGCGTTTCAAAGCCATCGGTGATTCGTTGCCAGTAAGTTGCAAAGTATCATTTAGACTTCGAGGGGTGCGTTCTAGGTCAGTCTCAGTCTGGCTGCGCGCTCGTGGGGAATCAGTCTGCGAGCGCTCGCCGCTTGGCGGGGTGATTGGAGACACTGTCCGTGACTTGGAGTGTCTGTCAGGCGTGTTGTAACTCCATCTCTTCGAAGAGGTCGCATTGGCTTGCATTCCAATAGGTATCTCGATTTGGTGTGGGCTCGGAGTGCGGCTCATGTCTGGAGGAGTGGAACCAGTGGCTGCAGAAACGAGGGATGAAGACCCATGGCTACTTGTCGGGCGTGCCGCCTTCTTGAGAGTTAATTCCCGCTTGATGGTTAATTCTCGCTTCAGCTCCGTTATCTGGGGCGGCACCGGGTCGAGTCCCAGCATCTGCACCCAGTCGAATCCGGCCTGCTCGTCGTCGATGGTCAGAGACATGATTTCGTTCCATTCGGTCCCATTGCCCTGTGGGCCCCTGATCATAACAACGATTTCGCCCTTCTTGTCACCGTTGCGAGCAGACATGCGGTTTCTCTGGATGGGCGGGAGAAGAAGCCAGCGCCCCGTATTGTCAACCTCGCATATCAGAACATCTCCGGCCGAGCTATTGGCCTCATCGCGGAGGAGGATTTCTACATGGCAATTGAGTTCTTGTCCGCTTGAATGGTATAGATGCATGTCGAAATGATCTCTTGCTCTGACGCAGCGGCCAGGGTCAATGCGTACGCCTGCGAGAGGGGCCAAGCTTCGAGGATCGCGCGCACGGGTAGCATCGATTACCGCAGCGGCCTCGTCTTCCATGCGAGCGTGTTCGTCATTGTTGCGTTTCCGTGCGCACGTGACGAGTTCTTGGAAGACGGTAGACATCTTCTCTGCACGGTCAGAGGGTCTAACGTGGTTAATGCCCTATTAGGAGTTAGCTTAATGACCAAACAAATTTAAGGTGCGGTCATGTAAACTGACTTTTATACTCTTCGACAAATATTTTAAGCGAACCAAAGGCCGCTTGAGCATATAGGCGACGTCAACGCGTTCGCCGTCACCGTTGACCACGTAGCCCTCAGCATTGCGGGGGAGGCCCTCATCCCATGGTGCGCCATCATCTGGACCATTCACGACCTTTGCTGGTTTAAATGGGTCCTCGTCTGCAGATGCGAGGCTGACGACCACATCTTGGAAGCCTAGGCGCCATGAGCTGATATAGTCGGAGTAGACGCGTTTCGCGCTCAGGGCCCATGAGAGGAATGCATCTGGGTCTTCCTTGGGGATGCGCTTGTGTAGTGTCTTCAGTCGCTCAAGTGAGACTCCCATGTCGACGATGGGTTGTGTAACGTCTGATGGGTCAGAGCTAGCCGAGGGACTGAAAAGGCCGGCGGCGACAGCAGAATCGGACTTGGACAAGACGCAGCTGAGCAGAACGGGGATAACACCGTCAACCAAGGTGCGAAGTTCGCGCATGTATTTGCTCTCATCCGAAGCAAGTTCACTCATGATGTCGGCGGCTGTGGCAGTAGACAGGCGGCTCCTGTTTGTGCGAATACTCCGCGCGGACACGATGCTTTTCGAGCCTACCTTGGGCATTGAGAGCACTGATATCAAGTCCGCGTGGCTGGCAAGTCTGCGGCGGGTGCTCCTACGACTCACTATAGTCGATGTCTCCAATTGCGATCCGACTTCGGAGGCAGTCGCATCGGGCATGGTCTTCTGCTCAACCGTTGTATCCGTTACCTCTGAATTCGTAGCTTCTGAAGAAGGGGCGAACTGGGTCTTTTCAAATGTCTCCATCGACGCAATTGTCGAGAGTCTTTTGCCGGTTGAAGGGAACAGGCGACGCATTGCCGGTCCATCATGTGGTGAACGTACTGGTGACGTTTCAGGCTCTATAGCGCTACCATCAACGGACGAAGACAGAGCCGATGACGCACTATCGTCATATATTTCAGAAAGCTCACGAGCAGGGAGAGACATGGCGCGATCTTTTGTCGGCGAATTCTGAGTGCGTTTCGCCCCTCGTCGCTTCAGGGTTGGCGTGGCCGTTAGATCAGTGCCCGTCTCGGATGTAGGTACGCTGGATACCTCTGTCGGAGTTAGCTCTGTCGGAGCAAGCGAAGGCACATTGTCGAGGTCTAGCTTCAGTCCCCCCTTCATGGGCGGGCTACGTCTTCTCCGTTGCCGCCGGCTTTCACTGCTTGGCTCTGGCACTTCTACAGGTTGCTCCTTGGAGTCGGTCGACGCGCTCACGTCGGATCTCTCGTCCTTTGGCGGCAGTTCAAGCGTGAATATCGACTCTCTCGATTTCGGCCGTCGACGAGAATCTTTTTCCGGAAATGAGTCTGGCGTGGTGGAAAGCCATGCTTCTAGACGATTGCCAAACGCTTGAGGCTGAGGCGGTGTCGCGGGGGCAATTGGCCGAGAGGGACGGACAGGGTCTTCGTCGCTCTTCTGAGAGGATTTGCGACGTGATCTTCTTCTCCGTGAAGATGTATGTTCTTTCGGCGAGGTTTCTTGCGAGACATCACTGTGGTCGTGCCTCCGCCGCCGTCTCTCGCGCATCTCATCATGCTCGACGGCGCTCAGACTAGCCGGGTCCTCGCTCAGCGATGTTTCTGATTTTTGGAAGGACGGTCTGATGTTGGTGAGGTCGTCCACCGACTGGGAGCCTTTGGGCGAGGTCTGAGTGCGAGAGCGCCGGCGTATGCGCACAAGTTCGGTCTTTTCTTCCGGCGGTGGGAGCGACTTCGGCGACGCGACTCCCTCATCGGCGCTCTTCGCACTCTTCGCACTTTTGGCACTTTTGGCGCTGGCCACGCCGCTGCTGGTCGGCCGCAGATCGGCACCCACGCTCGCAGGCCGCGAGGGTCTCCTCTTCCGTTGGCTGCGCGTCCGCGTCTCCCTCTTTGCTATCGGTATGATCTTCGGCTTTGGCTTTGGCTGTGGGGGTGTCGCCGGGGGCGGGGTTGCGGCTCGGGGGTCTGGTAACTCGAGTTTACGCGCGGGCCTCACCCACCCGGTAGGAGCGGGCGCCTTTTCTTTGGGCGGCGACCTCTTGTTGCGCCAGTGCGAGTCGCTCACTACGCGCTTTTTGGGCGCGGTGGCTATGTGCACTTCATCGTCCAGCTTGTTGTGGACGGGCGGCTTCTTCGCGCTCTTCGGCGTCTCGGAGGTTGTGTCGATGGACCTTGCGGGCGTATGCGCGGGCGTAAATGGAAGCTTTGGGCTCGTCACCTCCTCGGGCGGCTTCACTTTGGGCGTGGAGGGCGCCTTCTTCTCACTCTTCGGCTGCTCCGGGGGTGCGTCGGCCGACTTCGAGGGCGTATGCGCGGGCTTCGGGCTCGTCACCTCCTCGTCGGGCTTCGCTTTGGGCGTGGTAGTCAGTTTGAGCGGCTTGGGCGACGGTGCGGGCTTTGCGACAGCCGCACCTGCGACTGCGACTGCGCCTGGCGGTGGGGGTTTGGGCTTGGATGCGGCGCCGCCGGCGCTCTCTGCGACGACGGCACCGGCGTCGAGTTCCTGCTGCCATTTCTTGATCTTGTCCTTGACGTTCGCCGGCCTGTCTATTCCGATGGCCTTGCCGAAATCAGCACCTTTCATGTTCGTGCTGGTTGCTGGCGTCTGCGTCTTCTCATTCTTGGATTGGCGGGCTGGATTAGGCGGAGTTGTGGGATCGGGCGCAGCGGGCATGTAGTCTTCTGCAGAGCATTGACGTGGTTAGCGAGCGTAGTTCGGGGGTGGCAGCGCAGTGATTTTTGTTGTTTTGGTGGTTGGCCACCACACTGGGCTGGGAGCGTGAGGCCAGGCTTACCCTCGCAACCTACAACCGCACGCCGCTATCGCCACACGTCGTCGGCACACTGTCTCAGGCAGAATTAACGGTGCTTGCAGACAGGATCAAGAACGAGCGTGAAGGACATCTGTCCGGCAGCGGGCAGCGGGCAGTGGACGGTGGGCAGTGGAGCGGTGGGTAGTAGGTAAGCTGGGTGCCCGTCCAAACACAGCAACTGGGCTACGCTAGAGCCGCAACGGATCTGTCTCCCCTGTCGATTCGTGGATCAAGGAAACTGGCGATAACAGGCGTCTTATTATTATTTGCAGTCTGCAGCTGCCCGCCGTTCTCGTGCTTGCGCGGAGTGGAGTCCCAGCCTCGCCTTTTAAGGCCGAGACATTCGTTGCTGGGTTAATTCTACGGTGAGGCTTGAAGTGGTGCACGGCCGATCCCTGCTCCGTTCCGCTTCCGCACCACTCCCGAACGGTTGATCCGATCGACCCAGAGAATACAATATTAAATCGGCCGACGGCTGTGACAGCACACCGACACTTCGGTCCGGCCGTGGTAGAGGCCGCAGTATTGTAGAAGCCGTCGTAGGGACAGGATATTAGTATTAAGTATTCTATCGTCTCATCTAGATATGGCGCAACGACCCCACAAGCCCACGTCTATGCGTCAGCCAGGCCATCTACAGCTTCTTCTTCGCACCGACCTTGGCGCTGCCGTTTGCACTGCCGTTGGCGAATCCGTTCGCGGCACCGCCCTTCAGCAGCCTCTCCGCCTTGCTGAGCGCCTCAAACGCCCTCCAGCTCGCACCGACGGCCGAGAAGATCAGGAGCAGAGGGATGACGATCCAAAAGGCGTTCATCAAGACAAAGTAGCCCCAGAAGTACGCCGCCTCGGGCCTGCAGTATGCCTTGCCCAGTAGATAGTGGTCGAACATGCTCGTCGCGTAGTAGAGGATATCGCCGTAGAACTGGCCGAGCGAGACGATGATCTGGAGCGGGTAGCGGAGAGGGTGGTCGGTCGCGATCAGTCCGGCGGTGACGAAGGAAAGAGGGCCCCAGGCGACCTACACCATTGTTATCAGCACTGCCCTTCTCCATCACGTAGGAAATAGGAAACTACTCACCGCCGTAATGGTCTCCATGCACAGCACGAACGCATCCTGGGTAAGGTACCGCGAGTCCGACAGCGAGTACTCCTTCCACAACTGGCCAAAGAGGTCCTGCATACGCCCCATATTACGGAAGTTGTACGCAAAGTAACCCTCGAAGAAGAAGTGAATAAACCCGCCTACTTCATTAGTCACCGCCCCTATTCACCCGACACCCAAGCCAACTTACACAGGACGAACCACATTATAACACTGAGATCAGACGCCGACACATTGGGTCGCACCTTCTTCACAAGTGCAAACGTGATGACAAAGATCACGGCACAGCCACTCGCAAAGAGGGAACACAATTCAAAAGTGTTCCATTTGTTCGCAACATAGTCCACGACCACCGCCTCGACGGGGTAATAGGGGTGCACCGGTAGCGTACCCGGCGTGATGTTAGTCTCGGGCAGACTGCCAGGCGGCGTGGCGAGCGTGTCTTGGAGGCGTTTGAAGAGGGAAGCCATGGCGAGTGTGGGTGTGAAGACGTCGCAGGTGGACAGGAGAGATGAATGATCAATTGATATATTTTTGCAACTGACAGCCAAGCCGCACTAATTCACGCGCGATCCAGGGCAATTCACGCGTGCACGTGCTCGCGTGGAAAGAGCGTCTTGATTCGGAAGGATCGGTCGAAGCTTCCCATGTTGGAAAGCAGCCGGAAATAGAGTGACAGCACTCGAGCTGCCATGCAAGCCACCTTATTCAATGGGTAGCACTGTGAATGCAGTCTTGGATCTAGCGCTGCATCCGAACGTGAGGCTCGGCGTGCGTCGCTTAGCGTGTATTTCCCCGGCTTTCGCGCCGTCTCAGACACCTCGGGATCAAGGCACACGCAGAAGGAGGCGTTACATTAGATCAGCCGACCCTGCCACCGTGCCAACTTCACCGTTGATGCCTTCCCCCACAGTCTTTACATTGGCGTATATGAGGATAGAGGAGTACTTGTTCTAGGACTCTCATTCCTTCCATCTCCCGGTGTAACATTGCTATTCCTTGCCTCCATTCCCACCACCGTTTGCGAAGACATTACGATAGACCTGCTAGACTGTCGCGGTTGTCCTCTGACCGACACGCTAATCCCTCTCCGAAGCTTGGACCTCAAACCGTGCCTTTCCCCGCGGGCAAACGCTGCGAGCCTTATATCTTATATTCAGCGACGCCTGCACCTTTCCCCCGCGACACAGACTTTCATTCGCCTCAACTTTGTGTTCAAGCAATATGCGGCTCCATACCGGCGGTCTCTTGTTTGCCCACCTCATTAGCGGCGGCACAGGTCTCATCTTAAAAGATGGTGTTGGTCGACTTCCAGCTCTTGGCGTACGTAAACTCCGACTACTCTGTAGACGATGCTAACAGCTCGAAGTGGAACTCGTGGAACAAGTTTGGATGTGACATCAACGAAGACCATTTCCTAACCGCAGCGGACAAACTCATAAAGCTAGGTTTGAGGGTACGGTCGTGCTAGCTCTCAACTACTGTAGTACGTCATACTGAAGATTCCACAGGACAGGGGTTACGAGTATGTCAACATCGATGACTGCTGGCAGGTCAAAGACGAACGTGACAAGAAGACCGGCCGTTTGATTCCGGACCCCAAGCGTTTTCCCGATGGCATCAATGGAACTGCGGACAAGATCCATGCAAAAGGCCTCAAGCTTGGCATTTACAGCAGCGCTGGAGATTTGGTAAGACATACATCGACGTATCATGAAGTAAAATACTGACCTGAAAAACAGACTTGTCAGGGATACCAAGCTTCAATCGACCGCGAGGAGCTAGATGCGGCGACCTGGGCAGAATGGGGCGTTGACTACCTCAAGTACGACAACTGCAATGTCCCCAAAAAGTACCAAGGCGAGTGCCAGTACTGCGTCCCCGAGGGCCCACCCAGTAGGCAATTTGCCCACGCTAATGTCAACGGTACATGTAAGTCTTCGTGTTTATTCTCACAAAATGTCGTAATCTTATCTCCCCTAGGCACTGCTCTTTCGAACCCCTGCCCGGCCAACTACAACTACAAGTCATCCCCCACTTTCCACCGCTACAACGCCATGCGCGAGGCCCTTGCCAAACAGGATCGCACCATCCTCTACTCCCTCTGCCAATGGGGCGAAATGAACGTCGACTCCTGGGGCAACGAGACCGCCTCATCCTGGCGCGTGACTAACGACATTGACCCTGCTTGGGAGCGCGTCCTCGATATCTGGAACCAGATGACCTTCCGGCTGCACTCGACGGACTTCTGGGGCCACGGCGACATGGACATGCTCGAGGTTGGTAACGGACTTTCGCTTGCGGAGAGCCGCTCTCATTTCGCTTTCTGGGCTGCCATGAAGAGTCCGCTTCTCATTGGGTGTGATTTGGAGAAGGCAAAGAAAGAGGAGGTCAATATCATGATGAACAAGCACCTCATAGCGTTCAACCAGGACTCTTCCGTCGGACGCCCCGCAATGCCATACAAATGGGGCACGAATCCAGACTGGACTTTCAACGCCTCCTTCCCGGCTGAGTTCTGGAGCGGACCGTCTAGCAACGGTACCCTCATCCTCCTCTTCAACCCCTACAGTGACACGCGGAAGAAGACAACGAGCTTCTCGGAGGTTCCGGAGCTCGGCGGTGGGTGGTTTGAGGTCACTGATGTGTGGACGGGCGAGAACAAGGGCTGTCTGCGTGATAAGATCGATGCGTGGGTCGACGGCCATGATACTGCGGCCTACTTGGTCGGTGAGCGCTGTGGTATCCAGGGGGGGTATTTGAATGGCAACCAGAAGCCTGTCATAATCGAGTCCGAGGATCAGGAGAAATTCTAGGACGCATGAGTAGCCATGTACGATTAGACTGGAGGACGGACTTTGGATAATGACCTGTCCTGGATGTTTTAGGGTTCGGGCGATTATGATTTGCATATTCGGTGTTGGTTGTCTTGGTAACATTTTTCCAAGACGCTGTACACCGAAAAGTCCTCAATTCTCTATTCTTTGTAGATGATGAATATGTAGACAATGAATGGCATCGATATCTAGAAGTGGTCGACCACACCTCCCTCGTACATTTCGCGCTTGCCCTTTCAAGCTAACCTCGGCTCCACAACCCCATCATTCCAGCACTTCCCCACATTCATCCCATTCCATCCCCCATCCCACCAAAGTTCCAATGACATCCTCACAAGTACAATCAGAACCAGCCAAATGGCAGCTCGTTTCCAGGCAAAAGAAAGACGAGCAGTTTCGACGCATACCCGCGGAATGGCGCATTTCACAGCTTCCGACGAAAGAGGTCACGAATTATCTTGGATTCGCAAGAGAGTGTGGCATTTTGAATGCGAAAGAGTTGGATATCACAGAAAAGAATGATGGCACGACGTTGGCAGAGAGGATCAGGAAGAGAGAGTATAGTTGTTTGGAGGTTGCCAGGGCATTTTGCAAGGTATGATTGAGACAAGAGAGTTTCCAGACCTCGAAAGAAACGTAGACTGATCAAGGTGTAGAGAGCTGCAATCGCGCACCAACTCACAAACTGCCTAACTGAGATATTATTCAAAGATGCCCTCAAAAGAGCAGAAGAGTTAGACGGACATCTAGCGTCCGGAAAGCCACCCTTAGGACCCCTACACGGCGTACCAGTCTCGCTGAAAGACACATTCAAGATCAAAGGGTACGATGCATCCATCGGTCTCGCCGCTCTCTGTTTCAAGCCCGCAGAAGAAAACTCAGTATTAGTCGATCTTCTACTCAAAGCCGGTGCAGTGCTGTACTGCAAAACGAATATTCCGCAAACACTCATGGCACTGGACTCTCACAACAATGTCTTTGGTCGCACGATCAATCCACTCAATACTGCTTTAACAGCCGGTGGCTCATCGGGAGGCGAAGGCGCGTTGTTGGCCATGCGTGGCAGTATCTTAGGCGTAGGAACAGATGTAGGAGGTTCTATCAGGATCCCAGCTATGTGTAATGGCACATTTGGCATCAAGCCTAGCTGGGAGCGCATCCCCTATGCCGGCCAGGAAGGTGGTCAGAAACCCGGACAAGCAAAACTCGGGATACCGGCTAGTGCAGGACCACTGGCGCATTCGATGCGCGATATCGAGTTATTTTTCGAAGCTGTTGCGGAACAGAAACCGTGGGAGTGGGATCCGGATGTCGTGCCTTCGCCGTGGAGCTCATTATCTTCTGTCATGGAGAAGCGAAAGCTGAGGATCGGAGTGGTGAGGAGAGATGGGGTTATCGAACCGCATCCACCAATTTCCCGGATATTGGATGAGGTGGCAGAAAGGTTGACGGGTGTGGGTGTCGAGGTTGTGGAGATGGATATCACGCCCTTGTTTAAACAGTGCCAGTCCCTCGCCAACGCGCTCTTCGGCATCGAAGGTGGAAACAACATGTTCGATCTCCTGGAATCCTTCAACGAACCTTTGTCTCCCTGGCTACAAAAGCGCCTTCGTCGCAAACCTGCTCTCTCACTCGATCAGACCCGAGAGCTACATGCGAAGAGAGCCGAACTACAGACACAGTTCCTGAAGATCTGGAAGACGAGCGATGGAAAACAGATTGATGCGTTCATATGTCCTGTAGCACCGCATCCGGTCCCCCCAATCGACAGATATAATGGTGTTAGCTATACGAGTTCGTGGGTCTTGTTGGATTACCCTGCTGGTGTCGTACCGGTGAGGAAGTTTACCAAAGATGATTTGGTGGGGGAGATGTCGACGAAACCTATTGGGAGTTGGGATAAGGCGAATCGTGAACTCTGTAAGTCTTCTTCCCTTTTTGTTTCTGATAGATGGTATGAGGTAGGATGGAGATGTGCTGACTTGCCGATTAGGGACGAACTTCGATCGCGAGGTGTATCTGGATTCTCCGCTCTCGGTACAGGTCGTTGCGCCGAGATTGGAGGAGAGGAAGCTTTGTGGGGTTATGAGTGTTATTGCGAAGACGATTGACAGAGGAAGCGGTGTAACCCAGAGCGCTAAGCTGTAAGCTATTGGGTATATGGGCGTTCGGGTATGTCTACTGGATGTGCATGCAATGGAAAGCATGTCTGGATTTCTGACACGCCACTTTAAGATGGGTGACTATTCCTGGGGGGAGATATATATTTGGTTTTGTTATCTAGGGGTTCGGCTATGTACGATCGCTATTCGGATAACCGATATACCTTTCATTTCTTCCGCGCAACCCAGAAAGAAGCCCGATACATACTCTGCAGCATACTCCTCGTATTGGTGATGTACCCCGTATTCACACTACCCGGCTCATGCTTCTCAATCGCAAACCCGCAATGCTCCACTAGCGCCACAACTTCATCATCTGTCAATTCCACAGATCCTGGATCCGCAATGCCCGTATCCACGTTCCTGTACTTCTCTGCTTTCCCTCGTTTCTCTTCTTTCTCCTCATTGGTATTTGGCGATTGTGACGCGTGGTGCCACAGCAATGGCCCAAGATTAATCCATAGACCGCCTGGTTTGAGACAGTTATGCACGGCTTCGATGTACCGAATGATATTCGGTGCAGTGTCGATGAAGAAAACGGTGGCTACGGCGTCGAAAGATTCTTTAGACCCAGGTTGGCTGTAAAGGACGCAGAAATCGCCCGTGGACATGCTCATGCGCTCATTCGCGGGGATCTTTTCGCCTCCGAAGCTTTTCATTAGTTCCGTCCCTGGGTGCACGTCGGGTATCGAATATGTCTGGAACTGGTCGGCGCGGGTGAGGTGATTTGAACAGCTGAGGGCGAATGGAGCGATGGTGAATTGGCCTGGGGACTTGATGTGGTTGAGAACTAGTGACGAGGCCATGAGTTCGTGGTAAGAGATTTCGTTGCCTTCGACTGTGTAGCCGGCGCGGCAAACGTCGAAGACGAGGCGACCGAGCCCGGCGCCGGGAACGAGGACTTTGAGATCTGACTTGCTGAGATCTTTCCGGCTCTCTGCACGTAACGAGAACTCGGCATCCAAACTATGCACTACAGGATCAAAGCACTTCTCCCTTTCACACCTACCCTCCTCACTCCACTCCCGATAGAATTGATTGACGCAACTCCTCGCCTTCTCCATATTCGTCTGCGTACTCTCCGCTTTCAAGTGGTCCATGACGGTAGAATAAACTTGGTACTGATCATGAGCGTACTTTTCCGGCACGATGGCAGCGACCCATTCGCTATCCAGGCTGGGCGCGATGAAGGCTTGGAAGCCGGTGATGAAGATTGCTTCGGCGAGGATGGCATTGGAATCGATGAGGTCGTCCATTTTTGAAAGGGAGTCGAGGATGGAGAAAGGGGGTTGTGACAGGAGAGTCCAGTGGGATGAAGGGAGAGAGTAGAAGGCTTGTCGACGGAGGTGTGTGCCGTTGTAGTGTGCGAGGTGGCGGTATGAGCTAGATTTGTTAATGGGCTGATTGTATATTGAGGAAGAAGTTGAACAGTTTTAGTCGATGATGAAGGGAGATGTGACGGCTCACCGGAAGGAATCTAGTACTGAGAGGAGATGCTTCTGTTCTTCAGGGTCCGCCATGGGATCGAAGTCGCCTTCCCATTCTTTTTCCGTCATATTGAGGGTTGAAGTCTTCGTCAATACTCCAGCTGTTCCTAGCTCTTGCAATTTCAAGTGTATTCCCCCGCTAGCCACTCGGAAACCGACAGAGCTGCTACTACATGCACGAGCGATGGTGTGTGGGAGATTTGACGTGCGGTCTATAATATCATTCTCTTTTACAAGAAATGGTTACCTGATTTACATACTGTGTATGTGTTGTTGATGATCATTGCTGATCACGAAGTGCTGATGGTTGACTTGCGTGGGCTACGCTAGCGTTAACACCGAGCTAAGTCCGTACCTACCCCACAGAAGCCTGCGAACATCGACCACATCTCACCTTTACCGTCACCAACTTACACATAGTATGGACGCCGTCACAATGGATGGACTCCCAAATGGGAAGGCATCCTCCAAGCCAATCGAGGTCGCATTTCCTCTTCCCCGGGCGCCGCAGACGAATATCCACCTCCAGCTCCACAACAACGGTCCAAACATTCTCCTCTTCCTTACCACCTCGACGGGCGAATCAGCGACTTCTGCTCCGATGGGAAGTTTTGTGTATGCCATGCCAAACGTATGTTCCATCAACTCTACCCTCAGCTTCTGCAAAGAGGACCTGCTGACAAAAACTTGCCGTAGAGGGCCTCCCCATCCGACACCCTCTCTACGCCCCTCTTCACCCATAGCGGAACGCTAGACTTCACGACGCGTCTAGCTAAGGTCCTTGCGAGGAAGCTGAAAAAGCCGGTATATGTGGGGAATTCGATAAGCTTCTCGAGCGCGGGCATGGGCGGCACGGTCGAGGAAGAGATGGAAGGATTTAGGAGGGTCGTGGAAGTCGTTGTGAGATTATTGGACGAGGAGAAGGGTAAAGAGAATGTTTCATGAATAGAAACGCAGTCCAGGAGGAATATAATGCCCACAATTTGAGGATACGAGGAAGGGGAGATACGGCCGATTCCTAAACATCAGCTTGAAACCGCCCACGTCATTATCAAGGCTCTGTCGCCAGATCGGCCAGCGTCTCCAATGCTATATGCGGACGTCGACTCGAGAGCGCAATATTTACATACAACACACGACAAAATCCGCTTTGGGACGGGGAGCAGAAGCAATATATTGTCAAGTCACTATAATAACATGGAGAATAACAACGGTAGCGACAAGTGCATTGAAATGAGAGAAAATGAATACATCATTGTTTGGAGCTAGAGACCGGCGGCACCGAAAGACGGCATCGCATTTTGGGAAACTGGTGTAAGCGAGGAAAGCATGTCTCAATCTATCAGCAATCATACCTAGACACTTCCAGGCTCGGCGTCAACAGCCTTGCCTTCACGTTCGCTGGCTTCATCGCACTAAATTTGGCTTTCCTCACATCTCGCATCCCTGCTTGCAGGTATGGATTCCGGATCAACTGACGTCAGCAAGCCACCGTTGTCGATTGTTTTCGCCATCAGCACCTTTTCTCTCGCTACCATCATCATCCTTGACCAGGACTCGGGCCAATCCATCCCTGCGAGATACTTCCTCTTTAGGAAAGCATGGACAACGAGCCGTTCGCCATCCACACCAAGTCAAACAGCATACAGCAAGGTCGTCGGCAGATTGCGAGCCAACTGTTAGTTCTCAAAGAATTAGCTAAGCCAACTCCATAGGTTTCTAATTTGGGCCAGTGATGTCGACTTGGACCATCAACGTCGTATCTGCTATCCTTGTGGATTTACTATGATCTTTCCTCTAATCTTGCATTCCGGAACGTCACGTATGCCCTTTTCCAATACTGCGAATTCTTCGGGGACCTTGATAAACTTATCTAGCTCCATGTGGTCTTCTTCAAGGCCTTTAGTGAGATCATTTTAGAACCGCCACGCCTTGAACTCCTCGTTCTCAAGCATCCAGGCTGTCATAGACTGTACAAATACATGATCATAGCGAACAGTGATCATGCTTCGTAAAAAGCGCTAGTATCATTGCTTCAACAGAGTGGCATAGCTAGGAACGTTCAGCAAGTATACGTGCTTTCTTCCGGATGAAGAAGCTATTTAATAGCACCTGCAGCTTTGTAATCCGTAATCGACTACAACTGCTGCATCAAGCCGTTTTGGCGTCCAGCACCTCGAGACGATGCGGTCACGGCTAAAGTATACCTAACCTGGATACTGATAACGATGTCCCCTTTAATCGGTTAATTTTTCGGCAAGACTGGCGCTCTTTGCGTATTGTGCAGTGTATAAATACACGGTACCGCTAGCATCCCATATGATAGTCTTCTCTTCACCACTACGGCTCCCAAGAGAAACCATCTTCAAGGACAACCGGAGAGCAGCTACCACCATCTGTCAGGGATGATCTATCAGTACTACTTGCGCGAATGTTGTGCTACCAATCTACCATTAAGTTAGGGGATGTCCATCCTGTTCCCATCCACACACTTTGAATACAGACTTGACGTCAACGATAACCATTTTCCGCTAGGTATTCTCCTGCCGACTTTCCTTGATCTTCACATAGGATTTCGAATAGAAGGCGACGCAGTCACCATCATCACCCACTTCTCCAAAAAATTTAGCTCCACTCTGGCCCATGAACAACCAGCAACTTCGTGACATATAGAGGCTGAAAGGCAACGGCATAATTCCTTACGACGTAACTTGAATGCAGAATTTTCGAATACAGCAACGTCAAAGGCTTGTCTGTTTTGAGAGCGCGTGCGGTGCGGGTTGCAGTACAAAAAGTTACGAGACATGTACAGTCCCCATCCCCATTCTTCAAAAGCTCTCATAACTTTTCGCACTTGCTAACAGGCTTTGGGTATCACAAATCTTCCATAAATTCTTGCATAACGATGCGAAGGTAGTCAGCTATGTGCAAGCTTATGGAAGCTTTCGCGAGGCTGGCAATGCTGGTCTACTAGATACATAGTCAGCGTGGGGTAAGACATAAAAAGAAGTTGTTTATAAAGCCCGTTGATTGGCCTGATTGTCGATGGCTAAGCAGCTAATTTGGTCCTTCAGCTTGTCATCCCCACCCTCCATTCGCGAAACACACATCGAAAGCGAATATCACCTTTAACGGACATTCGAAAGACGCAAATGTGTTCATATTATGATATACGCATTGGCCAACATTTGAATGTTACTAAATGATCCCTTTTCCGGCATGTCTCAGCCACATCGACTACTTGGGGAGTTGAAGACGCCATCTGATTGGAAGTCCGCACAGTTACATACACAAGAACGAGCGAATGATTGGATATGACGGCAGGACTTTGATCTGAGACCCGAGGAGCAGGGTATACCAAAATGGAAGACTTCGGGGAAAGTTTCGCCATCCACAAAACAAACCCCAGTTTATTGTCCGCTCTTGCCCCCAAGCGAGCGATCACCGCTTACAAACTCTCCGAACTCACATCGTGTGAAATAAGTGGGTCTCTATTTTGGAATACCTGGAAACCGTTGACCTCTGCTATGACTTCATCGCAAGCTGATGTAGGACAATGTTCCTATCAGCCTGCATAGGCCGTTGAGAAATAGTGGCAACGG
This sequence comes from Massarina eburnea CBS 473.64, assembly GCA_010093635.1. NCBI lineage: Eukaryota > Fungi > Ascomycota > Dothideomycetes > Pleosporales > Massarinaceae > Massarina > Massarina eburnea. Next base: position 887,937 of record MU006782.1, read on the forward strand.
CCATGGACACGGAAATTCCACCACTAGCTGAGTAACCAACTTCTCTACAGCTTTACCTCGTGTTCACAAGGCTAATATTAGAGTCTTCCCGGATCCTTATTGCGCACAGGGCTTTGGAATCTCGAGGCGACCGTTCGCATGCACCGATATGGATTGCTGGAATCAAGGGTCACTGTGCGTTACGAGGTTCTTAGTGCATGGTAACTTGGTAATACCTGATGCTCGACACCAACTAGCGCGGAGGTTGTTTTCAGGATCTTGAATTTCCGAGAGACAATCCTGGACCTTCTATACGTCTACAGATTCCTAACTTATTCTTCTTGCTGATACTCGGCTGAACAATTCACGCCGCAACATTATTAATGTTGGAAGATATCGCAGCAACCTCCAACTTCAGACGCGTACTTAACACCGACAAAATCGTAGATACACAGATCCAACACATCAGTCAAACCATTACATACGCTCAAACGTCCATGATGCATGTCGCGGCTCAAATAAACATCTGACGCCAGCCGCCCTCGCAAGTGCCCATCCGCTCTCCCGCTTCGTTCTCGTAAGTATACACACTCTCGGCAGCTGCTGAGCCCTTTACCATTGGACCAACCATTACGATTGGTAAGGTGTTTGTATCAGCACGCACGTTTCTGGACCAACTTACACCAGCACCCGCTATCCTCTCATTCCAATCTCATATCATCAACTTCGATCTTGCCCGAAAGCCATCTTAGATTACCGACATTGTGCTGCACAGGACAACTGCATTGTGGATCCCATTCTAGAAGGTGAAGAGCTTTGACTACCCTCAGGTACTGGGAGGACGAATGTGGCTATTGTCTTCGATTACTACGTGACGGACTAGCTTACGCATATCGCAACCTTCTCATCAACCTAGACCGTCACCAAATGTGGTGACATTGACGGGAAGTGTATTCAGGTGAGCCCGGACGGATTGGGGCTATTTCTATTCTTCTCTATCTTCGTTGGGCATATATAAGGTCCTGGATGTGAACGTTATGGAAAACATCGACAACAATCACAACAACAGCAACAACCAATTGACACGTTCACCTTCCGATTCTACCGAAAAACAGAAGGACCTACAACGCAACCAGTTTATGAATAGTCGCCATTTGTCAGAAACCAGCACATCGGTGTCTCCAGATACAAAACGCTCTTCCCCTGAACCAGAGACCTCAAATACCTCTACAAACAACCCTCAAACAACCACTAGCACACAGATCCAAACCACTAGCTCGGCTACTTCGTCCAGCGCAATCCCTCCAACACCACAAATCCTCATTTCCACATCGGCACCAGAATCCCCTCGACAATCCCGCCCCCTCGTAGCTCGACAATCCCATAGCCAAAGGCATAGCACTTCGCAGCCACCTCGTTCTCGCAGGACTTCAGTGCCATACGCTCGACTTGCACTTTTACATCGAGCACGCTCGCAGCCCCGTTTAACACCGACTTCAGCACCAACTTCTCATCCAAGTTCAGCAATGTCTTCTTCCTCTGGTTCATCTTCTTCCAACACGACAACGGCGGGGAGCTCGTCAGGAAGCAACCCGACATACCAGTTGCCGTATGCACCTTTCCCTTACCCTATGCCGCCGAAGGGGAACTCTTCGGGCGGCAACGGGTCCGGGAAGTAAGCGATCATAGAAGGTGCTGTCTTTCCTTTGCTCTCTGTCTTTGCTGCATTTTCTGGCTCTTCAAAATGGTTCCCTTTGTTTTTGGAGACGATATCAACGAACTGCATACAACATGTCACGACCTTTTCGTTTCCGTCATTTTCTCGACTCCTTTCTTGCATAGCGCAGCTCTGGAAAACAATTCGCATTTTCGTCGGCATTTACACCCTTTCTTCGGTTTCAGCATCGGAAGATGGCTTCTGTCACGCTTTCTCTCACCATTTACGCCATTATTTCGGCTACTCTCTTGCATTTGTGGGAGCCCTTGCTTCTCTTTTCCTTTGCTATATTTCCTTGTTTTTCCTGTCTCTCCCTCTATGTTCGATCTATCTTCACTAGCGATTTTCTTGTTTCTCTGACTTTCCTTTTGTATTTCACTCTTTATGTTCATTTCTTACTTCCTTCGTCAAAGCCGGCGTTGTAATAGTATAGCTGCTTCAATGTAGCTTTTTAGACTAGATTAACTCATCTTAACAAATCAATCCCTTGATACCGAATTATTCTAGTTCCCTGACACATACTAACCCGGAACTGTTCCGTTTACCTTCATGTTCATCTAGCTTAACCCAGTCCATACCAAACAACTCGACTACTCGTATCGAATCCGGACGCCCTCCGCTTCCGCATATCCAACAATTATTTTTAGCTTCACCGTGATGTTGGTTGAAGTCGGAGAATCATATGGTGGAAGGTCTAGAATATGCATCGTTGTCGGAGAATATGTGAATGAAATGGGATCGCCGTATAGAGCACATCACTCCGTTGTTGATGTCATCTCCGTGGGATGGTCCGGACAGGGGGGAAGGGTGGGGAAGGGTATTTTTGGAGTGTGGTAAGCATGGTGACATGCATTCATGTATCCTTGTCGTTGCCGTTTTCACATGTTGATGTTCTTCACGTCGGAGGTGCCGAGTAGAGCAAAGGTGAATGTGCGGAGTCGGACTTTCGAGTCTTGTGAAGAAGCCGGTTACACTTACATGTCAAAAGTATTATTGTAACACCGTTCCTTTTGTATCCATTCTATTATTAGATGCCATTCGTCGTCTTCTGGTAACGATGTCGTGGAGAAAGGCACGTGAGGGATTGGGTGTCGCACTGGACCGCATTACATAAGCAGCGACTTGGCACATGAGACATAGACCCACGTGACTATCCAAGTGGGCCACGTGCGCTAGTCTGGAAGCGATTGATGACGGAACCGCGACTTTCCAGCAACCAACACCATAGACTCGTGGACGCTTTCCATTCACGCGACTTGTGTTCCTGCCCGTGCGACCTTTCTTCGTCTCCTTCACATCCGTTTCAGCTTCTTCTTCATCCTGCTAGCCCGCACACGCTTTCAGGGACTCCACCAGCTGTCGCATGCCTCCTTTACTTGCCGACATCTAAACTCCGAGCCATCCTTCCGCCTACGGAGACCTTCACATCTACATTTGCAACCAACCAAGCCTCGTACTCGAGCACACATTAACCATGTCGCCATCACGGTTCACCACGCTGTCGGTGGCGTCTCTTCTCACCCTTGCCGCACTAGTGCCTTCATCATGGGCTTCTTTGGATTGTAACGAAGTCCTTACTGGAGGTGTGAAGTTCAACTTCGGGGAGCTCGGCGCGCCTCACATTGTACATTGGACGCAAGAAGATAGTATAAACCATGAACAGAAGAACTGGAACTTTACCGTGGATCTATGCCAGAACTTGAAGCGACCTAAGGGAGCAAACAAGAATGAGTGGTGCAACCATGGCACAAGAGGTATGTAGAGCACGCCCCATAATCCGGAGATGGAAGGTGATGTGTCGATCCGAACTCTGCTGATAGGATATCCATAGTCTGCGCCATCCGCGAGGAAGTTGATACAACCGGATCGCGAAACGCCACAATAACCCCGATTGACATCGCCGGAAACTATGCCACCAGCAACGGCCGCCAACTCGAGGAGAAATTCGAGCGTCTTAGGAACTCCAAATCGAATGCCGACACGGGGAAAGAAGGCGTACGCATCGAGTTGCATGGCGGGCGATGGCCGGCGGACAAGGCAGACGGCACTAACCAGAGAGCGATCATCGAGATGGTATGCGACCCGGAGAGAACCGGGTTGGAAGGTGATGAAAAGGACAACGGGGAGCATGAGGAAGATGGTGAAGACAATGAGAGCAGGAGGCTGAGGACCAAAGACGTGAGCGGAAAGTGCGAGGACAGTGACAAGAGCTTGCGCTTCTGCGGGTATGAGCTTGAAGAGCCGGCCAAGGATAAGAAGGTGCAGACGTTGAGGTTGGAGTGGAGGACCAAGCATGCGTGTGAAAACGTGGAAGACGGGTCGGGAAGCCACTGGGGCTTCTTCACTTGGTTTATTATCATGTACGTCGCCCAACATTCTTCCGCGCATCCTCATGCATACTTGAGAAATCAATTGATACTAATAATAGGAGTAGCTTATTCCTCGCAACCGCCGCATACCTCATCTTCGGCTCCTGGCTCAACTACAACCGCTACGGCGCCCGCGGCTGGGACCTGCTTCCCCACGGCGACGCTATCCGTGATATCCCATATATACTCAAGGATTTCGGGAGGAAGGTCGTCACCAGCGCACAGGGTTCCGGGAATCGGGGCGGATACAGTGCCGTATGATGAGTAATTTGAGGAGGTGAAATATGGGAAACGTACACTATCAGGCGTTAGGATTGGTTTAAAGGGTAGGGCTCCAATTTCTGAGGGGAAGAGCGTGGGCATAGACGTGCTGCGAGTGTGATCTGTGTACATTGTGGATCATTCCTTTCTTGGTTTTGATATGGCGTGAATTGAGCGATTCATAGCATGTGTGCGTTTATTGTATCATTCTATCATTCTATCGTCCATTTCTTGGCCATGAAATCGTCTATGTTTTACGCCTTTCCATTGCCTTGTGATGATCATCATCATCGTCACCACTCGGTCAGTTCCCTCCGCTAATATGTGATCACTCTTCGTCCGAACTCACCCCCCCCCCCCCCCCCCCTTCTGACTGAGTATAAATACATCCCCCAACTCCCATCCTCCTCTTTCTTCACATACACAACTCATATATTCTTCCAAATGTACAGACAGTCAACCATGATGTTATTGTGAGCTCCGGGGCTTCAAACCCGAATACAGGCAGGAAAATGTGTTCTCGAACTAAAACGAAAGATATATCTGGGTCATGGCGGAGAGGAGTTTATGTGTCTTCGAAAACAAAACTTGTTGCAAACCCGCAGCTAGGAGCAAAAAGATCAATCTTAATGCTGCTGCGGCATTTACAGTATATATACCCCTCTGCGACAAAACTTTTTTCAAAGACATAGCATGGAGAAGTGTGGAGTAGCTGCGGATAAAAGACTAGACAATATCAACATGGGAAGTTTGTACGAAAATTTCAGGATATGGAAACTACAAGGGCGATGATGGTATGGGTGTGGAGAGCGAAAACTTGACTTTACAAGGTTGTGGAGATGGAAAAAAAAAACTGGGAATTCTACGGATCATGGATGGTGTAGTGCGCTGCTGGGATCAAAACGAGGCCTGAAAGATAGTATGGAAGACTAAAAAGGAGATATGGGTGGGGACATGGTGTGCTTTACCGACAGAATTAATATCTTCCCGAAAAAGGAGGACCTGGAACGAAGATGAATTGGCTGTCCTGTCATGCTGTGGTGCGCTGTTCGCACTAAATTTGGTATTATGGATAGAATTGAGGAGACGAAGGGCGTGGGATCTAAAATATTTAAAAGAAGATTCAGTCTGAATCATGATGTTGTGCGCTTCCTTCTTTGGAGACGGAAGTCGGGCTATCGAAATGAACCTTACAGTCTTCAGAGACAAAAGTGATGGACGAGGTTAATGTCCGTACTACGTACGGCGCTGCCTTCTCTCAATTGCCTGTCCTCAATTCCCCTGCTCTCGGTTCTCTATTCTCCACTAATGATTCTATGCCATGTGGCAGGTCACGTGACTAGTCACATGCAGGTCACGTGCAGGTCACGTGTAAGTCACATGACTAGCTAGTATATAGAGACCTCTCGTACGTAGATAGAAGAATAAGATAAACCTGAACTAATTCATCTCGCCCTTGTTATTTCCTTTAAGCGTACAGTACTCCCTGCTAGTCCTAGCATAGGACCGTACACCTAGCTCTACTCCCTGCTAGTCCTAGCATAGGAGAGCTCCAAATCCTATCTCTATTCATAGGGATAGTCCTCCTAACACTAATTAGTGTTGTCTTTCTACTTAGGTAGATGACACAAATTAGCAAGGGTAAAGGTAGAGCCTAGTCTGACGGGAAGTCAGACCTCTACACCTCTTCTACGTTTAGGAGAACCTAGGAGAGAAGATTAACTTATCTCGTACGAAGAGCGGGATGCTCTTTTGTACGCTAAAGAGGAGATACCTACGACAATCGCCGTACGAGTTACTACCGCTGTAGCTTATCTACCTACGGCACCCTACGACAACTACTGTACGAACTACCTACGTACACCCCTCTGTTAACTCCGCTGTACGAGCTGCTACCACCACCGCAGCTTATCTACTTACAGTACCCCTCTGAAAACTCTGCTGCACGAACTTCTATTTGACTAGCAGCAGTACCCCTCTATTACAGTAATGGCTAGCGCATTGTACAGAAGCGCCGGGCCCACATGCCCTACACCTCCTACCCTTACTGGCGAATCCTCGTACGATAAACTCGCGAAAGAAACCTAGGTACTAGCAGAAATCCTACAGAAGGACACTAGCCTCGAATTCTAGACAGAGAAGCTAGATACTAATCCTACGAGGATACAGCTATCCTTGTACACAGCTTAAATACTGTCAGATTACTGCACGTTAAGATATTAGGGCTCCTTCCTAGTAGAATGTTTCTGCGAAGACTTTAACTAGCAGGTACCTTAGTTTAACAAGGTCAGCTGTACGATTTGAGAAGAGCTTCTTATTCTGCTCTAAGAACGAGGTATCTATCTGTATAATGAAGAGGATACCTAGAGTAGCCAGCTCTATAGCATCTTACAGAGAAGGTATAGGAGAGGACTGCGACAGGCACCCTGTACAAAGGAGCAGCTTGCGCAGCACCTATCCTCTGTACGTACGCAATTAACAGAAGCTCTGCTGTCCCTTGTACGAACAGAAGCTCCGCTGCTATCCTCTGCACGAGAAGCTCTGCCGTCCTCCGCACAGGAAGCTCCTCTGCTATCCTCTGCACGAGAACCTCTGCTGCCGTCCTCTGCACGAGAACCTCCGCTGCTATCCTCTATACGAGAACCTCTGCTGCTGTCCTCTGCACGAGAACCTCCGCTGCTATCCTCTGCACGAGAACCTCTGCTGCTATCCTCCGCACGAGAACCTCCCCCGCCGCCACCTCCCCTGTTAGGTCTCCTGCTTGAACCCGCGCCCCTCCGTACGCAGCTCTCCTGCCTACAGTCCCTACCTACCTATCCCCGTACGATCACCTGTACAAAGTTTGCCTAGGGGATAGGAAGGAGAAAGGACACCTATACAGGAAAAGCGTACAGATTATCTCGAACAAAGTTCAAAGCTTGAACGATTAACCCCCTCCACTGAAAACGCCGTACGAACAGCCACCGGCACCTCCTCTCCCTTAATTAAACGATCCCTCGTACGAAGCTCGAACAATTAATCCTCCTCTCCCTTAATCGATCCTCCTCTCCCTCGTACGAAACTCGAACGATCAATCCTCCCCTCCCTCTCTCTGTTGATTTTGCCGCACGATAGATCAACAGAGCTCACTTTAGACAACGATTTCAGTTCTATCTCGTACAGAGAGCTGTAGGAGGTCAGGCAGCGTAATACAACGAAAAGTAAAAAGTTCCTAGTGTCTGTACTACGTACGGCGCTGCCTTCTCTTAATTGCCTGTCCTTAATTCCCCTGCTCTTGGTTCTCTATTCTCTACCAATGATTCTATGCCATATAGCAGGTCACGTGACTAGTCACATGCAGGTCACGTGCAGGTTACGTGTAAGTTACATAACTAGCTAGTATATAGAGACCTCTCGTACGTAGATAGAAGAATAAGATGAACCTGAACCAATTTATCTCGCCCTTGTTATTTCCTTTAAGCGTACAGTACTCCCTGCTGGTCCTAGCATAGGACCGTACACCTAGCTCTACTCCCTGCTAGTCCTGGCATAGGAGAGCTCTAAATCCTATCTCTATTCATAGGGATAGTCCTCCTAACAGTTAAAATGTTTGTTTGCTACTTTTGAGAGTCGAGAGCACCAGACAAAATCCCATCATGTGGTTTCTCGCTGCTCTCGAAAGTGGAAAAATGGATAGTCAATGATGATGTTGGGTCTGTGGCTCCTGCATGTTCGTAGTTGAACTAGCCTATCTAAATGTACAATTTGGCTGGATATAAGGGAACTAGAAGCATGATGAACCCCTAAGTAACTGAATGCTGGTTCGAGAATGGCGCAGTTTTGAGATCTATGTTGAGAAAGTCGAAACGAATGCAGCTTAGACGATAATGTGGTTTCTAGAGAGGCAAAATGAGGAGTTCTTTTGATATGGGGAATGTAGACTAAAAACAACTAAAATACGACTAATAGGGGAGAACTGTTAGGTCTTAATTCCTCTATTTTAGGTCTGCTTTTTCTCTTAAAAAGGATAATGTTATCCACATTTGTGTTAAGATTCTAAGTAAGAATACAATTATACTGTATCAGTTTAATTATAGAAGTGTGCTATATACGACCAAAGAATAACACTATGCCTATTCAATAAAGTGAGATATTTCTAGTACTAAAAGCAAATACACATTAGAATGATAAGGTTTCATTATCTAATACCTAGAGTGTTTGAAACTCTTGACACTTGAATTGGGCAGGCGAGAAGGAGTGAGGAGAGGCGACAAGTGTAAAATATAAAGCTTTAAGCCAAATAGAACTTATATGCTTGCATGTGGTAATTAGCTCTACATCACAATCCCAACCCGGATGTGCAGGATAAGTTTGGGTAGGTAGGTACGATATGAAGTACTTTTGTGAGACTAGATGTATATAGATGTCTGTTGTATGACGTATTAATTAGAAAGATCGAGTATTATCATGCTTTATCAAACATGAGTCCTTCTCGAGGAAGTGGGGTAGTGAACCTTCTGCAAGCCTCGCCATGGATCCTGCAGGAGGGCTTGCGCAAGTAGTAGATAAGACTGTTCTACGATAAAGAACCATATGATAACAGTAGAGTTTTACAGATAGAAAAATCGGCCTTCTGTCGACTCTACCGTCTTTTCGAAACCAACGAAGAAGAGGTCAAAATATCTCATCACGGCGCGTAAAATCAATCATAGTGAAAGACTACGAGTTGTTCCGTACCTTCGAACCTATCTTAGGGTATATCAATTGTACTGAGGCAAGAATCACTACCGGATTTCGGACTGTAATTCTCGCACCTATAACCACAAGCGTGACTATTGTTTCGCATCTATGTGCAGAAGCCACGCGTCTATATTTTCGCGAACTCCAATAAACTCCAATACTCAGTATCACTCCGACGGGAAAAGATCTGCGCTACACCACCACTTCCCTTGCCAACAACATGCATTTCCTGAGTGCATGTGGTAAATCGATCACAAGATTCTAGCAGCTCTGATTCTGTCCTTCTCTACGGTAAAGTTTGTCTTCTACGAGGTGGCCAGTCGTGTTCATCTATCTCAGAACGCAATTCTACAGCTCAAGACAGGCTTAAGAATGATTATCATACTCAGTACTCGAGTTACGCGCTTCTGTTAATGACTATGAGCAATGGACAACAGCTGTGATCTCTGAGGATTGTTGTAGACTGCATAGAGGACCTCGGGCCCAAGCATGATTAAAGCTTGTGATATTGATATCTCTTTGACCTCCCTATCTAGTCGTGAGGCTCACACATAGCCAGTCGGATGCGAACTTGGCGAAGTCTTGGTAGCTCTTAAGTACCAAATCAACTCCTACACCATCTATAGGGCACCATGCACTAAGATAAAAACAGGGTTTACTTACCGAGACCACCAATCCTTAAACAGTAGGTCGCAGGCGCATCGGATAGACACCCCATCAGATAAACTGTCCACAGCATACTCATGTGAGATGATTGTGGTAGAAAAATTTGGCAATTAGATGCAAATGTGAAAGTTGTGGCACCGTTCGTTGAAGGGGGTTCCTAGACTATATATGCAAGTAAGATTAAGGAGATAGCGACGAACCCTTGGATGAAGTGAGTCGGCAATGGCCGTAATATAGACCGGAGAATATATCAGGCGCCTTTAATCGTGCATCTATAATGGTATAAAGACGCCGATAAATCGTTCCTCGAAGCAGTATCGCTGCCGGAGATCTTCATCTCATCTCTAGTTCCCGATAACTCGGACAAGTACGTTGCCGATCGTTTGTAACAGCTCTTCTCTTTTTAGGTCAAGATGCACTTCAAAAGCCTCTTTCTTTCTGCCATCGCAGTCAGCAGCGCCACTGCTGGGCGAACTTGTGGCACAAAGAATCCGACCAATGAACAGAAGCTCATTGCGCAGAATTTCCAGCTCAAAGAAGACGCCGCTCTCTCTCAAGCTAGGCTGACGGGAAACGGGACATCAAGCGTACAGGCTGCGATCAACGTCAAGATCTACTATCACGTGGTCGCCATCTCAACGGCCGCTTCCGGAGGCTATCTTCCCCAATCAGCCCTGACTGCTCAGACGGGGGTTCTCAACCTGGCATATGCTCCGTACCAGATTTCCTTCACCCAGGCCAGTGTCGATTACACGGTGAACACGAACTGGGCCAATGATCGATCCGAGGGAGCTATGAAGAAGGCGCTGCACAAGGGTACATTCGCCGACCTGAACGTGTACTTTGTCTATAACTCGGCTTATCTGGGATATGCGTACTATCCCTCCGACCTCAACCCGAACAATGCTGCTCAAGTCTACTACGATGGTGTCGTTGTTGTCTCATCTACTGTCCCCGGTATGTAAAACGCGAACTTGATTATTTCATATACTAACGCGGTTTAGGCGGGACGGCTCCATATAATTTAGGCCACACCCTTACGCATGAGTCGGGCCACTGGTTTGGACTTGTCCACACGTTCGGGGACGGCAACGATGGCCAGGGTTGCTCGATCGGCGACTTCATCTCTGATACTCCTGATGAGGCCAGCGCGGCTTACTACTGCGAGACTGGTCGTGACACTTGCCCAACTGCTGGCCTTGATCCCATCTGGAACTATATGGACTACTCAGATGAGTGCGTGAACCTCTTTGCGATTGAAAAAACCACTAACGCCTTTAGTGACTGTTTCACTGGTTTCACTGATGGCCAGGGTACCCGCATGCACTCTCAGTGGGAGTCTTACCGCGCTGCTTACCAGGTTTAATGACTCTCTCTTATAGGCAAAGGCTGTATGCCGAGACATTTTTGAAGGGTGTTTATTAGAAGCGTAGTATATAGTTTAATGATACTTCATTTTTTTTTAAAGCGCTCACATATGTTCAGGAGCCGATAAAAAGGTACTCAATGATGTGTGATGGAAGATACTCAGACTATATTCAGTGACCCTACGATATCAGACTCACTCACTGTTGGTTAGAAGTTAAACATCTATTATAAGCCCTAATATCACAAGATTCTCAAACGCCATCATAAAAGGATGCACATAAGCACACAATTCAATGATAAAACTCGGGTTTCCAAGTCCACTAGGGAGCAAACGAGCATTGGTAACGAGATTCACAATAATGTATGGAGCCTTAAAAATCCATATGCGAAAGCATATATGCCATGGGATTGGGAAAGTGGAGAAAGCACCTTGTTATAGATCTAGTAACCCTCATAGCTGGTGATAAACAGTTAACCTGCGATAGGAAGCTAGAGAATGCACTCGTTCAAATTCGTGTATGCATATTTATTCATATAGCTAGGGAAAACACAACATAATGAAACTCATATTCTGACAGGATATCGTAAAAATAAAAACCAACACCGCCCTTATACAGGGAGAACAACCTTCATGCCCATGTACTCTCGTGTGTGCATGAGCTTGCCATTGATAATCGTCTGGTGAACACCAACACGGTTGTGCACAGTGTCGGTCGGATCAGTAGCAGTGGCGATCTGAAGCTCGCGCCATTGACGGTTTGTGGGGGCCTCCGCGCCCGAAGATGTTCGCTTCTTGAACTCTTTGTAAATGCCTTGCTCTTCAACACAGCCTTCCCTCTTAATGAGTGGTGAATCTGCAAAACAGTTAGTATAACCGGAGAAGCTCAACAGAGACAGTTTGACTTACCATATGCAGGTCCCATTGGCATATCACCAACAGAGCTGTTAAACAGCACCAAAGAAAGGCGCTCTTGCTCCAATTGATCGACGGGAGGCTTGTAGACTCTGTGCTTGGTCGCCTTAAAGTGGCCACCTGAGACAATCTCCAGAGTATCGCCGATGTTGACAACAAGCGCACCGGGCTTGTAGGGTGCGTAGTACCATTTCTCATCCTGACCCCAAATTTGCAGGCACGAGATTGGAACGGAGAAGAGCAGTGTCGTTAAGCCGAAATCTGTGTGGCCATGCATGCGGAGACCTTTTGATGCCTCCTGGGTCTCTTTTTGCACTGGTCGGAACAGGGCATGTCGGAAATAGCCTTCGCCAGTCGGGCTACCGTGCGATTGTACGTTGTCCCAGAGGTAGTTGTCGGGTAGCTCGAGGACTCTTGAGAAAAGTGTGAGTAGGCGACGATTGACTGACTTGGTGAGATAGTTGCAGAAATCCTCAATCTCGTCCATGAAAGGGTGCAGGCACTTCGGAACACGATCTAGGCTCTGCCAGTCATTTTTGTACCAGTTGAATTGCTCAATGCCGTCCACGGGGCCTTTGTTGCGCTGGGGAACATAAAGGTCAGCTGACCACTCGGCTATTGTTGGTTTCCGGGGAAAGTTACCTTGAAGCCATAAGGATGCTTGTAGCCAGACCAAACCCCTGTCTCTGGGCTGAATAAAAGACGCTGTTTGTCTTCCTCGCTAATGTTCTTGTACATATATTGTGCTAAGGCAAACTGACGATGAAGCTGCAAAGTCGTTAACGACGATCCGTCTGTTGAATTGCAGGGAAGCTGCAACTCACCTGCTCAATTGAGATGCCATAGTTCTCGAGGAACAAGAAGCCTTCCTCACGAATAGCTCGTTTGACCTGATTAACGAGGTCCTCAACAACGGCAGGATCTTCGGAGTCCAACTTTGAGAGGTCGATTGTGGTAAGCTCAGCGAAGTCTTCCTTCTCTTGCGTAATTGGGGGAGGGATCCAATCAGGCACGAACGGCTTGCCAGGAAGGTCAGCAGCTGGTGGATTGAACGGAGCGGTCGGAGCCATGATCGCGGTGTGATAGAGTAAAATGAATCGTTGTGAGGAGTTGTTGTAGTGGATGGAAGATACTGAATGCTACTTGTCTAGATCAATGTGAAGGTCTTATAGCTTTCTCACAAGCTATGTTGACGTTCAAAGTGAATACGTGATTTCTAGCCTGAGACGAGCTCCGCCAGCAACTCAGCAGCAGGAGAGAGTGGAAGAAACATCGTTCGATCAAGTCCGACCCTGTTCCCACATTTTCGTACACTACCCTTCCGAGTGTATTGCCGATGAAGGATCCAAATGATAGATCGACACGCCGGCCATTCCGTTACAGTATTACCCCGGAGCTGTTGAAGTTGTCCTCCACATCCTTTTCGAGCTCATGCTCCTCCTCCGCATTTTGAGCCCAACAGCGACTATCAGTAACCCTGCGCACTGGTGGGGTCTAGCGCCAGAGCTGATGATTAGCGCGAGGGAGGAGCTCCGCCCTCCTCCCAACTCCTTCGACTGCTCTCCCATTCGGCCCGATCCCACTCCACCCCATCATTGTGGATGCGAAGAGCAACTCTCTGCTCCTCCGACAATTGTTAGAATTTAAGAGACTGGAGAGTTCTGACTTGTTCCTGCCATCATACAACAACATTTTCACAATCGCAAAGTTCCAATCCTCACTCACCAATACTTTCCACCAATTACCGTTCTCCAAACCGATACATCAGCAATCATGTCAAGACAACTCATCTCCTCTGAGAAGTTCCCTACCAAGCCACACAACTGTAAGCCTCCCAGGAAAACTGTGCCCGAGCTTATCACTAACCTTCTAAAGGCCCTGCGACTAAGGTCCCCGGCCTCGTCTTCTGTGCCGGTCAAACCGCTACTGGCGAAATCAAGGAAGCAACGGTAATTCTTTCCCTTCAAATCCTACTCATTGAGTTCAATCACTAACACTATTCAAGAGGAAAGTCCTCCAGAACCTCAAAGAAGTCCTTGAGCTCTCCGGATCATCACTCGAGCAAGTCGTCAAGTACAACGTCTACTTGGCGGACATGAAGGATTTCGCAGCAATGAACGAGGTCTACATTGAATTCCTGCCTCAACCCATGCCTTCTCGCTCCTGCCTGCAGGCACTTGCTCCCGGAGAAGGCACTGTTATTGAGATTGAGTGCATTGCTCAAGCTTGAGCTGCATATGAATCGTGCGACATGGCAAAAGGTATCAACGAATAATGAGGATATGGACGGAAGCAGGTAGAAGTATACAGCACAAGCTGTCATGAACTGTAGCTCGTTGTTGGTTTTGCGGGACCATGATGCCATGTGTACCATGGTCTCGCAGATCAACAACATGGCATCATGGTCCCGCAAACCACAATATTTATAGATTGGCAATAAAGAACTTTCTATAAACTACACTTGAACCAATAGACATGTTCGTGATTTCCCATAGTGCAATCGTATTCAACACTACAGCTTGTTTCTGTCAGAAGGATGCGGTCCTCTTAGGAGCTTAGTTCGTCAACGCAGCCACTTCAACGACTTTCGCCTTTGTGTCTAGAGCCACTAACCGTGATTAGAGGCTTCTCTAAGGTAGGGCGGACTACCTTTTATATTTATGTACTTGTTCGTTTTGATTACATTGCCCTAGTACATAAAACTAGAATTTATTTGAGATCTTTGAAGGGTTTTGAAAAATTAGAATCGACTGAAATTAACAAGACTGTTGACACTTTAAGAAGGATCAAGGTCCCTGAAGTAAGATATTCTACTCTGTCGTAGACAAACGTAAAAGTCGTGATGAAACACAGATAAGGCAGAAACTGTGGAGACAAAATGCTAGACAAGATTGTCATTCGGTTAGCAAGCTTTACATTTCGGCGTCGGTCACGTTCAATCAGTTTTCCGAAGTTTTCCCGTTCATTGGTGTTTTTTGAAAACTGAAGACGAATGTTCAGGGTGCAGAATCTACGTGAAAATGCTATGGTCTTTATTTCATGTCTATATATCATCACTGTGCACTTGTTTAGCGCCGGCGATCTCATAGTCTCAGTTTGTCACTATTGTATATGTACTGTAGAAGGTGTTGCCTATAAAGAAAAGACATGAAGACGAAAGACAGCCCGCCCTACCTTGATGTCAATCTATTATCGTGCTACTAATATGTGTTTATATCATCTCATCTTGTTCTCTAGTGTAGGAAAACTCCCACAAAGCGATCTCAAGGAGAACTAGATCAACGCTGTCACGGTGTAAGGGACGGCTATGGCTGCAAAAGAAGTGCTCAAATATGGTAAAGTCTATCCTGCCAAAGTACTAAAAGAATTTTATGACCGCGCAACCTCAAATTCTGAGATGTACCAGTTCTGAATCGCCTTTGTGTCACCGGTGATAGCAACAGTGTCATACCGTTGCCTCGCCTCCTTCGCCGTCGTTCCATTGTTCACCATGCGGGCGAACCACTTTCCGTGCTTCCTTGCCGCCGCCTCAATCTTATCAATAGCCTGCACGAACTCCGGCTCATCTCCATTCGCAGGTGTGTATCCAAGAAGCGCTTGTGCGAGATCGTTAGGGCCAATGAAGACACAGTCCACGCCAGGTACAGCAGCGATAGCATCAACGTTCTCAACACCAGCGCGCGTCTCGATTTGAATAAATGTGATGATGGTCTCGTTGGCGGATTTCATGTATTCGGGTGTTGTGAGACCGTGACCGATGGCCGGGAAAGCCGAACCTTGGCCACGCACGCCTTGGGGCGGGAACTTGGAGGACTGGACAACTTGGCTGGCTTCTTCAGCGTTGTTGATTTGAGGGACCTGTTAGAACAAAGTCAGTATACGTTTCAGAGGTGCTATTATGGATGGGGCTGCTAACCATGATGCCGTGTGCGCCGGTGTCGAGCGCACGCTTGATAATGTCATGTGCGGGCCCGCGGATTCGAATGATGGGCGATACGCCGAGGGCGGAGATGGCGGCCACGGAGTTGTGCATCGCGTCATCTCCAATGTGACCATGCTCGCAATCGATGATGATGCCATCAAGACCAGTCAGAGCGACAATTTGTGCTTGTCGTACCGAAGGGATGGCAACGAAGGTCATGAGAGGGAACTCTCCAGCCTTGATCTTGTTCAACAACCTCATGCGAGAGTTGTCGATGGTGGTGGTGTGTGCGGTAGGATAGCTGATGTCGCCCATTTTTGCGATTGGTGATATGAAAATCGAAAGAAGTTTTGTTGTTGACGATTGATAGAAGGTCAAGTGATTGGTTGGTAGTTGTGTGGATGAGTTGGTGACTTTGACGAGAGAACGACGAAGTACGCCTTCAAGTAGTCATAGCCCTTTCGTAGTGCGTTCATTTTTGTTACAGTGGCAATTGCGTGCTGCATGAGAGGAGCAGTGTTGTGCGGTGGACAAACAGCATTTGG
Organism: Massarina eburnea CBS 473.64; assembly: GCA_010093635.1. Taxonomy (NCBI): domain Eukaryota; kingdom Fungi; phylum Ascomycota; class Dothideomycetes; order Pleosporales; family Massarinaceae; genus Massarina; species Massarina eburnea. Next base: position 904,396 of record MU006782.1, read on the forward strand.
GAGTTGTTGGAGGAGCTCCCATCCACTCCTCCTCCTCGGCTTTGTTTCGGCGCGCCACGCGGCTAGTGGATTCAACCAGCCGGTTCTTTACCCCGGATTTTGATAACCTTAGTGCTGTCAGGGATGATTCCCACCAACGTGGTAAAGCTTAAGATAGTGACCTGGTTGCTCCTCCCATGCTTATCATCTGTGCTTTGATACGCTTGATATGCCTTGATAGGGAATACACCAGATGGGAACACATAAGAAAGGGGAATGTTTGTAGAAATGTCCTGGTCATTCGTCGTTGGGTTTTCTTATACCAAACGTCGTGAAGACGAAACGACACGGAATCTGAACGTTCCATTTTCTCTTGCACGTTTACTTCATTTTAACGCCACCTGGCAGACTTGATTGTCTTTCCGCCATAATGGATACCAAAAAGTCCATTGATCTCGAGCTCGCTCCAACATACTCGAAGAGGGATGGCGATGTCACGACAGTTGCAGTCTCACAGTTGCCAGAGTCGCTGCGTGAGTTCAGCGAAGAAGAGATAAAGGTCCTCAACAAGAAACTAGTTAGGAAGATTGATACCATCATCCTTCCCATCATCAGTATCTTGTACATCCTGAACTACATCGACCGCCAAAATTTGGCTGCAGCGAAGCTACAGGGCCTCATGGAGGATCTCAACATGACCACACAGCAGTTCGCTACCGCCATCTCGATACTCTTCGTCGGCTATCTCCCTTTCCAGATCCCGAGTAATCTTCTCATCGCGAGAATTCCACGTCCGGGCATGTACATCTGCTGTGCTGTTATCATCTGGGGTGCTATCTCGGCGTTGACAGCGTCAGTGAAGACTTATGGACAATTGCTTGCGGTACGCGCCATCCTAGGCATAGCAGAGGCTGTCTTCTTTCCCGGAGCCATCTACTATCTCTCCGCCTGGTACACCAAGACGGAATTGGGAAAACGAATTGCGGCTCTGTACATTGCGCAGCAGTTTGGTAATGCGTTCGGCGGTCTCTTCGCCGCAGCTGTCTTCCAGCTGGACGGAAGGCATGGCATCCGAGGATGGCAGGTAAGACTCCTGAATTCTAAACTTTAATAGAGGAGCTTTACTAATAAGACTTCAGTGGCTTTTCATCGTCGAGGGTAGCGCGACAGTCGGCATCGGATCCATCTGTGCCTTTTTCATGCCCGAGTTCCCCCACAACAGCCGCATATTATCACAAACGCAGCGCGATCTTGCAGTATGGCGTATTGAGTCGGAGTCGGGCGCAGCAGAGGGCCACGAGAAGGAGCCGGTGCTGAAGGGATTCATCAAGGCTCTTTCGGACCCGAAGCTCCAGCTCCTCATCCTTTGCAATCTACTTTCACAAGCTCAAGGCTCCATTGCCAATTACTTCCCGACTCTTGTCAAGGCCCTCGACTTCAACAACACTATCAGTAAGTACCGACGATTGCGGCGCATACATCACAATCACTAACCTTGTACAGCGCTCGTACTCACCGCACCGCCATACATTCTTGCCGGTATCGTATATTATTATTTGATGTGGTATTCGGATACACGAAACACGGCGTACCCGATCATCATCGCCTGCATTGCCATTTCCATGGGCATGTACATCATCCCCATGGCAACACTCAACGTTGGAGCACGATACTTCTCCATGATGATCCTACCTTTCGCATCCGTCGGCCCACAGCTGGTCCTCTACAAGACGATCAATCTACATCTCGCCCGGCCAGTGTCAAAACGAGCAGCAGCATCAGCTCTGGTCAATGCTCTCGGAGGCACATCGAACATCTGGGCTTCATACCTCTACTATGCGCCTCCTCAGTTCTACGCTGCCTTTGGCACACTGATGGGCTGTGCGTTTCTGTTTGCCGTTGTCATCACCGTGTACCGGTGGTTGGTCTTGCGGGAGAACAAGCGGCTGGATTCGGGCAATCCAGCGGAAATCGCCAAGGTTGTCAACGGAGGCGTTACGGAAGAAATGATCCAACTCGGCTGGCGGTACGAAATGTACTAATATTATCACATTATCAACGTAATGGGGCCTCGTGGCGAGGTGTGGAGACGCGATACATGACATGCAACGCGGGGTACACTAGCTTAAATAGACTTAGCGCAATAGCTATCGGTTTTTTGACATCCCATCGGCTCCTGTCAGATACAATAATAGGCAACTCAGCGCGATTGGAGGTTGGATCATCATCCATCGGCTATTGAAGTGCTAGCCATTATATAATGATAACACAAGCCAATTGAAATCGCGTGGATAAGCGTAGGCATGGAACCCCAGCTTTCTATGACCGTGCCGAGATAAGATGTACCTATGCGATAAGGCTAATGGTTTCCGTCGGAACTGGAAAGGCATCACTGACATGCAGGCCATAACGCACTCTCATCACGCACTGAAAAGGGTCCCTATATAATAACCATCACCATGTCTGTCGCCGTTGCCTCCAATACCACGGAGAAGCGGCCTGCCTACCAGCCTTTCCAGTGCACTATCTGTCAAAGCCGCTTTACCCGACAGGAGAACTTGAAACGGCATGCTGTTCTACACTCAAAGTCATCGGAGGCGTCTCTGTCCTGCAACCTCTGCCAGGCTACATTCTCGCGTCCAGACCTGCGAACTCGCCATGTGAAGAGAAAGCATCCGGGCTACCATGAAGACCATTGTCATGGATCAAGGAAGCGCCGGCGGTCGTCGCCTGTAGAGAGCCAACAGGATACACAGCAAGAGAACTCGAGCGACGATGTACGATCTACCAAAAAGAGCCTGGACACGTTTTCCCAGGTGAATAGCGTACTCAACGAAACAACGAATGTAGAGACGAGCTCGATGCTATCAGCGCCATTCCTTGACCCCGGCAATGGTCTTGATAGCCCATCGATGGAACCGGCAACGCTTCTCAGGGAAACTTTCGAGACAACTCTAGCTAACTTCAACTTCGACCAATGGAGTCCCGACGCAATTATGACCACTGAGAGGATCCATGGTCAAGACGACTGGTATCCGTCCGAAACGCAAATAGCACACGGCCGCTATCTGTTCTTCGACCACGTTTCACAATTTATTCCCATCATCCATCGAGCGACTTTCGACGCGACCAGAATTGCCCAACACCTACTACTCAGCATGTTATGTCTCGCCTACCAACACGGCGAGGACCCAGATCGCGGAGATCAACTGGGCTCTGGGGAGGAATTATCTTCGCATTGCTTTCATCGGGCACGGGAATTAATTGCAGCCGAGGAAAAGAAGGAAGACGAAGGGATCCACAGCACAACAATGGTCCAGGCATATCTCATGCTACAAATCTTCGCCATGATGTATTCACGGGGAAACGACTCGCCATATGGACTAAAAACACACTCCAAAATGATAGCCCTGGCTCGAGCTGGTGGGCTTATGCAACCGATTCAAATTGAGGCCAATGAGACCGAAGACCTCGACTCTCTATGGCGGCAATTCATCAAAGCAGAATCACACAAGCGCACCTTGTTCGCGATCCACCAACTCGATACGCTATGGTATCAATTTCTGTCCATTCCGCGATCACTCTCACATCTGGAAATCAAGCACGATTTGCCGTGTCCAACAGATCAATGGCTAGCATCTTCTTCACACGAATGGGCCCATCGGCAACTCGTTGCACGAAATTCAGGACCCCCAGTTCGATACTCAGACGCCGTTCGACGCTTCCTCTCCTCTGGCGCCGACTTGATACCACCCTTCGACCCGTACGGAGCCATCAACATAACGCAATTTCTCATCTCGAGCGCCCGCGAAGTATCCGGATGGTCAACCATGACCGGAATGGTCAGCATAGAACGCCTCGAACCACTCCGATCGTCCCTCCTCGCTCTAAATTCCTGTATACGCACTGAGTCCGATCCCGACCCTCCACCGCACGCGCCCCTGCACGAAGTCACTTGGGAAATCGCAATGATAGAGATGCAAATGTGGTCACCCTCGCATACGGGCGGGATAGTAGAAGGCAGTATCGACGCGGCATTGCACGGCATGTCTTTTCTCTCGCCTTCCACCGAACTACTTCGCGAGTCAAGTATAGCGGAATCAATACGGCCGCATGTAGACTGGTTTCTACGCTATCTGGATTCCACGCCCGAACCGTACGCCGAGGCGCCGTGGATTACGTTATATGCGTATAAAGCGTTCATGATCGCATGGCAGCTTTTCCAGGCAGATATCTTGGAGGCTTTGCAGGTAGTGGGGATAGCAAATGGGGATGTGGAAGCAGGGTTGGCGTGGGCGAAGAAGGTTTTTGGATGTAGGGAACGGTGGAAGTTGGGGAGGATTGTTTTGGCTTGTTTGGAAGAATTGGGATGATGATCGAGACTGGTGGGTCATGTGTATGAGTATGGAAGAAAAGAGCCTTTCAGGCCGCAGGATTTCGTGGAATGTGTTAGTGAATCACACCTTTCAGGCGACGAAGCGTCTTGTGCGCTAAGACTACGGTCATGAGATCGGAAGTACTGTCCAAATGCTTCAGCTTCCCCTGTAATAAAGTGTGTCTAAACCGATGGAGTGATCATGAGCGATGTCAACGAATACCATTGTTGTGGGTTAGTCCTCGCGAAATCTCCCTCGCCTCACTCATCTGTCGTGTGAATAGTCATCGGGTAATGAAGGAGAGACCACCCGAGGGAAGGGTCGATGTTTTTGGCAGGTGAAACATGGATCGAGGCTAACGTCGCTGTGTAACTGAACGTTCCCGCACCCTATTCTGGCCTCGGCCATTCTTTTGCCATTGGTGTTATAGTCATGCATTGAAGCGGAGAGAAACGAACTAACTAAATGCGTGTTTACCTTAGGCAAGGAATCCGTATGTACTAGTAATACGGCCAAACTCCGTTAATTTTGAGAAGTGCATTCGGCGGTAAGGGAGAGGCGTAGAAATTCCATCTAAATACGACAGGACCAGTGCTACAACCTCTCATCATCCCGCTGTCAATGGTGCACTCTGTTGAAGTGAATTGTCTCAGATGTTACGGCGAAGCCATTGGAAGTGTGGCTTTGCTTATGTGCCTGATGACTAGCCCTTGTGACGAATGAGGATGTAACTTGGGGGTTTGTCTTGTGTGCCTGCATGGGTGGGAAGTTTCTGTGCGACAGTGGCTCACTGCGGCGTAGCCGTCAAGTCATATGAGGACGTCGAGTTCTGGGGGAGTTACATGGCGGACTAGGGGTGTGGAAAGTGATATCAGCACCTTAAGGTAGCGACAAGTCTACTTGAAACAGCAATGTGCCTTCTCTGTAAGGACTCGGAGCTGCATGCTAAGGTTCAATAAACTTTGATGAAATGACGTGTAGGATACTTTGTGCTGCAGCTCTAGACCTTGGGTGAGTATGTGGGATTCTTGTACGTATCGACAAGGGAGCTGTACGACGACAAAAGGCATGCGCACAATCACCCTCTATCCGCTCTTTCAGCCTCCGAAAGATGTTCCGGAACATGTGCCAAGCGCTCCATTTCCAAAAAGGCCGACATCATGTCTTACTAGAATTTGCCCAAGGGAAAGAGAATGCGCAAATGATGCCCCGCACTGCCGCTTCCCCTAGGAACGAAGCGCCCACTAGCGCCCAAACAGGAAAGGCCTGAAACGCAGCGATAATCAGCGTAGCCATAGGCAAACGAAACATCACTCTCAACCATCGTAGCTCGAACAGATCGTATCGGCTGGATAATAATCGCTGTTGATGCAGTGTTTCGAAACCGTTAGCAGGACCGGCTGTTTGTCATCTGCCTAGACCTGCCTTTGACGGACAGCAGGCATTGGTTCGGAGGCCTCCCCGGAGCCAGGGGTGTTCTCCAGATCCACATTGTAGCCGCATCGTCCAACATGGGGGTGGTACAACCGGGTGAGACCTGAGTTCCTTCTGTTACAAGAGGGAAATGTCGGGCACGCGCTGGACGCCTCTGCAAGTCATGAGAGCTCTGCTTTAAAGGCTTGTGGGCGCTCCGAAATGGTACGTGTCATCACTCCCAAGTGACACTTCCTTTACCTTGATCGATCGGGCGAGCCCTGCTAGTCTACATTCACTCCTTTGTACACTTGCTCTGTTCCTAGGCGCAGGATCGTCCTACAATTCCTGGGTTTTGAATTCTACTTTTGGTCGGTTGGCTTTATCGACACTACATCGAGAAGTGCCCGTTGGTTTGTGGGGTGCATCGTTCACTCACTTTTACCGGACCGCCGGACCGCCGACGTCAATTTGTATTCACCTTGCGGCTGCCCATTGTGGTCAACCTCTTTCACACAAGCCATTACTTCTTCCAGAAAACTCTTTAAGACTATATCTTTCCGTTCCTTTCCATTCTTCACACCCAACACGCACGTCGCCACATCAACAGCATATAACATCATCTCCGATCAACAACTGCTTAACCGAACACTACATTCAACTACACAAGCATTTTCGACACGATGTTCGCCAAAGCTCTCGCGCTGCTAGCGCTCGCCGGCTCAACTTTTGGCCATATGCACCTTGACTTCCCTCCCGCGCTAAAGGGTGACAACAACCCAAACACCCAGGAGGCCGACCCTTTCCTAAACTACCCTTATGGCTGCTGTGGGAAGGCTTTGCCTGGTACCTGTCACGGCCACACGGATCTTATCGATACCGACGAGGGCAAGCCGGTCGTCACTTGGGCGCCCGGCCAGAAAGTCAACTTCACCCTATCGGGCAACAAGATCAATTCCCCAACCGAGAATCCCGTTGGAGGCACGCATTACGGCGGTTCCTGTCAGGTTGGGCTATCTACTGATAAAGGAAGGACGTTCAAGGTTGCAACGACGTGGCAGGGAAACTGTCCGCTGCGTGACGGTACCAAGGATCCAAGCACGCAAACTTTCGATTTCACCGTCCCTGCCGATACTCCCGCTGGCGAGCGTGTTCTCTTTGCCTGGACTTGGATAAACCGTGAGAAAGAGTTCAACATGAATTGTGCATCCGTCACGATTTCTGGCGAGAACTCTTCACCCGAACAACCCGAGACCCCAGCTTCTAGCGCTGCGCCCAAGCCATCAACTACGGCACCGTCCGCACCCTACTCGACGGTCTCAGCACCTCCGGAGGAACAGCCATCCTCCACCCAGCCCGTGAGCCCCCCGTCATCAACCGTTCCAACCCAATTTACGCTTGACGGCTGTTCCTGTTCGTGCCCGTACCAGAACTGGTCTCCCCAGTGCTCGTGCTATAACTGCAAGTCTCCATCCACCAAACGCCACCTCGTCGAGCGCAAGGCTCTCGAGATGCAAAAGCGTATTTTGTATAATATAGAGAAGCTGAACGTCCCTCTTCGACGTGCCGAGGCGGTCGCTTTCAATAGCCGTCCGAATATGCTCATTGCCATCGACTATGCCGGCGCAGAGTGCCACTCCAAGGGCAACCCGACAGAATTGGAGTTCCCGGATCCTGGCCCGAATGTTGTTGCTGGTGATGGGGAGTACAAGCTTTCGCCACCTACTTGCTAGACGGTTGTGAGCGAGAGGCATAAGGAGTGAAGAGTGGATGGGTGTTGAGCACTCACTCCCTTTGAGCGACGCATGGCAAGTCCATGTATTTGCATGATTGGAATATGACTCATTCGTTTGTCAAGTACCTTCTTGTTCATATACATTGTTTTCTGAGCCTTTCGGTTGATACCTTTGTACTTGTTTTTCTTTCATCACTTTCACTTTGGCTTTGGCTTTGTTAGGATTGGGAGTTAGATCTCACAGTGCGGTCATTACCTTCTATTCGGTTAGATCTTCAAAAAAACGACATGGATGTGGGGGCACATATGTATTAGTTTCCATGTTTTGGTTTGCGATGTTTGTTATTGTGTACCGCACTGGGCAAAAAATAGTGCAGGGAATATGTCTCTTTACTGCGTAGTACAGACAGACTACCAAAAGGTTAGTCTTACAAGCAAACAACCTCTAGAATAGATATCGTATCATGAGACATCACACTCAATTTATTTTCCCTGTTCCCAATCCGTGCTTAAATTGCCATTCAGGACCCTCATCATCTACTTCAATCCACCCTTCCTACCCGCCTCCTTAGCCTTTTCACTACCGGGCTCAAACGAGCCAGACGAAGCCTTGCCTCCCATAGATGCAATCTCGCGCTACCAAAACGTCAACACAACAATGCTTCATACCAAAGGACTACACACCTGCTTATCAGCGTCCATGGAAGCGAATCCACCAGAGTGCGAAGCCTCGCCGCCTTTCTTCGCGATATTTTGAACCTCTTCTTTGGAGCGGTTGGCGAAGTTTCCTGGATTGTCGTTGTCGGCCATGTTGGGGGTCGGGTTGAGTAGGGTCTAGAATTGGAGGTGTAGATAGATGTGTCTAGGGATGAGAAGAAAGTCGATACTTCGACAGCAATAGCACGCTTTATACGTGAATCCAAGTACTACGATTTGATGTATATTTGTCGTCACCAGTTCGTCAGAAACATCGCGGTACTCGCCGTCCTTCAGGTACGTAGTTGAACTATGTTCAACCCCACGCGAAATATAACCGTTTTAGCGGTACTCGTCAGCCTACTACATCATGACCGTATAGTGCGCCAGGCACCGGTGATTGGAATTTACCGCCAGTGGTGCAGGACGAGGTTGGTGGACATGACGTTTACATGTCCTTCTAGAAAGTACCGACATGAACGTGTCTGCACCTGAGACGAGGTCGTCTTGTGGAGCTACCTACCTTTTTAGACAGGCCGGAGGATTCTTGATGCGGAGCTCGGAATGTGGGGAATTCGATGGGATGGTCGAAGCTAAACCTGTTCCTGGAGTATCACGTGGATGCGCGTCACTGTGTCGGTCACGTTCTTTAGAGATGGTGGCTTTGTTGCTGTTAATTAGAATTTGGGTTGGGTAAGAAGGTGATACAAGAATACTTCGTCCAGGATTTGATAAGTTATGTTTGATGTGTTGGTAGACTATGGTTGGGAGTTTGGGGTTTGAATATGGTAATGTTGACATCATCATCGCGAGGGCACATATTGGGGAGTACCAATTGTGGATCTCAAGAAGGCTGAGAACGCAAACAAAAATTTCAAACCTTTTTCTTTCGGATTTCTTTTGAGAATATACCGATCTTGTCTCTTGTCCTGGCTTGGCTGTCTATTCTATATTCAAAGAATTGCACTCTGACAGAATCAACCAATCATATACCGTTGAATCTAAGAAAAGAAATACAGACGTATATTTCTGCTCAGAACACTTGTATGTCTCCTCAGGATCAACGTACTTTTGTCTTTTTACTTTCCTCTCATTGTGGCCGCAGGACAATAATCTTGACTGCGCAACTCACCACCTACTCCAAGCCTTCCACATGGAACTTGGGTTCCAAGAGATATCCAGATGGTTATTTGAAACTACATCCAACAACCACAACATTTTTAGCCCAAACACGCGCCTTCAGGTTATGCATACCGCCGGAGGATGCAGATCAGAAACACATACGCTATGCCGCCAACTCCAGAACGGCTAGCGCTTATCGTCTCTGACCAACCAGACCATCCCTCCAACCATCCCTTACCACATCAGTATAAGGCGCCTCAAAGTCCGATGGATGCTAAATGACATACCTATAATGACTATTAAAAGGACGAGGCCCTTCATCATGGACGCTTCGCTGACACTATTTTTCCCGTCAGACGTGCCGTCGTAACATCTCACCACCATAATGTTCCGAATACTCTCACTCTACCTCATCGCGCTACTCAGCGCATGCGCTCAAGCAGATTTCATAGTAATAACAGACTTAACATCCGCAACACCAACCGCAACCCCCAAAAACGACATCGAAGTACGTCCACCCATACCTTAACCCCCCCCCCCCCCCCCCCCCCCCCCCCCCCCCCCCCCCCAACCTCACCTAACGCAGCCCCCCCAGTCAGCCAAACTATCCAACTCCATCGCCTCCCTATCCAGCTCCTACGTGCTCTCCTGGGCGTCCGCACAACCCATCTCCACGCTCGCAGTCTACACGTCCGCCCTCACCGATCTCCAGAAATTCGTCGCTACCGCCACGAAAACCTACGATATACCGACGGATGTCACGGGTACGGATACGCTGGTCACGTTCACGACGAAGCCGGTGTGGTACGATGAAATGCCGATTAATGTACGCATATTGAATGAGGTTAATGTGAGTTTGATGAAGGGGATTCAGAGGAAAATTGATGAGGTGGCGGGGTCACATATGACGAGTAGTGCGACGGCGAGTGGGACGGCGGCGAGTGGTAAGGTGTTGGAAGGTCCTGCGGCTACGACGACGCCGGCGTCGGGGGCGGGTGGTGTTGGTGTGAGGGTTGGGGCTGTGTTGGTGGGTGGGCTGGTTGCTGGAGTAGCGCTTTTATAGGGTGGTGGTGCGGTGTGTTGTTTGGGATGTGTGATGGTGGAAAGAGTAGGATTGGGGGTTTCCGATGTAACGGCTTCTATTTGTTCAGTATTAATTATGGTTATGGTGGGTAATTTCAAGAGGGAGTCGGAGGATGGTCCCCCTTACTTTGAGCGTAAAGATTTGGCGCGTTGGAAGCTTGGAAAGAATTAGTTCCGATCACGAGGGACGGGATATTTATCCGAGGGTGGTTACTATTCAGAAATTACAAATAATCCTGTTAGAATAATCAATGGCATATAATTCATCATACGTCGTTGTCTTCAATCGATATTATCAGTGCGACTTGGACAACGCATGACTGCTCGACCTGACTTTATTCTTGAACCCACTTATGCTATACAACTATGATATCCAACAGTTGATCTACGATGATGTGCCGTGAATGAAGATCGTTCCCTGGAACTGGCCAATACTCTTCACATGCGGTGGAATAGCTGTTGTGATGCAAAAAAGCCGGCGGTACGATCGAACGCAAAGCTCACTGCCGAACCTCTTACTCCCGTTTACGTTGTGGCTTTTGCAAGTCTAACGCTATCCATACACCCTCTACAGCCTCGTTGTAGTGTCCGAGGTGTTGGAGTCTAGAACGGATCCTCGTAAACCTGGGCCTTTTTCTTCGGATTTCTAGTGCTGCAGTCAGACCCTTCCCAATTCGACGCTCCAGATCCATTCTTACTCCGCGTGTTGAGCCGGTTCGTGGGCATTTGATGGCCACTCTCAACCTTGGGGCCGAGTATAGTAGGACCGATTGGAGATGCGATGGATACAGACTGACCTTGCGTGGTGATGTAGCTGATAGGTTCGGCGTTCTGGATCGCCATGGGATCATTATAGGAAATATGGTATTTCGCGATGACCTCACGGGCTGCCCCACCGCCTATCAAGAGGTACTGGCTATACACCCGCTCTGCCCTTAGCACGCACTCGTAACATGGTATGATATCGCCTAGGTTGATTTTGAGCGGATGCGGGCAAGTGACGTCGCAGTTGGCTGCGCATTCTCGAGCTGTAGGGCACACTACCGTATGATTGCAGTGGAGACGATGTTTGTACTCGGGAGGAGCATACACAAACGCCAGCACGCCGAAGACCTCCTTCGCTACAATGGGCTGTTGCACGATAGAGCTGTAAAACAGACCCATGAGATCGCGTCTGAAGACAAGAGCGCGGCGGAGGGAATGCTTGGGGTGTGCCTTGTCGTAGCTCATGATGGGAATGCCCTCGCAGACTTCGCAGTAAATGTTATCGTGGGCCAGCTGATGTCCTTGCTGGGGTAACATGCCTGGGTGATCGGACATCCATTGGGCGATGTAGAGGCAGTTGAGCGCACACCTCATCGTCTTGTCGTCTATGGCCACGACGTGCCCACAGGCGAGAAGATGGCAGATCATCGGCTGGCCTTCCGTGTCGGTAGCGCATGTCAGGATCATCGGGGAGTGGATTGGGATGGGTGCATTGGAGAATGTCGCTTGCAACTGACCGATGTCAAGCGGGAGGGCCATATTGACCAAGGGAGTGGTTTGGTGGTGACAAAGCAAGAGCTGAATAAGACAGGTAGACAGGTTTAAGTAGAGGCGGGTGGGGGAAATGTTTGTTTGGAGGCGGACGCATTCGACTGTAGGGGGAAGGCACGCGGAAGGCGCGCGAAAGCCGTGCCTTCCGCAGGGTATGCAAACGGCGTCTCTCAGGTAACAGTGTTCTCTGCTTAGTGAATAGGATGCTGAAGCCCATGGTACTGAATGTATAACTCTTTCTAGTGTGATGGTTGGCCTTCTCGTTGCCGTGGAGTGTCCCTTCTCTGACTGTGAGTTCCTTCCTGTTTGTAAGTTCCTGCTTAGGGTTCCTGCTTAGGGTTCCTGCTTAGGGTTCCTGCTTAGGGGTTCCTTCCCTATACCTAAGTTCTTTTTTATATACAAGTTTTTCCCCTACCTGTGAGTTCCCTGCTTGTTAGTTCCTTCCCTACTTTCTCATAGATGAGATAATGTTCTATAGACAAGTCTATAGCCTACTGAACTGCTATTTATGTCCATTTGTTATTTGTCTATGCTTTAATCAGACAAATACCAACCTGATAAATATAGATCCGATTGACAGCGGGAAAGAGGAGCCAGCAAGTTCCCTGCTCGTGAGTTCCTTCCCCGCCCGTAGCTTCCCTGCATGTGAGTGCTTTCCCTGTCTGTGAGTTCCTTCCTACCCGTGAGTTCCTCCTGCCGTGAGTTCCTCCTGCCGTGAGTACCTCCTGCCGTGAGTCCCTCCTGCCGTGAGTACCTCCTGCCGTGAGTACCTCCTGCCGTGAGTTCCTCCTGCCGTGAGTTCCTCCTGCCGTGAGTTCCTCCTGCCGTGAGTTCCTTCCTCGACGGTACGGCACCTTCCTCGATGGCACCTGCCGCACACGCGTAATCACACAAATGACATCATAGATACTACACAATAACAACACACTACCATCTAGACTCGAAAGAGCCCACACGTCACGGGACAAAAGACAGCAGTCATCTACATGCACCACGGTGGTATGATGAGTGGCATAGTGGATGAGTCGCGATGTTCGCTGACTAAGCGGCAGGGATATCGAAGCGCCCGTTGTTTGACGCATGCCGCCGCCTGCGTGCAGCTCCTCAGTGCGGAGTGCGCCTTGCCCATGGAGACGCCGGACATTCTAGACAAGCAGGAACAGCCGCGGGGGTGGCCCACGAGCTGCGCATAGAGAACCAAAAGGTACGTCCCAGCTCCCGCCCGCCCGCTCCGCCCTGTGCAATTGGAATACCCAGGCGAACATTCGTGCTCCACCTTTGCCGCTATCGCGAACATCCCGCCCGCCATGTCCTTCGGCGGGAGAGAGCTCCAGCTCCAGCACGCCCACCAAGCGTCGCGGAGCTTGCGCGAGCTGATGGAGGAGACGACTGACATGCCGACAGCGTCGAACTGCCGCGTCCCTTCACGTACAGAACGCAGCGCCCCGTCCGCCAGGAACAAAGCCGAGCCCGCCAGCTACCACGACGGAGCATCGCCACCGCCCACCGACCCCTACCCGCCATTGTACACACATGCGAGCACCATTGCCGCCTCAGAGGCCTCTTCTGCCAGCGAGCAATCCAAGCTGACGTCGTCCTCGTCGCGGGACTCGCTCCCAGCCCACGCTCCGGCTGCCGACGTGCGCCGTGAGACAACCCCCCAGAAGAAGCAGAACCCACGCCGCACAAAAGGACACAAGCCCAAATGGAGTAGAGGCGGCGGCTCTTCTGATGACATAGCCTCCAACGACCGCAAGGCTGCCCGACACAGCTCCGAAGGCGCCCCTTCCCCCTCGCCGTCGCGGCACCTCCACCACCACCTCTCTTCGCACACGCTTGCCGTCTCTACCAACGCTCAAGCGTACCAGGGACGCTTGATGGCAGCGACCTTTGGTGGTCCTTCGGGAGATTCGCGGCGGGGAGTCTCGTCTCCTCGCCCAAAAGGTCGCGGTGGGTAGCTCATGACGCGCCATGGATCTGACTTCTAACACTGGCCAGAAGCGAAGAACACCTTCTGCCGCAATGTCACCATCTACGGCCATTGCCGGTACGAGAACAGTGAGTCTGCAGCCCCAGGCGTGCACCAGCGCTCCCATTGTGACACAGCCAGCTTGCCCGTACATCCACGACCCTGCCAAATTGAACCAGAACGAGAACATGAAGAAGAGGTTCAACGTAGACTCGCCCTCTTTCACTCCGCTTCAGGCTAGCACCAATGGGTCCTTGACTCCCTCCTCCCGCGGCGCCGCCATCTCCCCCAAGGCCGCAAATGCCGCTGTCTTTACTCCGAAATCACAACGCTCCAGTGAGTAACCTGCTTACCGTCCCAACCCCTGTCCGCTGAATCGAGTAGCCGCGAGCACGCCGAGTCTGCAGCCGAAAGAACCTGCCCCCGAATGGCATCCTCAAGAATTCCAAGAGTTCGTGCCACAGACGTTTGAAACACAAATGGTGCGTCTGCCCACATGCTTCCAAAATCTCCCCGCCCGACCCCTTCTCCAGCCACTTACACTGTGGTAGGTCGACTCAAATACGCAAGCACATGCCTTGGCGTACGACCCGTTCAACACGTCTTCTACCATCCCGTCCATCACCGGCACCGGTCATTCAGGCGCATCCATAAATCCATATGCTCAGGACCCCACCCTGTCGAGCGCATCGTACTACCAGAATGCAGCTGGCTTCCAATCCTCGCCTGCATATCACTTATACTGGCCTGTCGGTCCCCAGCCTACAGGCTTGCTAGCCTATCAACGAACAGCACATGATTTCTTCATCCCGGATGCCCTCCGAGAAGACTTACAGAAGAAGGCGGAGATTGCTCGCCAGGTTGTTCCAAACTCGTCAATACCGCCGATTGAGCAGTTCCACTCCCTCTTCTGCCTAGACACATCCGCCCAGAAGAACCAGGCACTGTTCGGTTACAATAGCTGGGTGTACAAGGCGGTTTCGAGTAAGGATGGGAACACGTACGCGCTACGTCGGCTGGAAAACTTTCGGCTTACGAATGAAACCGCTATTCGTTCCGCCCAAGCCTGGAAGCGGATATTAAACGGCAGCGTGGTTACAATCCATGAAGCTTTTACCACCCGAGCTTTCGGCGATAGCTCGTTGATTTTTGTCACCGATTATCATCCCAACTCGAAGACGCTAGCAGAGGAGCACTTTAAGCAGGTGCCCATGCAGCGATTCCATGGCAGACAAGCCACATCGTCACACGTGCCTGAGCAGGTCCTCTGGGGCTATATCGTCCAGCTTGCCTCGGCTTTGAAAGCTATCCATGGGTCTGGCCTGGCTGCGCGTCTCATTACACCATCAAAAATACTGCTCACTTCGAAGAATCGCATACGGCTCAATGCTTGCGGCATCTTGGACGTGGTGCAATCGGAGACGCAGCGCTCTCTTTTAGAACTCCAAGCGGACGACTTGCTCCAGCTTGGCCGACTCATCCTCAACATTGCGAACAACAACACATCTGCGCACTTGAATATGCAGAAATCCATGGATTATATTACGCGGGGTTATACAGCGAGATTGAAGGAGTGTATACAGTGGTTGCTCAACGCGCAACCTAGCACAGGCAGTCCGACGTCGCCAACACCACCCATGCACAAAGATATCGATTTGTTTTTGGGCGGAATTGCTGACCAGATGGCGACTGTGTTCGACAGCGAGCTGCATGCACAGGACACGCTTACCAATACTCTTGCACGAGAACTGGAGTCGTCCCGCCTTGTACGCCTACTGGTGAAACTGAATTTCATCAACGAACGACCCGAGTTGGATGCTTCGCAACACGTACCCGGCAGCACAGGTCCTGCGCCTTCGGCAATGTGGGCAGAGACTGGTGAAAGGTACTACCTCAAACTATTTCGCGACTACGTCTTCCATCAAGTCGACGCGAACGGGCATCCGGTCACGAATTTGGCGCATGTACTCGATTGCCTGAACAAATTGGATGCAGGCGCCGATGAGAAGGTTGCGCTCATCAGTCGCGACGAGCAAAATGTGCTTATTGTTACTTATCGAGAACTGAAAAGGGGGGTGGAATCAAGCTTTCAAGACCTGGTGAGGGCGGCACGGCAGTCTGGGAAATAGAGTTTCTCAGATTCAAGTCCGCTCGGAGAATAGATGGGACACGAGGTAAAGATGGGTCTTGGAGTGAGGGGGCTGAGTGTAGCAACGCCTGTGGTTGTCTATGTTGTTTACGTTGGAGTGCTGGAAGCAAAGGTGGGCAGTTTGCACTCGTCGTAGGTTATGAATACACTATCAAATCCAAGAATAATCTAGAAGGACGTGTGAAGAAGTATTCGTACTTGGTAGTAAGCAACACGATGCTCAGCACCCCGGCTATTTCTCGGCAGGCACCATCGGACTTACGACCACCCCTCGTTTGAGACTGTTCTGCCCCACCATCTCCACCTCGGACGCTTTCCACAACACCACGTCTCTCACATCTCACACCTTCCACAACGATTGCATAACTTGATCAACATGGCTGCCAAGGGAAATTTCGAATTGCTCTGCCTGGAGAACCCGCTCCTGGATATCCAGGGTGTTGGCGACGAGAAGCTGCTCGAGAAGTACGGGCTCAAGGCCGATGATGCCATCCTAGCCGAGGACAAGCATTCGGGTCTGTACGACGACTTGATTCAAAACTACAAAGCTGTGCTCATTGCTGGCGGTGCGGCACAGAACACCGCGCGAGGTGCCCAGGTACATACCTCCAACCTCGTAGTCATCTTCCCACTGTGCTGACGTCCGGCTGTAGTACATTCTCCCAGCCGATTCCACCGTATATATCGGCTGCATCGGACGCGACAAGTATGGCGAGCAGCTTGAGTCCATCTGCGCCAAAGCCGGCGTCAAGACCGAATACCGCTACGACGACGAGACGCCGACCGGCCGCTGCGGAGTCGTCATCACCGGTCACCACCGCTCGCTATGCACGGATCTTGCGGCCGCGAACAAGTACAAGGTGGACCACTTGAAGCAGCCGGAGATCTGGAAACAGGTGGAGAATGCCAAGTTCTACTATGTCGGCGGCTATCATTTGACCGTATCTGTGCCTGCCATCTTGGCGCTTGCAGAGGAGGCAGCGGCGAAGGATAAGGTGTTTATATTGAACTTGAGCGCGCCGTTTATTGCGCAATTCTTCAAGGACCAGCTTGACCAGGTCCTTCCTTACGTTGATATCGTGATTGGTAACGAGTCCGAAGCCGCTTCGTACGCGGAGTCGCACGGCTTGGGTACCAAGGATGTGAAGGAGATCGCAAAGTCGATCGTCAATCTGCCCAAGAAGAACAGCAAGAAGAACAGGACGGTTGTGTTCACCCAGGGCACTGATCCCACCATCACCGCCGTCGCCGACGCCCACGGCAACGATGTCGAGATCAAGGAGTACAAGGTGCACGCTATCAGCGCCGAGAAGATCAACGACACGAACGGTGCCGGAGATGCATTCGCTGGCGGTTTCGTCGCTGGTATTGTGCAAGGCAAGCCGATTGAGGCGGCTGTCGATATGGGACAGTGGCTCGCCAAGCTGAGCATCCAGGAGTTGGGTCCTTCGTATGTCATCCTTTTGTCTTTCTCCCACTGCATGCTAATATACACAGGTACCCCGAGCCCAAGCAAACATACACCCACAGCTGAACGCCCATTCATTGGGCGTAGAGGCTCGTGAATTTCAACAATCTACGAGAGCATGTACGACTATTTAGAACGTAGCATGCATTTGGACGGAAGGCGCCATCGCGCGCTCCGGTGTCGGGCCTGGAGGCATCTATAGGTGTTTCCGGTATCGATGGTATAGGACAAGAGGATATGGCCATTCAACAGAAAGCTGGTCATGGATGTGCAAGAATAAGCCTGGATGGCTGCGACGAAAAATGAAAAGAAATCGCCCTATGATGATTCATGGATTATGATACATGTGATGTTTGGACAAATGCATAATATGGCAAGGTTGGATGATGCTCGACTTGCTAATACGCTGTGTTAGGCCCAGTCGAATACAATTTCCTTGTCTTTCTGTTCTTTATTTCCTACCCCCTTCCTCACTTCCAGCGGCAGCAGTTTTGCTATCGTCTTGCTTCGTGTTCGCTACCTCTACTGGAGTTTGCCGCACCCTACCGTCTCCATGGTTATCTTTCCCCTTCTTTTCTTTCTGTACTTCCTGTGCTTTTGCTTCCCATTACTCTGGCCTCCCTTGACCGTGGTGTGTCGCGAAATCTTGCCGAGCTACGCAGTGTAGTTCCATCGTCACAATTGGTGGTGGGATAGTTGGCTACTAGGCTACTGTTATATGTTACATGGCTGCACGACAGGTCGAAATATGTCCTAGGGGTCATCATAGAGCGCGGCAGAGATGAGACCGAGCAGGTGAGTAGTCATCGTTGCTCGGATTCGGATAACATACTACAAAGCGCCACGCAATCACCACATGCAATTAAGGGACGAATTGACAACCGAGATATGGTTACTATCCGCTATACTCCTGCACCCCACACCCGCTGTTTGATTGTTTAAGCTCAGGTCATATACCATTTTAACTTGAGGCTCCTGTC
Organism: Massarina eburnea CBS 473.64; assembly: GCA_010093635.1. NCBI lineage: Eukaryota > Fungi > Ascomycota > Dothideomycetes > Pleosporales > Massarinaceae > Massarina > Massarina eburnea. The sequence goes on from MU006782.1 coordinate 922,902, forward strand.
GTGGTTACATGCCGCGAGGTATCTCCCGCGTTTGTCCTACTAAAATCGTCAAGTTGCGTAGGCTGCAACCTTGCAAGGATATAGACAATCGTCTTCCGACAACGAGTCCTCTAACCCTCGCGCACTACAACCGAACTATAGAGCGGATCGACATCAACTTTGAGAACGATACTCTCGCAGGCCATCGATCTTTGAGGGGCTGTTGCTGTTGGATTGGGCCAGCAACTGCTACCGTAGCAACGAGGGTACACGCTTGTTTGCTTGTATCTAATTACGCCGCCCATCGCACACACTCCTCAATCTTACACACGCTCCTTCCATACCATCCTGTGTGATCAACCAGCTTGATAGCCACATACACAAGAACGGCTTGGGAAGATGGCGAAAAAGAAGAACTTCAACGCCATGAAGCGCATGGAGAAGACGAAAGGCCTACTGCCCCCGGGAAAGGCTGACGAAGAGATGAATGCCCCGAAAGCTCCAGGTAAACTCCGCGTCAATATAAACATCCTGCCCGGGCTGACACTCATGTAAGGCACCATTGGAGTAGAAACACCGCGCAAAGAACGAAAGAAGAAGACCACCACGGATGCGCTCGTTGAAGCACCCACCACGCAATCCTCTGCGGCATATCAACCATCGACTGTCCCCGCACGCCTGCAGTCGAATACTCCCCGGAGCCTGGAGGCTGAAATTCCCAACGCGGGCTTTGACCATTCGCCAGGCAAGTCTGCTTCATGTCTTTTGAAAGCAGTGCTGGGACTGACTTCAAATAGGCAATACAAATGGCAAGAGTACGCGCCGCCGCGCGCTCGACCTCTCAGGCTTCTCGTCCCGCATGATCAATGACCACATGAAAGGCATCGGGAAAGCCCCGGCCGAGAAAGAGGATGAGGATACGCCCAAGAAATCGCTCGTTCCCGCAGCTCAGCTTGCACCGCTGTGGAAACCAAACTCAACGGGCGGTGACTTCAGCGCAGCTCTCGTATCTCCTGACATTCCGTCCCCTCGCGTGCTAAATGGATCCCAACAGGCTGACAAGTTTATCGTGCCCCAGTCGACTATGTGGACTGCACCGTCGAATATGGTAGGGTCGTACGCGCCCATGCCGAAATATCGACCCTTGAACGAGGAGGCCGTGTACCGGTCTGTGTCGGCGATGTGCGCGTATATGGGATCAATGAACGTGATTGCTGTCAAGAGGCTTTTCTGGTATGGTGCCAAAAGCCAGAAGCGTGCACAGGGACGTGGGAAGGGAAAGGGGACGGAAACGGGGCCGACGATCTTCGAGCGGCTTGCTCGCAAGACTGAGCCCAAACCCGAACCCACATCCGGATCCTCTCAGAAGATACTGGAATCACTAGACTACTCTCCTGACGCCCTCGCAGATATCATACGGTCCAAACTGAGTGAGGAGGAGTACAGAAATACGTGCCTAGGAACGACGTCTATTCTCGACTTCCTCATACATCTCGACAGCTCGCCCACCGGTATCGTCACTAAGTCATCTATTGCCAAAGCGTTCATTCTCTGCGCCGCGGACTTCGAACCCGATCCCAACAATCCTTACCACCACGCCGTCACTGCCATAGACACCGCCCTCTGGATGAACTCCATGGTGCAAGCCCGCGCAAAAATCAGTCGCACCTCCCTCACCGCTTTCCTCTCACTGTTGCCTTTTGAGAACGAGGATTGGGATGAGGAGGTTACGACGGATACTCAGGTGTTTGAGGCGTGGGAGTTGGCTGTCAAGATGGAGAAGGATAATGAGCGGGAGGAGGAGCAGGAGCAGGAGCAGGAGCAAGAGGTTGTGGAGGAGACTAAGACTGGGGGTAGTAGTAGTGGTGTAATGGGACTGGCGAGTCGGCTGGGTTTGAAGAGTAGGGTTAAGAGCATGTTTAAGATGTTTAAGAAAGGGTCGTCTTGAGGGGGTGAGGTATGATATCCTGCTACGGCAGTGCATTGTTTCGACAACTTGAGTGAGCGGGGTGGCTTGGGACGGGGATGAATGGTCGCTGTATGAATTACCGGGTGTAGTAGCTTGGCTTGTTTTACTTCTCTGGATATGGGACCGAGCAGTTGCTGGTATTCTTGAGCACGGGTATTTGTACATGAAAAAGGCGTAGCATGCTCTGTGTTCAACAGCGGTAGTCACTGTATCACCAAGGCATCGGAATTACAAAGAAATAAAAGTGTAACAATGGTATCTCAGCCATCCATCCCTTTACTCCCCCCCATACCTCAAAGCCCTCGCCTTCCCATCAAACCCCACACAACTAAACCCCCAAACCTCAGCATCCAACCGTCCAAAATTCCTCCACACCCACCTCACCACGGCGGGCACAGGAGGAAAACCATGCCAACCCCCCTCAAAATCATCATCATGATTCAAACAAACAACAGGCAAAACACTTCTTTTCCCCAAGCCCCCCAAAAACCTCCCAATCTCCCTCTTCCTCGCCGCAACAACCCGCTTCTTCTCCCCCACCCTCACCATCTCCACCCCGTCCCTGAAATGCCGCGCAACAGAAGCCACGAAATCATCCATCAACGCCACACACATGTCCCCCGAGAAATTATTCTTCCGCTCCCCAATCGACCGCAACCAGTTCCCCCACGCAGCGACCCCGACCACGAACCCACGACGCTGTTCCCCATCCGTCGCGTCCACGAGTCCCGGTTCCGCCGGCGCGTGCTCGGGTTCCGGGGAGAAAAGGGCTTGTTCGAAGCGCGTGTGCGCCGTCAGTGCTGCGTGCGCTGCGAGACTGTATTTGACGAAGTTGGCGTACTGGGGTACGGGGACGTGGGGTGCTTGGATGTAGATGCTGTTGAGGGCGCGGATGAGCGTGTTGTGTAGGAGGGCGAGGTCGGAGGCTGCGGATGTGTATTGGTCGGGGGCGCGGGTGAGGTGGTAGGGTGTGGGGATTAAGGGGATGGGGGTGGTTTCCCAGTCGTGATGGGGTGGCATGGTTTCGGTTGGGGTGGTTTGGGGTTTGTGGGATGGTGGGGTGGTGGGGAGGGTTGTTGGGCTTGTGGTTGTCATGTTGGCGGTTGGGTGTGTGAAGTATGGTCCCGGGGGAACGGATTGGGTTGGCTGGTCTTGGGGGTGTCAAAGGAATTGTTGTTGTTGTTGCCGAGATGGTCAATGTTCTTTCTCTTTGTATACGCCCCGCGCTTTTGCGAGGGTTCCAGCCAAACGTTGCCGTCTCGCCTAATGCCGGGTGCCAGACGAAGAGAAAAGGTAGGGTCTAGAATCTAGGGTTGTATTTAGAACACCTGATCTGGGATTGTGTAAAGCATCATGGCTCGGCGAGGCTTGGTGGCAGATGCACTCTCTCTTTATTCCGGGGACTAAAACATTTGCGGAGATCGTCAGCTCCAGCCCAGTCATGATGAGACTGGGGCAAGGCTGGGGTGATGGATTGCGAGGGCTTTCTAGATGTGGTGGTTACGTGGACGGCGTTCTCGACACTTAACGCGGAATGTGGTGTGTGGAATGCATTGTGGCTCCATTCCCGGCCTACATACGAGCGTAAGATAAAGGTGGAATGACGGTGAGTGATGACGGCTTACACCACCACGGGTTTGATATTGTCGTGTTCGTAGGATTCGTAAGGGGTGTGGTTGTGGCTTCTGATAGCTGACTGTTGTTACACAAGGATCTGCAAAGATGAGCGAATGAGATCCGGCGTGGGAGACAAAGAAAAAATGCCATCGGTAAAGGAGGGGACTGATTGGGTGAAAGTGATGAGGTTTTGATATGTCGATATCGCGTCGAACGCCTACATCGTTGTCGAGCCACACCATGTATAGGCCGCCGCAATTGGTATTGTACGTATTTACATTCGTAACCCTATGGTCTTATATTGCGATCCAAATTATTATCAAGATTTTGAAGACGCCTTACTTCTTGAGCAGGGTCTCGAGTTCCGCAGCAACTGCGTCACCCACTTCAGACGTCTTCGCCGAGCCGCCAATGTCCTTCGTTCGGATGTTCTTGTCGATGACAATCTTTGTCGCTTCGTCAATCTTCGCCGCGATATCAGGTCGACATAATGAGTATTTGAACATCATGCTCATGGAAAGAATGGTCGCAACGGGGTTGACAATGCCTTGACCAGCGATATCGGGAGCAGATCCTAGGCTTGTTAGTGCATTGAGGGATATACGTTTACATGTAGAACGTACCGTGAATCGGCTCATAGATACCGTTGATGGGCGTCTTGCCGTCAGGAATGCCTCCCAAACTGGCACTCGGCAACAGACCCAGACTTCCAGGAATCACACTCGCCTCATCGGAGATGATATCTCCAAACAAGTTGCTAGTAACAATGATACCATTCAACTTCCTTGGGTTCTGAATCATCAGCATAGCGGCCGAGTCGATCAAATGCGTGCCCTGCTCCAGCTCGGGATATTCCTCCTTCATGATCCTCTCGAACGTCTTCCGCCATAACCGTGAGGTGGCCAACACGTTCGCCTTGTCCAGACTCCAGACGGGTGCGGGAGGGCTCTCCACCCTCGCAAGGTTACCCGCTAACCGTACGACGCGCTCGATTTCTTCGACAGAGTACGGCTCCGTGTCCATGGCCTTGCCGTCTCCTTCATCCTCTTTCCGCTCGCCGAAATATATGCCGCCCGTGAGCTCACGAATGATGGTGAAGTTGACGCCCCTGACGCGATCGGCTTTAAGGGGCGAGGAATCGACAAGGGAGTCGGAGGCAAAGAAGCAGGGTCGTAGGTTGCCAAAAGTGCCGAGTTCTTTGCGGAGCTTGAGGATGCCTTGCTCGGGTCGGACTTTGCCAGTTCCCCATTTCTTCAACCTGTTAGTACTACAAAGCAACTATCAATGTGTTTGTGAACATACGGGACCTCCGACTGCGCCGAGGATGATCGCATCTGCCGCTTTCGCTGCTGCTAGAGCTTCGTCTGTCAGAGGGTTGTTGTGCGCATCGATTGAGCAGCCTCCAAAGAGATGTTCCTGGAAATTGAACTTGATATCCGTATTCTTCTCGACCACATTGAGGATCTTGGTGGCTTCTGCGACGACCTATGTTTTCTCAGTGAGCTTCTACCCACGCACATGCAGCAGCTGGAAGCTAGTAGTACCTCGGGGCCAACGCCATCACCTATCAATTGAATTAGAAAGCGTGCGCGAAGCTCGGGACAGCAACTTACCGGCTAACACGACAATATTGAAGGGAGACATTTGTGCGAGAGGTATTTTGTGAAGAATAGGAGCACTTGAATCCAGATAGGCCATCACCCACGTACCCCGCCGAAAGCCGCAGCTGGGCCCGACTTCGGAACGCTCTAGGCCCAACGCCTCGTAGTAATCCCAGCGATATCGCTCGATATCCCCAACCATCTCTTATCTAAAGTACCAAACCATCACCAGCTATCTTACTAAACACACCAACAGGAGTACAAAAGCGCCGATAGCCGTGGCCACCATATCCAGTGTAACAAGACGCAGAAAATCTGCCTCGTCAGGCACACCTCACCCCACCATGACCGACGTTGCTCCTACGCTACCTACGATTGTACCCCCAAGCAGGGGAAAAACCGTGGATTGCACGACCTCGTGTCAGAAGGCTAATTAAACTTTCCGGGATTGAGATGAGGAATGATGTTGGCAGAGTTTGCAAAGATAAATTACCAGATAGCATTGAGTAATTATGTAGAAGTCTATTAAACATAATGGGAGGAGTAAAAAGGAAACCGTTTCGCAACCTCTGCCTATCGTGATATATGGGTATGATGTTGAAGACAAAGATCCGCCCTCCAACACTGGTGTAAAAGATGCTGAACACTTGAACGCCTAGCACAAATCCTTTGGGGAAGGTAGTGTTGAATCTACCGCACCAACTGCCCTTAAAATATACATAAAAGGTAGAGCATTTGCAACTCCTGAACACCCCAAACAAATCATTGGCGGTGGGGTTGGAGCCACCGTCCAACGGCTCCCTAAATGGTCATGGAAGTTACCTCCTGTGCAACTCCTTTGAGTTCCTGTCTAGCCGCCTGTTGACTGAGCCTATACGGAGTTAGTTTGTGTTTCATATGCGCCCAAAGAACAAACTCACCAAGCACTACTTTCATGACGCCCGCTACGGTTAGCTGCGCACCATCATCCCCCTGGTACTCCACCGTATCCACCATATCCCTCAAATTTGGATCCTTAGAGATCTCCCTTAAATCATCGTCCAGCGACTTCAACATAGCCCTCGCTTGTTCTTCCTTTCCCACCTGGAAGAACTGAATCCCAACCTGCCACGCTGGCGCCTCAAGTCGGTCCAACTTCTTCGCCGCCGCAATAATCGGGCTCTCAAGGTCATCAGTCGGCTCACCATCCGTAATCACAATGATGTTGACCGGCTTCGTAGACTCGGGGCTTGCCTCGTACCGCTGGAGATAGGGCTTCAGGATCGAATTCAATTTCTGGCCCGTTGGCGTGGAGGCCCTGGGTCGCACGGTCTGGAAGATTTCGACTACGGTGCTGGCGTCTTTGACGTTCTTGTACATGCTAGAGTCGGGGTGGTTTAGGAAATAGATGTCGATGCCATCGTCGTCATGCTGGGCACAGACGGGCGCGATGAGTTTAAGGGCTTCTGAGACTTCGTACCAGGAGCGGCCGGCCATGGAACCGCTGTCGTCGATGAGGAAGATGGTGTCGAAGGATTTCAGGAAAATGTAGGGATCTTCACCTGCTACTGAGGTAGTAGTTGTAGATGGGGCAGGCTGTGTGGTGCCGGAAACAGGGCTTGCCGTGTATGCCGGAGGAGGCTCGCTAGGGGATGCAGTGTTCATATTGGAACTAGAGTCTACTGAATGTTAGATTTGTCGAAATTCGTACGAAAGATATATAGATACTTACTCGGACGCCGAGTAGGTGTTGAGCCTGTGAAGGGGTTGTTGTTTTGCGGGCTAAGGTTTGCGCTTTGGCGTCGGCCCTTGGATGTAGTGTCGCCTTGCTGCTGACTAGAGTTGTTCGAGTTCTGCTGATTAGAGTTGTTCGAGTTCCTGCGCAAAGACTTTCTGATCTTGCTGAACATTATGTTGACAGAAGGCTGTTTATGTGAAGAATCGTCGAAACAGTTATGGTGATGATGTGAAGCGGGGTTGAAGAGTGAGAGAGACATGGTGCTTCGGGGAAGAGCAAACGTTATTAGGAAGTAACAGCACAGACTAGGCTGAGTGACTCAACAAGGGGTGACTCCAACAAGTAAGTGGCTCAGGCATGTAACCGTTAAAGAGTAAACAAATGTAATGCAGAGGAATGTTTTACCGTGGTTCACATACGCACTTATAATCTTTTTGAAAAGTTGTGTATACCCTGGTGATTTTACCCAGTATGATTATTGAGAGCCTTAGGGATGCCTTGCTGTGAGCCCAAGACCATCACGTTGGCCACATTACCTAACCTAAGCAGGCCAGCATCAAACATGGTTGCCTCATGGCGCAAACTGAAAGGCAAAGTTCCGTGATTTGTTTGATGGTGGGGCGATTGTCTGTTCACCTGGACCCCTTGTTGGGCTAACACAACACAGCCTGACAGGCTGAGGCTGAGCACCGCCTTTGTGACTCGCATAGCCGCCTTGGCCCACGATGATTAATATGCATACTGACCTAACTATTCAGAGAAAACGACTAGCACGATGATCGCGTTCACTGTTTTAGTAGAATGGGTGAACGACCCGTATTCAGCACTCCCCTAACCATGGTACGGGTGACCTTTCTCCAGCATCAATCCATAGTCTCCTCCAATCGTATAGAAGCTTACCATCAAGGCATTCCTAAGGGCAGACTTGCTGTGAATTGATTATCTGACTCCTTGCATCTTTAGAACGACTCGACTATGCAGGCGTATACAGACTTCGGGAGTCCCTCAATAGGAGACGGTCAGCTAGTCTGCCTGCATCTGATAAAGAAGGGCTGTCAGGCACACAGTGTACACTGTAGCACCCATAGGGCTGAAGTGTATTGCAGGGCATGCACAGACCAGTAGATGTTCAGAGGCAGAAACCTCCGAGCCGCAGCAACGGTCTCTTATATGGGCGCTTCATTGCCTTTAATAGGCGTCTCTAGCCGTCCAGTTCTTGTCAACAGCCATGAAGAAATCTCTGACGGTTATGTGCCGGTCCAGGCAGCTGCTCGGGTTCCTTTGATGTCCCTTGACGAAGGGGGCTGCAAGTGTCCTACCGCCACCGGTCGGCAATTTGGAGTGTGTCGAAATAACCGGTCGCTTTGCCAAAGACCAGGCACACTGAGCTCGGCGATGTTTCCAACACTCGGAACAGATGCCGACATCTAGACTGCAGATTTCAAGGCTGAGCTGGTTCTGTATGAGATCGACGAGAGGTATGATCCGGGTTCTCAGACCACAGTGAGTGTGGTTGCGATCAATCTGATACTCGGAGCACTGGCGCAGTGACTCCAGAAGACGGTCGATATCCCCAATGTAGTATGTAGGTTCGGTGTTGTCGTAGATGGTGCCTTGAAGCCGCAACGTGCCTAATTTGATGAAGAAGCGCACCATCTCGCCGAGCTGGTAAGAGTCACATTCGCGAGAAGTGTCATAGCCCAGCTTGCACTGTCGCTCTCCTGATGTATAGAGTTTGAGGAAGTGTGACTGGAGCGAGTTGATTGTTTCGAGAATGTATTCCCGCCGTTGTATCAATTCGTCTATCAAGAGTCAGCTACCGTCGACAGAATGCCTCCGCAACGCACGCACCTTCTATTCCATTAGGAAAGTCCCACCATAATGCTTTCGTATGATCCAGTTCCACGCCGGGCCGCCACTGGCTGGAGTCTCGCATGATCAGATGCTTCGAGTACTTCGTCACCCACGGCGGATGGTCGAACAGCAAACCAACAAGCAACTTCTGACGCACTCTATCTTCTGTCACGCTTGTGCCTGCCTTGGTCTTCGATTTTGCATCCGTTAACTGCAGGTATTTCCTTCTCTGTACATATATCGCGAGGGATTCGACGGCATCGAAACGGTCGGCCACAACGGCGAGATTTGCGAGGTTCGCAACAGGTGGGTTCGGCACTGCGAGATCTTGATTGTGTATGGCGCGAAGGAAATCGGCGATTAGATTTTGAATATTTGAGCTCCTGGATATAGCTATGCGGCCAACATTAACTATGGCTATGTGAGGCAGAATGTCCTCTGGCGCATCAGCAATATTCAAGTGCCCCGCAACCTTCAAGGCTGCAAGTGCTGCTGCTAATTGCTGACCCTCACTGAATCGGTCACTAAGGAGATTGTCAAAGTACCGAGAAGTCGCACGGAGTGTCCTGGATCTGACACGGTAGGTGAACTGCTGACTTCCCTCCTCTTGCGCGACGTCGAGAATCAAGTCACCGTCAGTCGCAATGACGAGGAGTGGGGGATCGGTTGCCTCCATGGCACAGGCTGTTGGGGCGGAGGAAATGGCTTCTTTCGGGCTGCTGGGCGGTTTCGCTCACGGATACGGCCAAGCCATATTGTGGAATCGAGATGGCGATACGCTGCGGTAAAAGAGAGGGTCGTACCGTGGTACCTGACAGAGTTGTGAAGGCTGAGCTTGAGCATCGCCACCCAAGGTCTAGCCAATGGCTCAGGACGTGTGGCGATTAGTCAGCAAATGCTACGTAAATCAGACTTGCTTCGAATGTAATAGGCTAGCAGTGTGAAATGGACACGTTGTGGACAGGAAGATTGTAGAGGACTGTTTTGTGCACGCCAACAACACATGGCTGGAAAGCCTGAAGTAACATACTAGATGTCGAAGAGTTGTTTTCCTTGCTTCTTCCGACCAAAGCGAACAAGGATCCCTCCTATAACGCCGAACTTCACCGTATCCCTAGTAAGAAATCCAAAGAGTTGAACCTTCTCTACTCCCTCCCCATCACCTACTGCTTTCCCCCCATTCTAGCACCACCTCGTCTCACGCCCAAAGACTCGATACAGTTTCGACCCCCTTCTCCACAATAGCCTTAACCCTCTGCTTCAACGGATTACTCGTGCACTCGATCTCCAAATCCTCCAACCAGATTCTCGCCACATACTTATCGAACCTGATCTCGATACCTGGGACCGGGATGCCCATCCCAGTCAGTCTCTTGATCTCTGCTTTATCTTCAGCATTCAACTTCAGATCTGTGTCCTCGAAATACGGCATCGTGGCTACAGAGAAGACTTCCGAAGCTTTCTCGTCAGTGGCAGCGGCGGGGACGGTGGGCGTAGAAGTCATGGGTGGGAGGCTGGTTGAGGAGCGCGGGTATTGGATCGGGGATACTGCGTCTTCGCCGAATTGCGCTTCGAGGAAGAGGAAGAGGCGCGCGAGACGTGTGGAGGGGTCCGTTGTGCGGTGCGGGTGTGGGGCTTTGAAGCGGTGGGTTAGGGCGTCATGTTGGTCTGATTTGGATGCACTGTGAGAATGGGAGTGTTGTCGTGAGGATTGTCGCACAGCCGCTGGACTGCTCTCCACTGTAAACAGCACCGCAAGCACGGCATCTGCAACACCGTCGTTAACGACGTTACCTTCCCACTCCACCTCGACTTTCCCGCCGGGCTGACAAAGTACACTGACGCAATCCATGACCGTGTACTTCATGCTTGTCCTGTTGACTTCTTCGTCGGCCTTCTCTTCGTGCATGCCATTGCCATTTACTTCCTTGCCGTCTACAGCAGCATCAGTGATATTTTGTTCTTTGATAGCGCCGAACGTGCCCTCAAGAGCCCAGCGAATAAGATCCACACCCGCCGCACTCAGTGTAATATGCTGACGACACAGAATCGTCGTAGTCGTAAGACCAGCATATTCTTTCAGATCCTCGGGTGCCATTAGTGAGATCTTGAAATCGTTTTGTACGAGAACACCCTCTAGCAAAGTTGACTCCGTTATCTCTATGTCTTCTTCGTCCGAGTCCTCCCCTTCACCTTTCGAGCGAGGTAAAGGTGGTGGTATGGAAGCTAATTTCCCAACAACCTTGGCAATTTTGTCGGTCTTGAAGGGAATGCGAAGGGGTTCGCAATTTGCGGGAGAGAAGATTTTGACAGGGACACTGCGTTGGGCATTGAAGGACAGGAGTTTCGATTTAAGGCGTGTCATGTTACCTTTTTCGCCATGGACTAGGATCTAGAATAGTATGTGCGGTTAGTGAGTGGTACAAACAAACGGAGAGTAGTGGCTCGGTCGAAACGAAGATGAAGGTGGTGCAACTTACAACTACAGGGGCATTAACTTCTTGCACGAATTCCATGTTCTCTTTGCCATCGACATGGGCAGCGAAACTGAATTCTTGCACCGTGCATCGCCGCGGTATCATCATCTGCTCCCCCTCTTTCTGCCCTGGTCGACGTGCGTTGTTCGCTGATCGGGTTGCGATGGCGGGGATCTGTTCTGGTTCGTGGACGATTTGTTTCGCCATCGTTCCTTCCACGGAGTAACCCGTGATGATGACACCGTTTCGTGGATCCGGCGCCCATCGCTCAAGAAGCTCACGAGATGTCCCAGACTGCATCATACCTGGTGATGCCAACATGACACAGCCGCCCATGTCATCAAAGCGTTCAAGCGATTTTAGAGACCGCACGAAGCGGAAGTCCCAGGGTCCGCCTTTGCCGACATCACCTGCTGCTTCAGCCTCGGCCATGCGCTCGCGGAAGAGGCGTTTAATATTATCATTCATGGCCGAGACGTAGGTTTGGTAGACCACCATACATTTCCGGGCAAGACTGGAATTGTAGTAGATTGGTATCTTTTGGTACTCGGGGTGTTTGGCCCAGTATTCGTCGAGAATGAGGAGTAATTCTTGAGCTCGTCCCAGGGCGAAGACGGGAAGGAGTGCGCGACCGCCGCGGTTGAGCACGTCGGTTATGGACTTCATGAGCTGATTTTCTCGCTGTAATCGTGGCGTGTGCGTTGAGATACCAAAGGTGGATTCTGTGATCAAGACGTCGATCTTGACATCTTTGGGTACAGAGGCAGAGACCAAATGGCGGTCGTCTTCTCTGGAGTAGTCGCCGGTGAAGAGGATCTTGAGACCTGCAATCTCGATCTGGAACATGGCAGCTCCGAGCACGTGGCCAGCTGGATACGGTGTAATCCTTATGCCAGAGATGGTATGCGTCGTGTAGAAGTCGATGGCTTCGATCATGGGGAAGGTGTTCAGATGGTCCTGTTCCGTGTACATCTGGACCTTGGTCTCCGAAGAGCTCGAGATGTTCCCGACACGGACCGAGTCCTGTATCAGCCATTTGTAGATGGCCTTTGTAGGATGTGTCATGAAGACGCGCCCTTGGAAATTTGTCTTGGCGAGAACGTAGGGTAGAGAGGCGGCATGGTCGACGTGGAAACTTACTACGGTCAGTAATTGCAGATAGGGAGGATCTGGGAATGGTGCTATGTATGTACAGCTGGGGCGCGGGATGGCACATCACCGGGGTCGAACTGATACGAAGCATATATATTCCATTGTTTCTGATGTACCGCATAGTCTCTTGCAACTGGTCTCGACTAGGCCCAGAGAAGTTTAGGGTATAATCGTCTAGAGGCCTATCAGATAGCTAGGATTGAGCTATGTGGGGCGTTTTCATATGCCTTAGCATCTGTACGAAGGCTTAAGGTTAACGGCAACGCCCCACATAGCTCAATCCTGGCTATCTGATAGGCCTCTAGACGATTATACCCTAAACTTCTCTGGGCCTAGTCGAGACCAGTTGCAAGAGACTATGCGGTACAAAGTTCGAGGTCTTCTGACCCTAGTGATGCGCCCTTCCCCCCAGCCCGAGACTTTGAACGAAAGAAGAAAGAGCGAGGCGACGCCGAACAGAACAGGAAAGAGGTTGACGATACATACTGCGAGATCAGGAGCACGTCAACGGTGCTGAGATCGAACTCGTCGTAGAAGGGCATCGCGGACAGGCCCTCGTAGGCGGGGTGCATGCCGGCATCAAGCTGTGCATAGTCAGCACCCATATGCTCCGTCTTCCGCCGTCTAACGCACCATGACCGTCTTGCCCTTGTACTGTATGATGTGGCACGAGCGGCCGACCTCGTTGCCGCCGCCGAGACACAGGAACGTGAGCTCGTCGGAGGGGTCTACGGGGTCGTCGTCCTCGGCGCCCATCACGTCGTGCTTTCTCTTTGCGGACGCCATTGCCGTGTGTTGCGTGGGGTGTGGAATGAAGGTCCTCTATACTATCCGCAGACTGTCCGCAGAAGCATCCGCGACGCCGGCAGCTCTCAAACGGCCGAGAGTGAAGGCGGAACGGCGGTGGTCGAGGTGACGGGTGATTGTTCTCGACAAAGGTCTCTGGCGCTCGCGCTCATTGTTCGGCCGCGACTGCCGGCATTTAGCCGTGTCCGTGCGGCGTCATTCGTAACTTCCTGGCGACACACTCTGCCTTCCCCAACAACACAGCGCACCTGCCCCAACCGCCCGTCCATCGCCCGCTTGGCCAGGAGCATCCGACACACCTTCCCTACGCCGAGCCGAAGCCCGCCCTCCGCCCGTACGCGTTCCCGTTGATGACAGGCCGATAAGTCGCGGCCGAGCCCAGCACGCCCTCTTCGGGGGAGCAAACGCGCTCGCTGCCCATCATGTCGCAATACAACCAGTTCAACCACAATGCCCACAACCCCCATAACATGCCGCCGCTGCAGACGCAAAACCACCACATGCAGGGCCAGCAGCGCCCCTTCTCTCCGCAGTCGTACCAGCAGTCGCCAACTGCCATGTCGCCCACATCAACCGGCGGCATCCCGCCTGCGAAGCGGCAGCGCCTCTCGCCAGGTCCGGCATCGCCAGCGTATTCGGCCTACTCCACCTCGCCCTATGCGACGGGGACGTCGCCGTACGCCACTTCGCCGCCCGCCCCGACCTATCTCGCCCGCCCCGACTCGCCCGCCATGACTCCGCCGATGCAGTCCTTCCACCAGCCGCAGCCGTATCACTATCCGAACAACATGGACCAGCGACCGCCACCGCAGCCACAACCGCAGGGCTCCTTGATGCCGCCGCCGAAGTTGCCGGCCAGCAGGACGCAGGACAATGGAGAACTGGAAAAGTCCAACGCGCGAGATATGGACGTCAACAACATCAGCGATGTCTTGACTGGGTCCGGCATCGATCTGCGTGCGGAAGAGGAGGCCATGTTTGCCAATGTCAACAGCCAATATGGGGCGTCGTTCAACTCGCAACTCTCCAACTCCACCATGTCTCCGCACGGGAGCTTCAATCAATGGCCCCAGCACGCCGGCGCCTTCCAAGGAACCGGTCCTCTGAGCCAGCCCATCACCGAGGAGCAGCAGCAGCAGGAGTTGTTGCGCAAGCATGCGGTGGCTGCCAAAACCCTCAACCAGGCTGCCGAACAGCCCCTCCACGATCCGTTCATTATGGCAAACGCGTTAAGGCAGCGTATGACGAAACGTGCCTATGAGCAGGGCGTGTCCGTCAATCTCGAAGGTCTATTCGATAAAATCCCGAATACTCCTGCTGGTGAGGTGACGCGCACAACGGTGGCGGGGGCCAATGGTGAATCGGTTGTTAGCCTAGAAGCCAACAGCATCCTTAATAACGGGGCGCCTCTGGTTGAGCTCATGTCCCTCATATCCCTAGCCACAGAGGACCGTATACGGACCCTGATAGAAGATGCCTTTGCGCTCTCCCAGGGTCGTCAGAGCAGCTCGAATGGGCTTGTTCCCCCTGGCCTGGCCGATATTGCAGCCGTGAGTGGAGAGGTCGTGCAGAAGTCGGTACCTGAAGTGAATGTCTCAAAGACTACGTGGGAGGTCGCGCCCGACAGTGCAGTTAGTCCGCTGACAACAACTGCTTCAAAGCGTGAGTATATTTTCAACAGAGATAATAGATTGATGCTGATCAATTAGACTTGCCAAACGCCAATCCTAATGCCAACGTCGGCCGCCTTCCCACTCCGCCCTCAGAAGCACCTCCTACGCCCCGGCCAACCATCCAGGTCAAATCGAACCCCGTCACAGCCGCCCTCAGGCGTAAGGCGGAAGAGGACGAACGATTCGAAAGGCTGCGTCTAGAAAAGCGACGACAGCGTTTAGCCAGCAACTCGGCCACCCCATCCGACACCCCTTCTGTCGCCCCGCTAGCCCTGCCAGAGAAGATGAGCAAGAAAGAACGCGACCGCGAAAAGAAAATGAGCAATACGGAGGACGCTCTCCACAGTCGAGCCAACGAAACTGCCAGCCTTGCCTTCGGAAAGAAGAAGAAATACGCATGGATGACAGGCGGAGGGGGGGGTTCTGGTGGGAGTACGCCGGCGAGACTCAACACTGCCGTCGGAGTGAACAGCGGAACGGCTACACCAGCTGCTGTTCAAACTACGGATAAGGGTCCGCAAGTGCGCAAGAGGAAATTCCAAGGTGGCGACCTCGAAACTACAGACAAGGGAAAGAAGATACAGATCAGGGATCTTGTGCATGTGCTGGAGCATGATGGAAGAGAGCGGAAGACATTAGAACACGTAATTGCCAGGATGCGCAGCGACAAGGAGGATGAGAAGAAAATACAAGATCGAGCGACCAGCACTGTGCCTCAGGCTCGATAACGGTCAGTCAAGCGGAAGTGCAGGGTTTACGGGACCATGTCAATGCGCGGTTCGGGGGGTAGGGGCGTAACGGAACCAACCTGAGTTTCAGGGTGCCCTCATGGCTCAGAACACTTCAAAGTCTTCAAATGCTGTCATGAGGGGACCGGAGCAATTCTCACATGAGCGATGGCGTTTTACGGAGGTAGAACTCTGCATCCGTCGGTCCTGGGATCCTTTGTGATTCTTTTGAGGGGGTTTGGAATTTCGTATCGGCTTCATTGGGACCTTTCGAAGAATCTGTGTTAAAAGCTTTTCTCTTTTGGTTGGCCTACGCTGAAATAGCTGGTCGAGCCAATTTTTCAGTATGTCCTTTGGTCTGGCCTCGCTGTAGATGTGGACGTGGCTGTTGGCCGTTCACGAGTTTCACGGGTTATTAGTGGACTGGATTGCGAATAGTAATTATTGATAATCTGACTTCTGATCATGGTGTATCTTGAATGTGAAGGTGGGGAGAGTGTATGGAAGGGTTGTTGAACGTCAGGACAATCTAATGGTAGGTACACGTGACCTATTGTCTGACCTTGTCACCTTGGAAATAAGACGGACTAACAGGTTCAGTTACAACTCCCTCCTAGCCTACGCGAACTGAAACTGCTAACGCCAATAATGTTGCCATTTTTATTCAACAAGAGCACTAATAGACACGTGCCAGACCTGCGGTGAAGTGGACGCTAGCAGTCCGCGGGGGGAGGGGGAGTCACGATTGTGAGACGGTCGCGGATAGAGCAGGAGACACAGAATGAAATTAAGTCAAGGGTACGAACACGTCGTTCACTCATTTACTTGATCTCCGAGCTATTTACCACGGTCCCGAAAACATCAGCCAACTCCGCCAACGCTACCCGAGTCACTTCCTCACCGCTCACACCGGGAATATTCCGGTCTCCGATCCCGTCTTCGACGAGCACGACATCGTAACCCTTTTGCATGGCTTCACGTGCCGTCGTGGAGACGCAGACATGCGCCATGTAACCTACGAGAACCACCTTCTTGATGCCCCAGCTCTCCAGGGTCGAATGTAGGGGCGTCTGCTCGAAGGAGCCGGGGAACTGCTTCCAGATGGTAGTCTCGCCAGCCTAGGTCTAATCAACCCCCGTCTAGATAGTGGGGACAGCGATAACATGCCTGTGGCTCCAGTTCCTTGAACTCCTCAGCAAGCTCCGTGCCAGGCGTGAAAATCGGTGCGCCGTCGGGCGTCTTGTGCAGTACGTGAATGATCTTGCCGTTTACTTTGCGGTATTTCTCAAGCAGGTCTGCGATCACTTTTCTGCTTGTTTCGGCGTCCGTGACGGTCAGGGCGCCGGAAGCGTATTCATTCTGTGCGTCGATGATGACGAGGACGGAGGTGTTAGGAGTTGCGGTACTGGGGGGGATGTTAAGGAGTTGACGAAAGGACTTGGTGGCTGCCATCTTCTCCGGTTTTTTTATTTGTGTTTATATCACACTATTTACATAGATGATAACTCTTCAGGTGAGATTGAAGACGGAATGCAAAAGTAGTGGTGGGTGATTATTATCGCGGTAAGTGACGATGCGACCCCGCGCATTCGGTAGCTCAATCGGCATGACGTGATAGATGCCGTAGAGGAAGCAATTTGATCAACTTTGCAGACTTAGGAGACACATCATTTTTTCAAAAATAAGATGGTATTTGGTAAACGAAGAGGAAGAGAGCGAAATGCGATGACGTGAATGGTGTTTCACGTTTCTCCATGGGGGGCATGTATACTATGCTAACCGATTCTGATCAAGCGAAGTCGAATATCCAGACGTCGCGCGACACATGTACATACTACTACTTTGTCCCCACTCATCTCACCGAACTTCTCGACACACGCATCTACCATTTGTCTGTCTAGACCGAGGCGCTACCGGATCTGTCTTCGTGCGGTTTGACTTGATCGTACCATGTAAACGTGGCAGATAGGCCGACTCCCCTTCCTTCTTCGGCGGCTAGAAGAGATGTTTCTAGCCGCCAGCAGCATGTTGAACTTGACTCATAGCGGTATAACACGTAGCTGGGCCATGAAGATCTCACGGGGGAATCGTGCAGCCTAACAGATGAAGAGCGCGATAGCCGAAAGCAAATGTCTCACATTATGCCGGGCCTGGACATGAAGCTCTGACGAAAAGTCTGTTCGTGGGTCAGGCGAAGAGTCACACTTTTGGAAAGATCGATTGCCGCTTCACTTACCCAGGTGTACCAGGTGACGGTTGTGTTGTCGCAAACGCGGGACAAACATCTAAATACCATACACCGTATCTTCACATACCCACTTGCACCACTGCCCTTTACATAATTCGTCTCTTTAAAAGCCATCCTCCCACTTCACGAACCCCACCCCACCATTTTTACAGTCACACTTTGGATACAGAATACCTTCAACTCAACAGCGTCAGCACCATGGAAGCTTTCGTCATGGAAGCTCTCATCAAGAAGGAGCTCAGCCCAACTGAGAGTTGCATAATTTGCACAGAACCGTTCAGCGAAACTCACTTCCCGGTCGCCCTCCGATGCCGCCACATTATCGGCCACGAATGCATCACGAAGTGGCTCCTCCAAGGCCGCGGCAACACAGATAGCTGCCCTTTCTGCCGGCAAACCATCTTCGAGCAAGTGCGCCAACCCCGTTTCGACGACACCTCTCTGTGGAGCGAGCTCTGCGAGCAGCGTCCCGAGCGCATCCACGAATTCGTCAGCGTACTTTGGTCCGGTATATTCAAGCTCTGCAAAGAACACAACACCGCGGAAACACGCACTACCGACAGCTTCACGGTTACCGAGATTCTCGACGAGGTCGTATTCCCAGCGCTTACGGAAATGGCCCGTGGACACGGCGGCCTCTTTCACGACTGCCACAGCCTCATCTCCGCATCCTGGAACTCTCTAGGCCGCCCCAACACTGCTACCGGGCTCGCGATCCCACTCGTCCGCCTCGTCCGCCTGATGTCGCAGCCGTCAAGCGTGATACCGAAATGGCTCACTAGCCTTCCACGCATCTCACTCCTCTTCTTCCGTGCAAACGCCTGTCTGCCTGACGCCTGTGCGAATATCTCCTGGACGCACATTCAAGAAGCCGCCAAGCTGACCAACACACGCTACTTCCCCCTCTTGCACCTGTACACGGTGATCATGTCACAGACACTGGTGCATTTGGAACATATCTCGGAGTGGCCGGAGAAGCGATACGAGATCATGAATCTGGTGCTTGAGAGGTGTGTGAAGAGGGTGGGAGAGGGCTGGGAAGGTAGACCCGGGAACGAGTTCAAGGACGTGCTGGTCCGCGTCTACAAGGAGATGTGGAGGTGGCAGGGAGAGTTGGGAAACAAGAGCTTGAGGGGCATTGACGGGGAGGAGTTTGTTGTTCGAGGTTTCTGGGCCATGGCGGGTTGGGAGAGGGTTGTCTGTGGGAAGTCGACATGATGTCCTCGTACGACTGGACGTGGGATTGGCATTTGGAATATGGAATATGGAATGGTTACGATCTTGATGATATATTGGCTGCGGCGTCGGCCTGGAGTACAGTTGTTTTGCGAGAGACCTTGATGGGCTCTCTTTTCCTTTTATATACCCCTGAACTGAAATATCATCATCTTTATACTATCTCAATATACATTATATATACAACTTCACGCATCACGAAATATTTCTTCTTCTATACACATGGTTTATGCGAAACATGCATCTCAAAGCTCGTGATCTTTGAATTAATACATGTATTAAACATGACAAACTTTGATTTTAGGGGGAAGACTGATCACTGAAAAGCCAGCAAGTACAGTAATATACAGAAGCCCGTTAATATCCGTAAGTGATTCATCCCAATACTCAAACATAACATTTAGTTTCCAACTACCATACTCAAGACTTGTGCACACACAATACCCCCCACCCACTAAACAAGATCAAAGACTAACAACCAAGCCCCCATTTCACCCCTACCTCACCACCTCACCGTACCTCAACCCAACATCCCCAATCCAAAAGTCTTCCCAAACACCGTCTACAACCACCTCCTATTGACCAGCCACCTCCTTCCAAACCTCCCAAAGCCGCCCATCACTCACAGTACCCCCGCCCACGCCCCCAAGCCCCAACAACTCCAAAAACCCTTCCAGCGAAACCTCCCCCAACTTCACACGCTTCCGCAACCCCACATCACCCCACGACATCCGCATACCCATCGTAACCCGGCCCTGTGCCACGCCCAAGTGCGAATCGTCGAGCTTCTTGTGCTCGAGCGCTACACATGAGATATAAGCGAAACACACATCTTCCGTGTTGAAGGCCTGCGTATTCGAATCGGGATCGAGAGGGCTCTGGACTAGGGAGAAGAAGGTTGTGAAAGGGGTTTGGCTGAGTAGGGTTGTTGACATTTCGTTTATGAGAGACGTGGCTTCGGCGGGCTTGGTGGAGGGAGTGTCGGATATCGTTGAGGTGAGGGAGTTTAGGGAGCTGGAGGAACTGTGGCTGCTTGTGCGGGAGTTTTTGGTGCGGTGGTTTGATATATGGGGCCCTGTTGGGGTGAATAGGGAATCGAACATTGTGCTGGGGCCGATGTTGGCGAGGGCGGTTCCTGGGCGTCCGAAGGGAGTGGCGTTGGGAGAGTGTGAACTGGATTGACGCTTGTGGACGGTGATGTCTGAGCGTGGCGAGTCGGGTGGGGAGTGTTTGGCTGATGGAGAAATAGAGTTACGAGGGGAGGACTCTGAGATGCTTCCATTTGCTGGCTTGGTATCATCGGTATTGATGACGATGTTCGCGGGTTTAACAACCTCGGCCTCATCGGCAGCATGGTCCTCGTGAGTGCTGTTTTCGGTCTGGGACGAGACATGGGCCTCCTCGGTGACGACAGCATCTTGTTGCTCCGCATCGAGTACGGGATAGTCTGAGTCCATCTTAGACAACATGTGGATATCTTTGATCTCGACGAAGGGGATTTCGGCAGCTACCTCATCAGTGACTGAGTTCGTTCGCGACGATAGGGGAGTATCCTTGATCGCAGCGAAAGGAATATCCTCCAATATCCTAGCGAGGGATAAAGCAGCGGGCTGATAGATCTCTCCCTCGGAAGACGTCTCAGGTTCGTCCGTCAGTGAGGTGGCGACTTCGCCGATAGATGCAACTTCGAGCTCAGAAGATTGTGAGACAGGGACAGGCTCCTCCATCTTCACCACTGCAATGGGGGCTTCGGAAACAGGTAGCCCAATAGCCGGAAGGTTGTCAAGCACATCGATCGTGTTCTCGAGCTTCTCCTTGGCTATGTTTTGAAACATATTTTCGCTACCAACAGTCGAGGAAGAGTCTGCGGTTTGCGAAGGAGCGGGAACGGCGAGATCTTTGGGTACTTTGGTTGTGGTAAGAGCTTTCTTTTTGGATGAACCGGCCTCTTTGGCTTTGTTAATGTGCTTGCGGGTGTTGAAGATGTGGGATTTTACACCTTTACGAGCCATTCTGGAAGCGGGTTAGATTTTGGCGGAATGAAAGTTTGGGTGGTTTAGGGAAGTACGTACGGGTCGGATAGTTAAAAAAGTTGAAGTTGTTGAATGGTTGAGAAGGATGCAAGTGTAGGGTGGAGCTTTGTTAGAGACGGTTGCACGTTGTCTGTCAGTGGAAGGTAGGTTGAGGGTGTAGTAAGAAACACGAAAGAGAGTGAAAGGGAGAGGGGTTTAAATACAGGCGAGCAGTATGATTAACTGGTGCCCTGCGGGGTGTCTCGTGATGCCTGTTGCCTGGTGAACCAGCGTTCATTCACCACCCGGTTCACTAGCGCCTGCACGCATTCTTCTCACGCTCACCTGTATATAAAACCCCCCACACCCGACCACAACACAACCTTTTCTTCCTACACCTCCCTGCCTCAACCTCCGACACACAACTTGAACTCGAATCTTCGAAGCAACCTACAAATATCGACTACCAAAAAACACAGCGTCTCTGATAAGACTTTCTATCATGTCTCGCAAAGGTGCTAAATCGCACGTATTTAACACCAAGAAGGGTAAGTGTATCCTATCATTAATCCGACTGCGTCTATTCTTTTGTATAAGATGACGGTCACTAACACTCGGATGCGCTTTGCTAACTTTATATTTCACTGTAGGCAAGAAAGGCCAGAAGACCATCGCCCGGAAGAACCAAAATACCGTGCCTACGTCTACGATCGGCTTTGAGCTCACCCGTACCGCCATCAATGTGCCCACCCCTGATTTGGACCCTATGGTATTGAAGCCATCGCCCAAGACTGCTACTATCCTCGAGGAGAAGACTCCAGTACCGTCATCGCCGTCTTCTTACCACCTTCCCGCCACCGACCTCGTTGCTAACGCGGTGGATATCTTCAACATTGATCCCGATGAACTTCACCTCGTCGACGAAACTCCAACTAAGCTCTCCGTTGACGACTCAGTGGACATCCTTCGCACCGAGCGGGATCTCATCTTCTCGTTCTTCCGTCGAGCTGAGAATGAGACCACCAAGAAGGACATCTCAGACATCCTCGACATCGAGTCAGGTGTCATCTTTGCCTTTGTCTATCGAGCCGAGACCCCTCTAGTCGGCAAGGAGTCTGTGGATGTCCTCGATACTGAGCGAGACTTGGTCTTATCGTTTTTTAGTAGGGCTGAGTCCGAGAGCGCTGTCAAGTCTACCGTCGACATACTCGGCATTGAACGAGGCGTACTTTTCTCGTTCTTCTATCGTAGCGAGAAAGATGTCGTTGTCAAGAACGCATTTGATGCTCTCGCTGCCGAGCGGAACATTATCTACTCGTTCTTCTCTCGGGCAGAGAAGGATCTTGTTGCCAAGTATCCGGTTGATTGTATCACCACTGAGCGATACATCATCCACTCATTCTTCTCCCGGGCAGAGAATGAGCTTACAACCAAGTCTCCTATAGACATCCTAACCACTGCCGAGCTACAGACCATCTCCAAGTTCTTCGAGGATGCCGAGGCCGCCCACGTCATGAACGCAGCCTCGAAGGATACGACTTCGTCTAGCTCCCGTCAAGTCGAGTCCAACGAACCTATCACCAATCCCCATCCCGAAGAGGAGACCATGGCGGCACATCATGATGTACAGAACAAACCATCAAACATCGAAGCCCAAGAGATCCACATCCAAAAGGGCCACACTAAGAACGATTTACTAGACCCCCTAGAATCCCCCATAACCTCATCCCCTACATCAACCATCGCCATCAGCGCCTCAGACCGATCAACCACGACAACACCCAGCAGCCGTAGCACCTCAGCATCAACAACCCCATCGACCAACACCAAGCCCACCCCCCTAACCCCATCCCAAGCACTATCCATGATAAACAAGATGCGCTCAACCACCATCGGCCAAACCCCCTTCACCACCTTTTTCGAACAAATCCAAAACCTCGCGGTCCGACCCAAAGCCAACGTGTTCGAGAAATACGACGTCTGTCGCGCTTTCATCGAATGCGCTGCCATCGAGCACGCGAGCCCTGGTTTCCTTCTCCCGCTAGGCGCTTACCCGGTCACGAAGACTACGAAGATGTTGTGGCTTGATGATGGCGTGAAGGAGGATGTGAAGTTGGGTGGGGTGTCGTTGTGGGACTTTCTCAAGGTTGTGGATGTCGAGTATGGGAGGAAGGTTGATGATGTGGGGCTTTGGGAGGCTTGGGTTGAGGTTGCGAGGTCGATGGCGGAGGATAGGTCGGCGGGTGTCTAGGGGGTTTGTGGTATGGTTTGAGTCATTGCTTTCCCAGATTGATATATTGTCGTGGTTGTTTTTTTTTTTTTTGCATTTGGAAAAGACTTTGGGTACATGGCTGTTTCTCTGAGCTAGCGTTGTACCCCAGGTCTAGGGACTCTTTGGGTGGTTTCTTTCTTAGTTCTCGGGCATTTTTTTTTCATGCTTCATCTTAGCGTCATGCGAACGGTATCTAGGTTGCCGTTATTTATCGGCTAACGGGCGTGGGGTAGATATTGGATTTAGTAACACGTGTTTGCCTATTGGTCAGAATTGGGGAAATGGAATGGCTTTTTGCTTCATTGTATTTGTATGGAACGGCTTTTTGATAACAGTGAGAAAAGTGGTCGCATGAGAGAAGTAGGTATGCTCGGCTTAAATGTTACCTTTGTCTAACGTTGTACTATATCGCACTTGCTAAGTGCATTTTTAGGGGATTGGCCATCGTCGATGTGGAAGGGAGAGATTGATTCAATATGCGCCAGATTTGAAGTAGGTGCGGGTTCAAACGGAAGAGGAAGAGATACACGAGTGCACAGTACACAACTTGGTCCGGTAGAAAACCAACAGCTCCAAATGCGGATAAGATGTAGGCACCACATGCGCGGATGTGGCATCTAGAATGCCAATATATTATTCTGTTTACTACAAGGCTCCAGTCGCCCTCCCGGGTTTTGCGGCACACGAAAAGGCCGTCCGTTGGAGGCAGAAGCGTGATAGCCGTCCCAAATACCAACCCAACCCAACCCAGACCCAATAATTCCTCCACCTTGTACACCTGTCCTTTCATTCCTGCTTCCGTTGCACAAAACTAGGCAGCGACGCTCAAGCCCAGGTGCCGCGAGCGAACCGAATCCTCGATATCAGTTCAAGCGCAAACCAACACCCTAGCGCGCATCAAGCTGCCCATTCCCTAGCCACCGATGCAGGTTTTCCCTCTATCCACCGCACAGACGGTATATAGCCAGAGTCCTAGGGCTGAGTTTTCATAAGACCGATCAGACACCACACGAGCGCAGCCAAGCCTAGCTGGGCGTAGTGGTGCCTTCACTGCTGCGAGCCCTTCGCTCAGAATGATCCCACGCCTCTGACTCGGTTACCGGAGTTTTCTGGTGGGTCTGGATGTTCTTGATGTTGGTTTAGCAAGCAGTTACTACTGCTTCAGACGAATAGAAATGTTTGTTCTTGCAGTGGGGCTCGCCAGAGGGAGATTGTGGTGTGCTGGCGAGAGAGTAGTGTATTGCTATGGACAGAAGCCCAATACCGCTCGTCGAGGCTGCCGGGGTAAATATCCAAGTAAAGGAAATAAGTAGAGACGTCATCGTGATTTCCTGTCGTTATTCGTAATTATGTCGTGTTCGGCGGGCGTGTCGGAGTGGAGTGAAGAGTGGAGCATGGGGAGGCATCATCTGCTTCACAGTCAAGGATCTTCGTAGTCGGTCATGCCGTCAAAGAGATCCGTGACGACTTTCAACATGGGCTCGAGAAGGCTGCTTTCGTCTCCAGCCTCCCCTCCAAAGATCCTCAGGCGCTGTGCCTCCAAGGCGCGCTCACGCTCCTGCTCGTATCGAAGACGAGACTGCCATGCCGTGTATGTCTGATGCCAGTGCTCTGTGGACATGTTCGTCATTGGGAAATGCTGCATCATTTGCGGGATGAGAAAAGAAGAAGAATGGGTGCCGAACGACGAATTCGTGTCGACAGACATGGTTCGGGCGTGATTTGCGTGTGCCTTGGCGCCGTCGCGATGACGGGGCCGGCTCCTGGTCCTCTTGCGGTTGTGACGTTTGCTCATGTTGCTGATAGAAGTATGGACACGGAGAGGGAGAGGGAGTTGTTTGTGAGGCAATGGGACGGAGAAGCGGTGACGAGCTCGCTGCGAAAGCGAGACGGGTGGGAGTTCAAAAAGTAGAGACGGGAGAGTAGAAAAGCTCACCAAGACTATATACTTGTACCTTGCGATGCCACATCACACCTCATCCGTCAGAAAGGCGGAGTGACTCAGAGCAGACCACGATGGGGTGAGTGTCGGTGATCCGTTTTTTTGATCCGTGCTTGTCGGCGTGCTCGCGCATGACTGGCTGTGACTGGGATTATTCTCGTAGCCTTGGCGATGAGGTGGCGAAGGCGGTGGACCGACATCGCAATTGGGCTCTGAATCACTGCCGTGGAGTCACATGCCTCCTGGACGCTGCACAACACGTCTTCGATGCTTCGAGACGTTTCTGCCTTTCATCTCAACGCACATGCGAACCGATGCAAGGTGTGCGGCCCGTGCGCCACTGGGCGGTGTGGCTTCGCCGTCTCCTCCCGTCTTTGGTGTGCCACACCTCATCTGTGGCTGTGCAGGTGTCCTTGTCACTCCTCCACGACTTCGGTCCACGACCACGAGCGCGGCACAAACTCCGGGGATGGCCTTTTGCTGTCGCACGGGGCAGATTCGACAGAGTCAACAGTAGTAAGCATAGTGCGACTCGAGGCATCTTTGTCTTTCCGCGCCGTGGCTTACGAGGCACCTTCAGGCTCTCTCCAGAAACCCTGGCTGTCGGACGATAGGAGAACAATGCCTGCGGCTTCAACTCTTACTTAATCATGCGGAAATCAGCAATGATAGAGGTCGGGACCATAACTCCCGTTGAACCGACGTCCATCCCATTCCATCCTATCGTCTGCCTCGGACTGGTCTGAAGTCGGCTCTCCACCGCTCCTTCCGAACTCGACTGTCCACCACTTGCATCGTACTAAATCCCGCTTTGCCGCTGGTTATTACGCGTCTTCTGGTTCATCAGTCTGGAAATGGACGTCATCTGTGTTTAACAAACATGTTTCGACCTCTCGCGTTGCTATTTGGCTGGTAGTACTACAGGATGGGATAAGTAGAGCTGTTTCCTAATCATTTAGCGAATATCTTTTTGCTCGACACTGTGAGTTTCTATTGAAGAGGAAACACGATGTCGCACAGTTCGAAAGCGATTCTGCTGAGCTTAGGTACTTTCTCCATCGCTTCTCCGCGACCATACAACTCACAGTCATAGCAACCCTCACATCAGCACAATTCGGATATGGTGGTTACGGGCCCGGTAGCAGCAATCCCTACAGCGGTGGGAGTGGAAGCAACAGCCAGTTTGGCAGCTTCCTCGAAGATGGCCAAAAGAAACTCATCGCACACGGTGTCCTTGCAGCCCTCGCATTCGTTATCCTATTTCCAGTAGGATCGATCCTGATCCGCTTGGGGTCCTTTCGCGGGATATGGCTCGTTCACGGTCTTTTCCAGATCTTCGCATACCTAGTCTACATCGCTGCGTTTGGCCTAGGGATATGGATCGTAAACAGCATCCCCTATGTTAACCTCTTGGATAATTACCATCCCATCATCGGGATCGTGGTGTTCTGCCTGCTCTTCTTCCAGCCCATCCTGGGACTGCTGCACCATTTCCAATTTAAGAAGCACCAACGACGGACGATATGGTCTCACGGACATCTCTGGCTCGGTCGGATTGTCGTCACGCTAGGCATTATCAATGGAGGTCTCGGAATGCTTCTCGCCACCGAGACTGGCTTCTTTGCGCCTAGTCGGGGCCAAATCATTGCATATGGTGTTGTGGCTGGTATCATGTGGGTTGCTTGGGTCGCTGCCTCTATTGTAGGTGAGCGGAAAAGAGCCAGGGGCCTCCAGGTGACGCAGGAGCCTCCGCCGTATAAAGAGCAATATGCGTAGGACTCTTTATCCACATCACCGAAGGCAGTACCAACGGAACCGATGCTGGGGGCTACGTTGTCGGTGAAAAGGCTACAAAGGCCCTTCTCAAGACCGAGGCGGCTGAAACAATACTGGAAAAAGCAAAGATCGTCAGTTTGGAGTTGGAGATGACGAGTATGGAACGAGGCAAGAGCAGCGCTTTCGGATTGCCGAAGTAAGCATGCATGCCACATGTAAATAGTCCAAAGTGTTTAGAATCCCGCGCAATATCAGAACAACACCTTCAACTAGCCTTGCCAAAATGACCCACCAAAGTCTAATCCGACCTCCACCGAAACGCAATAGCTTGGACCCCATGCATTGTACAACGTGGGGAAATGCGTGGAGGAAGGCTGTACAAATATCGAATACTCGGCTCTTGTCCCGCCTACAGTCGTTCACCCGCTGTAGAATTGTGCGCGCGCCGTCTAAACCCTAATTCAACCTCATCTGCTGGGAGAAGAGTGAGATAATTGTGGGGGTGATGAAATGAAGAGGGCTGTGTAGCATGGATCAATACCCGAAGCTGCAATGTCTAGTTCATGCTTCTTGCGCGCAATGAGTGCACATAAGCAACGGCTTTGCTGGATAAGGGCCGATTAGAAGGAACCTTTTCTGGGCTGCTGAGTGGGTGGAATATGGGTGGCTTTGGAGGTATCGAGGCGATGTAGTGGCGTGTATCATGGTGCTCTCGCCAGTACAATGGTTCGATCTCGCAGAGCGAAGGCTTCTAGAAGCTCCCAGGCCTATGTTTCTTTACGAACTGTTCAATGTTGGCTACGAGGCCTGTCTAAGATATGGAGCCTTGTGTATGATAGAACTAGAGGGGATGCGGGATAGCGCGACCCACAGGTTCCAAAAATAGTACCGGTAGCTGAAGTCGACGGTAGTCGTCGTTCAAGGCTCATGCAGGCCATAAGAGAAGATTTAAGCAGCCATCTCGAGATTGCCGATGCATGTATCAGGCGACTGAGAAAAAGTGGAAAATACAGGCCGGTATCTCTGGGTAGGTACAATCCTGTGCGCTGCTCGCTTCCTGCAAGGCTAGGTGGTACGATCGATGTCCGTACCTCACTATCGAGTAGACATGTGTAGACATGCGGCCGCAACGATCAATTGCCCCGAGAGAATACTCGAACGAATAACTGCCTTATTGTCTGTCTCACTGTAAGATTACTGCGGGGGTGGCATTGTCCGCTGTCGTTTGTGGTTCGTCTCTAATGTACCTTCTAGCATCTAGCACTGCCACCTTCAGCAACGCAAACCGCGCATGGCTGCATATTGGTAGCTGCACCTCTCTCCTACCGTATCTCTGTGGTCTCCGGCTCGGGCTCCTCTGTTAGCTGATCCCTGATTCCCTGCACGTGCGGCTGGCTTGGGGCTGACTGAGACCCTCAAAGTAGCCCAGGACGGCCACGGGTGTTCACTGATGCTGGCTCACTATCACGACTAGGACACAGACGTCCGTCCGCGACTACACAAGCCGCGCACCACGTCTGCTGATCCCGTTGGGCACGTCTTATTATTATTAGCTGAGGTCGGAACCCGTCTCTCGCCCCGCCCTCGATCCTTAAGCTTCCCTCCACCAGAGGAGCTCGCACGCCCTTGGCCGACCCTGCAATGCCTTCAAAACTGCCGTGGTCCAAGTCGAACCGCTCGCACGCCTCCATTGATACCTCGTCCGGCCATCCGTCGCCGGTGCCCTCGGGCAATCCCTCTGGTGAGCGAAGTGGCTGCGGGCTCCATGAATGGTATGGCTAACTAGGACAGCGATCGCAGTGAACGACCCCAACGCAGACCGGTATCCATCCCCCGACAGGCAGCAGGTCGCGCAGAGCCCCCAGCCGCCAGGGCAGCAGATTTCTCCCGGAGGCGCCCAGTCAGGCTACAGACAGCAATTCCCGCAGCGTACGACCAGCCACCGTCATTCGGCGAACGTTGCGCTGGATCCGCAGAACCTCCACCAGCTGCAGAACGCTCAGCAGCAGCCCCCACCCGCCTACGAGCTGCAGAAAGCGCAAGCTCAGCTACCCGTTCCCCGCCGCGGCTCGTACCAGCCGCAGTCGCAACATCTCCAGGAGCCGCCAAAGCAGAAACAGAGCTTGCGGAGCCGTCTTGGTCTGTCATCACACAAGGACGACGACGCGAAGACGAGCAAGGCCGAGAAAGTGGCACGACGTGTCTCCGTCCGCAAGAGCGACCCCCGCGCGCAGGATTACCAGGCGCAAGAACACAGCCGTCTCCAAGCGGCGCAGTGGCAGCGGCACGGAGGGTCGAGCTCACATCTGCCCGCATCGCCCGAGCACGACGAGCGCGACAACCACCTGGACCCGTTTCTCCAGCGGGAGGAGGACAGCTCACCGCGCGTGCCTCCAAAGGACAATTTCCAAGGCCCGCCGCCGCAGTATTCGCACAATATTTCGCAGGAGCAGTTCCGGCCCCCAGTCGCTAGAGTCAATACGGAGGGGAGTTATCACACGCAGGGCGGCGGGGTAGTGGACTACAGCCCCGAACATCAACAGCAGGGTCTCCAACCCCACCACCAGCAACAGCAACAACAGCATCAGCAGCAGCAGCAGCAATACCAAAGCTACCAACCCGCTCCACAGCCGCAGCCGCAGCCGCAGAAGACAAGCGAATATCAGGCTTTCAATCCAAACGCTCCCAGCCCGCTCATCACGAACGCGCAGCAGCACCCGTCGCCCGAGCACGCCAGTCAGCATCAGCAAAGCTACTACCAGTATCAAGCGCAGCAGCAGACACAGCAACAGGCCCAGCAGAAACCGTCTCAGGGCCCTCAAGGCCCTCAAGATCCCCCGGCGCAGAACATCCATTACTCGCAGCAGACGGAGTATTCGCCGCCCCCTCAGCCGCACCAGAGCCAAGACTCCCAACCCATCCAGCACTCTCGCGCCCCCTCGCAGGCCCAAGCCGAACTCAAAGCACCTCCGCCGACGCAGCCGCTGCCGCAAATCGTGGCCAACAACCAGCCGAGTGACGGTCAGCATCTGCAGCAGCTTCGACCGCCCTCGTCGCAGGCTCACGTTGCCCCACCATCGCCCCTCCAACCTCAGGGCGCGATCGTGCAAGCTTACGACAGCAACCCGCAGGGCCAGCAACCGCAGGCTGCTGAACCCCATCCGCAGAATAAAACGCCGCCGCAGCAGACACAGGATACCATGCCGCCTGGAACTCAGAGAAACACGCTGAGGAAAGTCAACGATGCGGGGCAGCCCCCATCTGGGCCGCCCACCCGAGAGGGCTCGCTGCTGTCACAGAACCCAACTCAAGGTCAGGCTCACGGACAACCGCCCCTCTCGCCGGGCCCTCACCAGACCTTTGGTGCTAACGTAGTGCCAACAGCATCGCAAGGACAGCCTTACCGGGGGGAGAAGGGACAGCCGCCATCGAACGCGGAGCTAGGTCGAGCAACGCCGCCGCCACGGACTGCATCCGACATGTCTGACGAAGAGATATCTGCTTTGGTTAAAGAACACGATGTTCTGCGTAAGTACAGGCAGTTGCTCGCAGTGAACAAAACTAATTTTACTAGGCGAGAAATACCAAAAGGTCAAGCGGTACTTTTTCGAGCAGCAAAATCAAGTGCATCAGCTACAGAACACCCTCGCAAACCAGCGTCTATCGCTCTCGCGCACAGCTTGGGACGACAGTGAATACTCTACACGGTTTGGCAGGTTGGACGGGTTAATAGCACAGCTCTCGTTTGCCGTCCGCAAGGACTGGAAAGAGATTCCGCAGTGGTTACACGGTGTGGTGAACAAGAATGCAGTAGAGACTGGCAAGCAAGAGATGACTGCCGTTGGTCGTGCCTTCATTTCGAGGTGGCTAGTGGAGAACATTTTCGACAAATACTTCCATCCCGATCTGGAAACCGGCTTTTCAACCCAACTAAAGAACATCCAACTGAACATCCGGAAACGTACCGCCATCCATAGCATCGAAGATGAAGAAGGGTTGATCGCCAAGGTCATCAATTGGCGGTTGGCTACTGTGGAAGGCCTCGCTGATTTGCTGGAGACGCCAGCGGCTGCTGCGAATCGTGAAACGTTGACTGATAAGCTCAAGGAACAACTCATCGGCGAGTTACAAATGTATTTGAAAGAGCCAGCGCCACCTGATCTGGCTGGAAATGTGCCCATGATTATCGAGCTGGCCATCAGCGTTGCACAACATTTGCCATTAGAAAGCAGGGAAGTGCACATTGAGTACTTTTATCCAGGCTCTCCAGTCCAACCCGATTTGATGAAGTTGGAATCCGGCATACCTGCTCTGACAGTCCCGATTGAGCAGTCGGACGATGCGGACCGTGCTTCTCTAAGGAGCGTCGTGTCCAAGGGCGACGATAGTGCATCCATCGCAGAACAAGAGCAGCAAGCCAGTCAAAATGCAAAGGACCATTCAAAGAAGCACAGCATATTTGGATTCGGCGGACCGAAGAAGTCTACCCCGACGCCCGCGTCGCTCGGCAAGCGCGAATCGGTACTCGGACAGGGTGGCAGCCAGTTAAGCCTTTCACAGCCAACAATAAAGGAAGACCCGCCTGCATCAAAAGTCCGCCTGGCCATTGGTTTTGCAGTCCAGATCCGCGGAAAGAGCATTTTGGTCAAGGCGCCTGTGTACAGCACCACATAAGCTTCTTTTGCATAATCGGTTGATGGATTGGATGAAAGATATGCAGCGAATGTTTTGAACTAGTGATGATCTGGATATGCGGGCTTTCAATGAATGTTCCTATTTCTTTTCCGGCGGATTTTGTGTCCCTTTTTTCGCTTCTTCTATACATTGGATTCTCCGGAGATTTTTGAGACGACTTGGAGGTCTAGGAATCTTTGGACGTACCTAAAATGGATGATCGGTCGCGACTGTAGGTAGTTCAAGAGTCGATTAGCCGCTTTGGTGTTGCCAATACCCTCATTGCTGTTCCAGGTTGGAAATTAAATACAATGGACAGCCCGATATACCTTTACCCAGTAGATGGCGGTGGCAGGGACATTTTCATCATCCTTAACGTGCTCCACCTCGCTCGATCGAGCGACATAGATATATGCTGCAAACTCTAGACGAAACGCTCGGAGGCACTAAGCTCCGATTGGTCAGTCCTACGTAAGTCATTGTTTACTCTCGTCAACAACATCGCTAGCAAACCACAACCCTGACACCACCCACAAAATGGAAAAGATAGACGTTTCTCCTCAATTTAAATGTAAGTGACTTTGAAGCCAGCGAAAACCACTTTCGTGACTAAGATAGCGTAGCAACGTCCCTCTCCGTCCCATCCCCAGCCGCTTCCCACGTCGCCCACCTAACCGGCGCGCGCCTCCAAATCCGCGATCTCACCACCTTCGAAATCGTCCGCAACATTGCCCTGCCTTCCTCGCAAAATCCACGTACTTCGCGCATTGTATGGTCGCCGATTGCCTCGTCGCGCCCCGCAACCACATCCTCCATATGTACGCCACCCCGTAAACCACCCCCCACCCGGTCACATCGCTTCCTCGTCACCGATGACGATACAACGCGCGTCTACGATCTGAGGGATGATAAATGGAATGCGGTAATCACCAATGGCTCAGGCGGTATGGGGAAGAACGTCCATGTGGAATTTGGACGGGATGATGAGGAGGTGTTGTGCTGGAGTGGGTTTTTTAGCCGGGTTGTTATGTGGTGTTTGAGGACGGGTAGGACGGTCGAGATTAGGGATCCCAAGTACGAGGGAAGAGTGGGGCGGGGATGGGGGTACAGACCGAGCGGAGTCGAGGAGGATGGTATGAGCAGTGGGAGAGGTGGGATAAGAGGAAGAGGAGGTGCTATGGCGATTCTATGTCGGACCTCTGGGCAAGATGTTCTTATGATTCTTGCGCCGAGATCGTATACTGTGATCAAGAAGGTCGAGCTGCCTACGATCGATGCGCAGGGCTTGAAGTGGAGCCGCGATGGGCGATGGATCGCAGTATGGGAGTCCGCATCCCATGGCTACCTTCTTTGCATATATACCGCAGACGGCCATTTATACCGTACCATTACGCGCGAACCCTCGGACGAACCCAACCAATGGGGTATAGAAGGACTAGGGATCAAGACGGTGGAATGGATACCGGGAAACGAGTGGCTAGCAGTCGGCGGCTGGGACCGTCGCGTCCGCATTCTTTCTACGCGGACATTTGCACCCGCCGTCTTTCTCGACCACACAGCGACCATATACGTTCCCGGCGCACCGGTATATACGGAGGGTGTGGATTCGTTGGCAATCAGGTCGTACACGCTGACACAACAACCTGCTGAGCCTCCAAAAGCCGTACTAGAGAAGAACGAGACGGGCCTGATGAAGCAAGGGATCGGCATCATGGCTTTCAGCAAGAGCGGCATGCTTTGCGCGACGAGAGATGATTCTACGCCAACCACGGTGTGGATATGGGATCTTACGAGCCTCAAACCACAAGCCATTATCATCCAACATGCGCCAATCAAAAGCCTGCAATGGCATCCAAAAGATCCTTCCAAGCTACTCATTCAAACAGCCCACGTCTTACCGATACTATACATTTACATCGCACCACAGTCCTCGAAATCAAGGTCAATATCACGGTCGATATCACGGTCGTCTTCCTCGAAAGGGCCCGAGACGGTAACTCCGCCAACGATTCTCGACCTCGCGTCCTCCATCAAGAAACCCGTCGGCTCAATCATACCAAAATGGGCAGCGCACTGGCTCTCCACGTCCGAGGACAAGAAACCCGCGTTAGTGTTCGGGCATCAACACTCGTACATTCTCGTCTGGCCTGAGGGCAAAGACCAGATCCTTCGCTTCGAAGATCAAGAAGGCGAGGATAGTGATGATAGTCTATATAACATTCTCACCGGGAGGACGCCGGTACCGCCGCTACATGGCGGTAGGCGAAGTGTGGGGAGCATTGATAGTGGGTTGGAGGATTTGGATGACGACCGGGACGAGGCCGCAATGTATGAGGAGAGCATGGCGGGGGGTTTCGAGGACACCTTTATGGAGAAGATGAGGGGTGGCAGTATGGGGGTGGATAGGAGAGGGAGGAGTGTGCTTAATGAGAGTGGGTTAGATGAGATGTTTTGAGGTGTTTGGGGCAAGGCGTTGTAGGTGTTGGATAAAGATGGGGTGTTTTGATGTGTATGGTGATTGGCTTTGGGGGCGGTCTAATAATGCTGGATTGGATACGTGCGCTTTTTGGGAATGGGAAGTAACTGGGGACTATCCAGGCAAATGTTGAATTCATTATATCTCGTCAAACAGTGGAATATCCGGAAACATACGTTGAAGTGTCGGTACAACTCTGTGAAAGTCATCCAAAAACTATCTACTACACAAGGATGTATCTAAAATCACTAGCATTCTGTTTCAGTCATGCGTGTACAATGCATGCGTTGTTCAAAGGTTTCCCATATCGCATTAGTTCGCATTACCTCGTTTCAAGAATAGCCAGTTTAGTACAAACAAAATCAAATTCAAGATAATAGCCACTATCAACTGCCTCAAAGGGCGGAAACCAGCAGTCATTACGTAAAGTCCATGGGTTCATCAAGATATGCCCAGGTTCCAGTCCACTACATACACTCTACCATAAGAGTGCCCAGACGTCAACGAGTCAGTAGATTAGTGAGTGAACGAGTGAGTGCACTAAAAGTACAACCACCACAAACCAAACCCCACCACGCCCTACATCAACCCATACGGATTCTTCACAACCTTCTCCCTCTCCTCCATAATCCACGCCTTATTAACATCGATCCCATCGCCCTTCCACTCGGCCCACTCAGCCTGACTCCGACAAACCTCACACACCCACTTCCCATGATTGCTAGACAACTTCGAGTTCTTGACCAAACAGCCGTAGTGATACCACTGGATCCTACAGTTGGGGTTGTAGCACTCAACAATCTTGACAACGTAGGTATTGGCAGCTGTCCGACACGAACAAATCACCTCCTTGGCAGCGGGGATGCGTTTCTCTGGCAACTCCTCGGGATCGCTGTCGTCGGCCGTTGGTTCTTCGTCTAGTGGTGGGGTGTCTATGGAGCAGTCTTTGGCGGGGTCATGTTTCTCTGGCAACTCCTCGG
This sequence comes from Massarina eburnea CBS 473.64, assembly GCA_010093635.1. Lineage (NCBI taxonomy): Eukaryota > Fungi > Ascomycota > Dothideomycetes > Pleosporales > Massarinaceae > Massarina > Massarina eburnea. The sequence goes on from MU006782.1 coordinate 958,092, forward strand.
GATCGCTGACACGGGGCGTTGGGGGCGCCATGTTGATGGGCCAGGCTTTGGCCGGGATGGGGTCAATTGGGTACGGGTGTTGTGGCTTGCGGGCCATTTTTGGGGGTTTGGTGGGTTGGGGTTTGCGCATCGTGGGGGGGAGGTTTGTAGTTGCGGGTGGGAGGGGGGTGTGGGCTTACAATGGTGGGTTGTAAATGTATGATATCGCGGTACTCGGGTTACGCTAGGAGAGATTGTGGGCGGTAGAGAGGTTGGGGGTTAACAGTGTCGTGTTTGACGGATTCGGGGGAGAGGTGGAGGGTGTTGTAGGTATGGCTTGAGCAATCAATGACTGCTAAATTTTGAACGTGGGCGCGGAAGCGCGCGATGAACGTGCAATAACATGTGATATAAACACGCATGGACACGAGGTGACGGAGCGCGGGGTCAAGTGGTGAGGCGTTCGTAGGCATCTTAGTGTTGGGTCTTTATGCGTGCGCTCGTTCTCCGAATGTTCTTTACTTAACGACCACTTCGACCTGCTGTAGACTTGGAAAGATTGGCTAGAGCTTTGTAATAGGCAAGAAATATCTTACGTTTAGTATAGTATTTAATGTTTGTAGATTCTGTTGCCTTTTCCTACTCTTACTTGGTGTTCGGATTGTTGTTATCAAAGATCTGAAGAATCAAAAAACCTATGATTGAATGCAAATTAAGTAACACAGACTCAAATATCACCCCTCAGCCGCTGACGTGAAGCGTGTAATATACTCTTGGTACGAGGGAGTAGTATCAGGCAGGCCACAGGAATCGCTCAAGTCGCTTAGGCAGCCGTGTGTACCAAAGACATTATCCTAGGCAACCGTTTGCTCCAAGAAGGTATAACAGCATCTTAGGAAAGAATACTATGCGGTGGACTGTAGGCGGAAGCATCTCAGAAGATAATGCGTAGTGATATAAAGAGAAGACGACAGATCAGGTGCCTGGAAGGTTTGAGAAAACTTAGCCGAAGGTGAGATAGGGTCTTTTAGACATTTTCTGTTATGAATGCGACCTGGCTAGGATATCCATTTTCCGTTCAAAGGCGTCGGCTGCTCTGTTGTTGCGGGCTCTTCTGCATGACAAACCGCCGCAAAGCAATCAATAATGTAGGTAGCAGCAGAGTTGCGACTATATCCCAACCTACAGTAGTAAGCTACGAGTCGTTTCATTAGAACATATATAAATATGGAAAAAGAGTGAGCCGTCACACCGGGACGTTGTGTCTGAAAAAATGAGCAAGCTTAACAGCTTCCCTTTTGCATCCTAGACTCGATTAAGTTTTCGGGGGTTTCGTATCATCATTCAATGTTGAATCTAGTCTTTAGATAACATACAAAAACACACATGCATCTCAGATCTCCCTCAAATTCATCAATTCGAGAATGTCCTGCATACTCCTCTTCTTTATATACGGCTACCAACAATATGCGTAGTACTGTCCCACTAGGCGAGTTCACGTAAATTCTCTACCAAGAGCATGTAGACTAGGAATGGAAGGGGTATATAAACGACAGTCCGTAATATTTTGGTAAGGTAGAATGATATAAAATGACTTTACAATACCACTCGAAGACATCAGCGCACGTCGAATAACGTGGATCTAAGATCTAACTTGTCAACTACTTATATAGTACAACCTTATCCACACAAGAATAGAGATAGAGATTTTTGACATCCTAGAAGGTAGAGACACCTGTATTATCGTAATAGTCACTAGAAGAAGCGTAATAAGGCTGTTCTACGGAGGATCCAATATAAACCCCTAACCCGTTCACTGTCTTGGCCGCCCTCAACGCCGAAGTTCCTAAAGCCTCAACATAACCTTGTCAAGTTCAAGATCCCATGTCGCGTGAATGGCAAGGCACCTCAATTACTTACGCCATATACTACATATACTTTATACTGTGATTTCTGTTATTAAGACGCATTTTGCAGTAGTGTATCATTCAGCTTCACGGTGACATCATACCTAAAAGCGCGGAAGTTTTCCAAATGACTCCAACTTTATTTCTGTATACATAAATAAGACTGCCTAATCACGAAGCTATACTATAAGTAGAACACCGATTCCTCCAAACCACTATACAAGATAACAGAAACCCAAACTCCAATCACCCGATCCATTCCCCAGCCATGTTGTTTCAACCCTACTCAATATCCACCTTCCTAATCTCCACGAACCCACTCTCTCCCAGCTTCGGCACCTCGACCCTGAGCACTCCATCCTCCAACTTCGCACTAATCTGATCCGCATCGACACTTGCCGGACTCGCCCTCGTGCCCAATCTAACCTTCCTCTCGAAAGCGCCCACCTTCCTCTCACTCATTGCCAACTGCTCGAGGAGCTTCTCGTCACCGGGGCGATAGATCACACCTGCGATCGAGAGCTCGGATTTCTCGACGTCCCAGTTCACACCTACGTCTTCCTTCTTAGCGCCCGGGAGTGAGACGTGGATTATGAAGGAGGTGGGTGTGTCGAAGATGTCGGCTTCGGGGGAGAAGTCTTCGTTTTCGTTGGGCTTGGTAGCAGCCTCGGGGTCGAAGAGCGAGGCTACGAAGGCGAGAGGGTTGTTGCTAGGTCCGCCGCGTCCGCCGCGTCCCCATCCGCCCCAACCTCCACGTCGTCCATGACCGGGACCGTGACCGTGACCATGGCCATGAGGGCCACCTGGTCCATGATGCGGAGGTCCATGACGAGGTCCCGGACCTCCCCATCCGCGAGGACCAGGGCCGTGTCCATGTCCATGGCGACCACGTCGAGAACCACAGGGTCCGCGGCGGCGTTCACCACGTTCACGACGACGGCAGCATCCCTCTGTATCCGAGCCGCTGCCAGATGGTCCCTCGCCATTATCGTTGTCCTCTTTCTCGTTCTTCTCGTTGTCCTCGTCAAACTCCTTGTTCAGCTCTTTCTCGAAGTCCTTCTCAAAGTCTCGGTCTTCATCGTCTTCGCCGTGATGATGAGGTCCATGAGGTCCTACAGGTCCAGGCGGAGGAGGCGGTCCACGGAATGGAAAGCCCCTTCCGCCACCGAAAGGAAAGCCCCAGCCCCATGGTCCGAAGGGGGGAGGTGGAGGAGGGTGATGGTGTCCCGCACGACCGTGGTGGCCGTGACGACCTTCATCACCGCTCTCGGTGTTTTCGTTGCGGTTCTGAGACCACTGGTTAAAGAAGGGATGGTTCGTACCCTCTTGCTCGAGGTTGGCTACGAAGTCCCAAAAGGGCGCTGAGCGATTCATGTATTGTACTGAAGGCATGATTGCTGCAATAGTTGATGATGTTGATTAAAGAAGGAAGAAGAAGCGCCATACCATCCCGTCGCTTCGTCTTTATACAAACAATTCCTCTTCTAGGCAACGAGCCTCACGTGCAATGCACACGTACGCCCCCCATCTCGCCACCACGCTAAGTCAATCTCGCGACACTAATTCTACCCCATCCACGCCGCTAACCCAATCACACACATCTACAACTACTGCGAGAAGATTTTCGAACGCGAGAAACGGGCAAAGCGGCGTAATGTGTCGAATAGGCAGAGATGACTACGCGTCTTGTGTGGTACAGGATAGGATGGTGGTCGGAGTTGCGGATGTCCGAGTTCGCCGGTGTGGCGAAGTTGTGGCGAAGCTGTGGCGCACGGTGGCTGTCGGAGACATGTTTGTCTCGAGTTTGCGCGATGTACGAAGTAGTGCCGTGGATTGAAGAGTCATACAACAGATGTGTGGGTTTATGTTTGAAGAAGTGCGTAAGCTAAAGTGTGAGTCAATGGCCACTCATGCCCGTACATCATGCTCGTACATCATGCTCGCTCGTACATCAATTTTCTTGCCTCATCAATCCAGACCAAGACCTCCCTACCTGGTATCTAGGGCCTTTTACCTCCTTCTAATGCTTGGCGACTGTCCAAGAGTTCAGTCTTTTCGGCTAAATGGTGGCAATTGAGCAAACATGTCGTTTGCCTCGTCTCTGTCCGGCCAAATGACAGCACCATGTTAGCATGAACAAACCCCCCCAACGCTAGAACTTGAGATGGTAAAGTTGCAAGTATTACTCACTATTTGATATTTACGAGAGCTTTACATGATCCATTTCGCGCGTCTCTGTCTTGGAATTAGGTGGTAGCTAGCGCCACGAGCACAGGTGTGCAGTTACATTAAAGGCGGGGGCGGGGTAGGGACCTGCCTCAGCTCACAAGTTATGACGCAATCACAAACAAACCTCAGCTCTAGCTCATGGAAGTAGCAAACCTCCTCCCACTGTCACCAGAACACCAAAGCCACCCAATTGCGTTCTAATCTTCACACAAAACTCAATCCAGCCAGCTCAATTCCACGCCAACATGTCCATTCCGACCTCTACCTCCGTCAGCGAGTCCGCCGTGATCGCCGCTCCCTGTAAGTACATTGGCCGTGTCTCTCGCGTTATTGGACAAGAGGCATTACGCTTTGACGTTAAGCTCGTTGTCGAGTTTCCAGCTAGACAGCTATTGCCAGGATTTATTCCGCAGTTCCAGAGGCTTCATATATGCTCTCTTTGTACCGTATATATACTGATTTGATTACAGTTAGCGACGTCTGGCACCTCATCAAGCTCCAAGACTTCAGCAAGTTCTGGAGTAATCTGGACAAGAGCGAGCGCGCCAAGGAAGCATCCGGCGAGACAGACATCGTGCAGTGGACCTTCAAGGATGGCACTGTCTTGGATGTCAAGCAGGAGGAGCATTCGGTGAGTTCATCGTCAACTGGCCATGACCTGCCAGTACCTGTGCTAATGTGATGATTGTAGAGCATTGGTACGGCGATTCCTGGAGCCTGGTAACAAGACACTGTGGGAGTGCCACTGACGTCTTTTAGACCACTTCATCACTTACTCCGTCATCTCCTCCCAGCCCGCTCTGAGCTACACCAGCGTCGTGAGCACCATCCGCGTCTACCCCGTCACTTCCGGTGAACACGAGGGTCAGACCTTCATCACCTGGTCCGGCAATTTCTCTAGCGATGCTGACGCCGGTATGTTTTCGCCTCATAAAACTCGGTCAAACTTTTGACTGTGCTTTCTGTATCCACTCCTGAGTGTTTTCCGATACTAATTCTTGCACGTGTGTACGCAGGAGTCATTGCCGACGCCAAGTTCAAGCGTCGTGAAGCCCTCTCCGACCTTGCCAAAGCCGCTTCCGCCGGCAAGAAGTAATCTTCTCAATCCAGACGCCGTCGAAACAAGTCTTAGAACATTCATGCGGCGGGTATACAAAGGGTCATACTTCTCCTGCTACCAGAAAATTCGAGTTTCGAACTTCTCAAACGCTAGTATTATATACAGGGGTTTGCTTCCCGAGGACTGGTAGCTACGGCATGACAACGTTTGGAGCGACACATCTCAAAAAGCAAGTCAAGCGGACTGTTTTGCACGGAATCGGGCAATTGGAGCATGTAGTTTATAATCCAATAATTGATTGATACGATATCCTCTATTACTACTCTTGGTGCCCGTTCCACGTAAATCCAAAATCATCCACCGCTCTATAACGCCCGTAATGCCCATCCCATCCCAAACGTGAGGGTATCTGACGATGACTTTTCCGAGCCGAACTCCGCGAAATGCAAGAGACCAAACACCAGAGAGAATAGCGGTAACCAAAACAATAGTAAAAGCAAAACCACCGAATTTTGCCCACTTCGCCGTAGAAAAGAACCTGAACAGCCGTCCAAGGGCTCCTAGAGATACAACAACGTCAAGCCGATCCACGCAGAGACTATTCCTAGACGCCACTGAAATTGAATCCGCCGTCGCCGTTCTGACCCTGCTGACCCATCTGACCACCCATCTGCCCATTGATCTGTCCCAGTTGCGCCCTCCTCATCATAGCCATTGCTTGCATTTGCTGTTGCTGAGTCATGTTCTGCATATTATTGTTCATATTCATTCCCTGCATTCCCTGCATGCCTGACATGGCCATTGCTTGCATCTGTTGTTGCTGATTTAAGCCTCCCATGTTCTGCATGTTCATGCCACCACCCATGTTCATGTTCATGCCTTGCATGTTTTGCATCATGGCTGGGTTTCCCATCTGGCCGCCGCCGCCGCCGCCCCCGGCACTGACTTGCTGCTGTTGAGCCATGCGTTGCATCTGTACCAGTTGCTGCTGCCTCTGTTGCTGGACGCGTTGCTGCTGGATCATTTGCTGATACTGCTGCATTTGTGCGGATGCAGGGGCGTTGCCTTGCATATTTATCTGTCCCATGCCTGGGTTCATGTTCATCTGGCCGTTCTGCGCCATGTGCTGTCGTTGCTGCTGTTCGGCTTGCTCACGTTGGTTGATGATCATTTCCAGCTGTCGGATGTTGGCAACGTGTTGTGGGGGTACGTTCTGGCCGAATTGGTTCATGAGTGCGTTCTTCCTCTGGGTGTAATGCTGGCGGAGCTGGTTGATATTCATGTTAGCAAGGGTCATGTTGGCTCCGTTCTGCATGGGAACTTGTCCCATGCCCGCTTGCATGTTAGGCATCTGCGGTTGCTGGTTTTGATGCGGTTGCTGCTGCTGCTGCTGCTGTTGCTGTTGGTTTTGTTGATGAATATTTCGGATGAACTGCTGGGCTAGCATGTTGCGGTATTGAAGATGATTTTGTCCCTGTGGAACTCCGTTGGCTTGGATGTGCAGATTCGCTCGGCTCATGGCGATTTGTTGGATATTCTGACTGCCGAGGCCCTGTGAAGCCATCTGCTGCTGCATTCTAAGTCGATGCATTTGGTTCTGCTGGGCTATATGCATCTGCTCGGGGGTCATGCCATTACCTGATTGAGGAGTTTGCATCATGATTGGCGTCGACCCTTGCATACCTGCAATCGGACTGCCCTGGTTCATCCGGGGCGTGGGCGTTGACGAGACGTTGCGGGCTGGCATGGCCGTGTTCATTACAGGAGTGCCTTGCATGATGCGAGGAGTTCCAGTACGGCTCATGTTGGGATTCTGTTGCTGACTAGCGCTTCGGGCCATGTGATGCTGCGAAATTGCCGAATGCGGTCGAGCCGGAGGGCTGCCTGCACCGTGATTCGAGGAGGTGGCGACCATAGGTGTTCCACCCATGGGATGGGATGCGTGCACAGCGTTGAGAGGAGATGCCGCAGCGGCCATAGGTGTCTGCTGGCGGACAACAGGAGACGAGAATTGGGGCTGCGTAGCGGAGAGCGGCTGCTGGATTGAATGAGCAGCCGCGTTAGCCATCTGCTGGGACTGCGAAGCTTGAGAAGCTTGCTGAAGGGCCTGCTGATTGATCGGCTGCTGACGCATCATCATTTCCTGCCTCTGTTGCATTAGAGCAGTATTCTGCTGCTCTCGTTGGTTCATCTCCTGTTGCTCTCGTCGTTTTTGGGCTTCTTGCTCCAACTGCGCCTGTTTCTTCTGCGATGCTGCACGTGCTTCCTCCTCCTTCTTCCTTCGCTCCGCCTCCTCGTGGTTCATCTTAATGGTCGCGAGGGTCTTGAAGCGTGAAAAGGTCTGCGAATTGGCGCCTGCGCGTACGGCGTGCTGGCCATCGTCGCCTCCAGATGCCGTTGCCGTTTTGCTGGCCTGGCCTTCATCGCCGGCAAGCATGTAGCGTTGCATATCAGCGGCTTCGGCCTCGTCTGCAGCCAATTCAGCCGTGGTCCTCTTGCGAGTCTTGCGCTCAGGAGGCGGATTATTGTTGTTGGGGTGTGTCATGGCATCCATGAGTGCGACGGACTCGGCGAAACTCTTCGTCGGTTCCAAGTACAGCTTGGGACACTGCGCAAGAAGAATGGCTGACTCGAACTCATGCATGTTGTTCTCATCGAGCATCATCTTCTGGCGCTTCGGGCTGCGCCCGGAGGGCAGTGTTGGGGTCGGCGGAACAGCGGTCAATGGTGTGGGAGGATTGCCGGCTGCTCGGCCTGCAGCTTGATTTCTGCGATATGTAGCTGCGTCGGGCATGGGTATGGTTGCTAGCCTTTGCATGTCGGCGAGCTGCGACTGGGGGGTCGGAAACATCACGACAGTGGTGACTTTGGGCTTCGCGGGCTGCTTCTGCGACAGGGGCTGCCCAGGTGCCGGCATGTTCTCCTTCTCCGTGTCTTTTTCCGGCTTAGCTGCGGGCTCGGGTTGGTTGGGCTTTTTGTCTGTTTTGGGCGTCGGATAAGGCACGTGCGGCGACGGCGTGATGTACTCGTGATAGTTGTGAATAGAGAAGGGGGTCGTGCCATTGCTCTCAGCGGAGGTGTTGGTGTCATCTTTTGGCTTGATGCCGACGTTGCGGTGGTCGTGCACCTCGACGATGAGGCAGCCGTCGTAAAAGGGCACGCCGAGCTCATGGAGGTCGTCGAGCATGTCATGCGGCACCGTCTTCTCGCGAATGTGGGTGAGGAGCTGGCGCATCGGGGAAGCATAGTTCAGCGTCTCTTGAGAATCGTTGAGGCGGAAGTGGGTTGGGTGCAGCGACACGCGCAACGACGGCGGCGAGCCCTTGAACTTGGCCAGAATGTCCTGCTGCTTGTAGACATAGCGCTTGACATCCTCCTTCGGCGCGCTGGTGTCGGTGGTGTTCAGTCGCGTCGAGGCCTTTGCGACGTTGGGGCGTTGGGATTCGCGACGCTGGCGGAGCGCCTGGGAGGGGCGTGCTGTCGCAACGGCGCCCGACATGGCGGCGGTGAAAGTCGCGCGGATGGCAAATGCGAGGGAGGCAGGCGGTAGACAGGTGTCGCAGAAGAAGGGCAAAAGGCTTGCAGAGTACCTTGCAGCTTTAGAGGGTGCGACCAGTGGGGAGCGGTGGGATCTGCGGCGCGTCCGTTTGTGGAGGTAATTTGTGGGGGTTTTGTGCAATTGGGGTATTTGCACTGCTAAATGTGAGGGCGCTACCTTGCTGGTCGGCAGGCACAGCGTCTAGAGAGGTAGAGGCGGCTTCCGAGGAGGAATCTATGGCCTCTCACGCTTTTCGAGACAGCGCGACGAGGGCCGGTGTTGATGGTGGACACTGGAGATGGAAGTGGGCGACCAGTTGACGTGTGCGTCGGTCTGGAGCCGAGTCCGACAGTGCTTGGCAGTTTCATAACCCGCGGACACGTGATGGAGGGCACGTGATGGATGGCACGTGACGGTTCCACATGCGCGAAAAACGACGACTAAACACCATGCGAGTGATGCGCCTTTGGGACGGTCCATTATTGTTTAGGTCGGCATAGAGCTGTGTTCTGTGGGTAGTGAAGGCGCATGGTCATAGTCATGCTGCCCTTGGTCTACTAGATACTACACCATGCACCAAAATGTTTGTCCAAAGTACCGGCACACCGCATGCAGTAGAGGTACCTAGAGCACGATTTTGCATACCCCGCAGAGTGCGAGCGTTCATCAACCCCCGTATAGGTAGTTTCCCCGCAGCAGTGCATCGGTTATTATATGCATGACCCCTCCGAATGGCCGCGTGAGGTACAAGTACCCTGGGTGCTGTCTTATTGAATGCTCAAGTCAAGTTGTACAACTGTTTCTTGTATCTCAAATATTTCAAATATGGCTTCTACCGCGGTGATGGCCGTGCTTCTTGCGGGCTCACCGCTCGTCCTCGCTCAGACCTCGTTTCCATCTAGTACTGGCGTGGTTGCGAGCCAGACTAGCTCTAGCGCTGCTGCTTTTGTCACTAATATACAGCTCTCACTCGATGGTACGTGGAAATCGAACAATTATCAATTAAACTTCTCTTGACTACCATGGTACTTCGTTGTTTATATACAAGTCGACCCGTCCAGCAAAACCAACGAGATGATAAAACATAGCATAGTGATTAACCAAACATCACAGATTACTGGGACCTCTACATCGGCCCCGTAGCCAACGCCTCCATCAACACCACCGTCACACCAACACCCATCCCCTCATCCTCTCTAATCCCCCCGCCATCACTCTACTACCCGTCTTTCCCTTCCGGCCAGCAAGTTCCCCTTCAGTCCCAAAATGAAAGCTGGAAATTCCCCAAAGACTTCTGGTATGGTGTAGCCGGCGCCTCGTATCAGATCGAAGGAGCCGTCAAAGCCGAGGGCAGGGGTCCGAGTATATGGGATAGGTTGACGCGGGTGCCGAATTATGTCGTTACGAATGATACGGGTGATGTAGCTAATAACAATTACTATCTCTACAAGGAAGGTGAGTTCGCCTAGGAGAGGAGAAAGCGCTGGATAGACACTGACGAATTGAAAAAAGATGTTGCGAGAATTGCGGCATTGGGAATCAAGACATATTCCTTCTCCCTCTCCTGGTCCCGCATCTTCCCCTTTGGCAGCGGCGCCGTAAACGAAGCAGCACTTGCCCACTACGACGACGTAATCGACACCTGCCTCGAATATGGCGTAACACCGATGGTAACGCTCTACCACTGGGACCTCCCTCTATTCCTACAAAACGCGTACGGAGGTTGGCTCAGCGACAAGATTGTGCCCGACTTTGTGGCATATGCAAATCTAGCGTTTACGCGCTGGCACTCGAAAGTGCACTACTGGTTTACCGTTAACGAGCCCATCGTATTCTGCACTAATTATCCTTTGCCGGAACACTACTTTACAAAGACGGATATTCCCTCTATACAACAAAAGTACTACTGTGGCCACAACGTCCTACTCGCCCATTCAGAAGCATACCACGTCGGCAAATCGATAAATGCGAGTCTTAGCATCTCCCTGAAGCACAACGGCGGCTACAAAATCCCGCGTACCAACAGCTCCGCCGACGCAGCTGCCGTGCAACGAGCCTGGGACTTCCAGGAAGGCTGGTTCTCCGACCCCGTCTTCTTAACCGGCGACTACCCATCTTCCTTGAAATCGTACGTGAGCACGTTCCTGCCGGCTTTCACGGATGCACAAAAGGAGAAGATCAACGGATCGGCGGATATTTATGCACACGATGCGTATACGAGTGACTTCATCATGGCACCGGACAGTGGAATTGAGGCCTGTACGAAGAACGAAAGCCATTCATTGTTTCCGAGCTGCTACAATACTACGAAACTCTATGCGAATAATTATTGGGCACTGGGACCAGCGAGTGATCCGGGGAGTCCGTGGTTGAATAAGGCGACGGATTGGGTACCGGCATTCTTGCATTACATGCAGGATACATGGAAACCGCGTGTACGTCTCTCTACCATCCTCCTGTTCCTTGTATAGTTCAACAGTTGACGTTTTAGGGCGGTGTTGCAATCACTGAATTCGGCATCAGCGAACCTTACGAAGAACTTCGCAAAGATCTCGCGTCTATCCTCATCGACCCAATCCGCTCCTCTTACTATGTGGATTACCTTAAAGCTATTCTCATTGCGCTCTCCGAAGGCGTGGATGTGGTTGGTACGCTCGCGTGGAGCATTTACGATAACCTAGAGTGGAGTCAAGGATATGGAGTGAAGTTTGGGATACAAGTAAGTATTTTCCTAGCAATGGATGATGAACGCTGACGAGGAAACAGTACGTCAATCTCACGACGCAGGAACGGTATTTCAAAGCGAGTGCTTTTGAATACGTGAACATGTTTCAAGTATATCAAGAGAAGTAAAAATGAGTGTTCATTGGCTATAATAATTCCATGGGGTATAAAGGAAAGAAGACGACGACATGCCCGTCGCAGCAGGGTATAATAATAATAATTGAGCATCAACCGTTCCCGCTCCTATCATCGTAGTCTTCCCCCTCCTTCAAACCCTTTTTCCAAACAAGCTCGCTCAACCCATCCCATCCCTCCAAAATCCCCCTTCTCCTCTCCTATCCCCCCACCTCTTTCCCCACCCCATCACAAAAATCTCCAAATCATCCACCCAACGGCCACCGCCACCACCGCTCCCCAAAACATCCCAATCTGCACCATCATCTTGATAAAAGCCTCGGAGCCATCAACACCCTCCTCCTCATAGTCGCCCAGAATATCGACATCGATGTCCAAGTCCCTCATCTCACTGAGATTCTCGCTCCAGTACGTTTCCAAGTCGTTCAGGGGGATCGCGTCGGGGATGGGTGTTAGGATTGGTGTGTGGGGAGGCGACAATGGAGGGGATGGGGTTGCCGTGAGATAGGGGTTGGTGGTGCAGACGGTTGACATGGTTGTGGGTTTGTTGAGGTAGATAGGGGTAGTGTTGGTATTTGCAGTTTTGGTGTTTGCTTTGTAGAGAGAGAAAGAGTATGTGTATATGTGTCTTTATTGCATACTACACATATCCCATCAAACACCCAATGTAAGTCGCGATTCCAGTCGAGGAGAGGACGTGTCGTGTATCCACGAGTATTTTCGAATTTCAATTGAGTCTTTCAGTCGTGCGTTTCTCTCGCGGAAGTCGTGATGGAGGTCTTCTTTGATTTTTCGTGCTGTAGTGCGTTTTGTGGCTTGGCTCGAGCGCTTTGAAATCGCTGTTCGGTCGATTGGATTGGTTGTGACCCTGTATCGTAAGGTTGTGGAAATCTTCCTGGGTATTATTTTGTAGATAGTGTCTGGGTGTGGTGTTCGGTACTCGACGCTGTGAGAAGAACACGGCATGTACCTACTCGAGTGTACACTGATAAAGTCGTTGGGACCTTGAACCCGTCTTCATAAAAATCCAGAAACTCGAAAACGGTTTGTCTGAATTAGATACTGGCTGAAGCAGCACATGCGATCAGTCGATTCAGACTTTTGGAGTGGATGTCACTTGAACATGCCTGTCAGCCTCGGAACCGTGTCTGACATGTGAGTCAGCGAGTTTCTACAGACATTTTCAGTGAAGCCGTGCACTAATTCTATTTGTTTTTGTTTGTCAAGAAGCTACATCTTGTTGAACACATTCGTGCCTGTGATAAACTCCTCGGTACCCTCTTTCTTCCTCTGTTCTACACCCTCATCGTCATCGTCGTCATCGTCGTCGTCGTCATCATCCCTCAGACTTTCCAGCAATACACTAGCTTCCGCCTCCGCGCCTGCCATCAAATCAAAACTCTCCCCACTCTCGCTTCCCTTCTCCTCGAAAACGTCCAGGCCGCCATCATACCACCTGGCTTGCTCGCCTATCCAGTCTATGCCGCCAGTCTTCCGCTCCCGTCTCACGACCTCCTTCTCCTCCAGCGGGAACGCTGGCATTTCCGCCTTTGGTGGCAGAATGGTGCGTCGGTGCCAGGCTCCGAGGAACATGCCATCGGGATCGACTTCGTTGCGCACACGCAGGTAGGAGTCGAGGTCTGCGCCGTAAACTTTGGAGAGGTAGGCGTGGTCGACTTTTTCGAAGTTCTTGGCCCAGTGAGGACGCCCGTTGTATTCTTTCATCAAGTGCTCAAAGGCTTCATAGTAGCGCTGGTGGCAGGGTGGGGCTTGGCCGTATGGGCGGTAGAGGGTAGCGTTGAGGTAGAGAGAAGGAGTGTCAGGGAGCGAGGTGTCCATGAAAGGGCGCGGGTCTTTTCCTACAGTGTTTGCGACGCGGACTTCGATGGGTGAGTGAACATATAGGCCTTTCGGGCTGAATGGGAGACCGGAGCTGTGCTCGTCGCCGTGGAGCCAGTTGGTGAGGCGGGTCAGAGCTTCGGGACCTTTGGAAAGGGGAATGCTCCACTCGTTGACGAACTGAGAGTAGAGACAGTTCATCAGAAGTCCAGTACGCTGTTCCTCGACGGCGGTGATGATGGAGCCGTCCTTGAAGCCATACTGCATGCCGAAGACGAACCACTCTACCCATGGCAAGAAACGTGGGACATATTGTGATGCCCAGAGGAGAATGTGGTATGTGTGATATCCCATGCTTCCGCCGTACCAGTTGTACTTGGGCTTGACATGGTCTTTTGTCGTCCGGTCTGCCTTCCACACGACCGCTCGGCGCATGTACGGAAGCCACCACACGCGCACGAACTCGTGTGACGTCCATAGATCCTTGTCCCACAGAGACAGTACATTATCGATAGGAAGTATAGTCTGCTCCCACTCGATGTTGCTTGCATCTGTCATCTCGAACTCGACCTCCGCCACGATGCCCAAGGCGCCGAGCGATGTTAGCGCGGCACGAAAAAGATCCGGCGACTGGGTGGCCGAGCATTTCACCGCCTGACCATTCCCAAGCACAATGCGCAAGCTTCGCACTGAGTCGGAGAGTAGACCATGTACCAAGGAGCTGCCGTGTGTAGCCGTCGTGATAGCCCCAGCGATTGACTGAACGTCGATGGAACCGAGCGATGGCATAGTGAGCCCATGTTCCTTCGCCGCCAGGTTGAGGTTGTGCATCCGTATGCCCGCCTGCACCGTCAACGTCTTCCTCTCCTTGTTCACGTTCAGCACCCTCCCAAAGTCATCCAGGTTCACCATCCACCCCGACGTGCAAGTCATGTCTGAGGGCGAATGACCGCATCCGACCACCACAACACGTCGGCGTATGCGCCGTGCAAGCGTGACAATCTTCTGTATCTCGGGGATACTCTGCGGCTTCAGGTAGAGCTCTGGGCGCGAATGAAACGTCCGCGCCCATGTGTGGTGGATGTGGGACTGTGTGGCACGGAAAGGGACGTCAGGTTCGAGTCTGTCCAGCTCGATCTGGAACTTGGGCGGCATTCCGAGAGAGAATTGTGGTTGCGACATCTTCGCCGCCTCAAGGGGTAGCGGAAGGATGTGGGTGCTTTCTTTGGTGGGGTGGTGAAGTTTGCGAATAGAGGTCAGCGCCGCGATCTATGACGTTGATACCCCGCGGACGCTTGCTCGTGGCAATGGCGGCGACTCGTGAGGTTAAATAACGCGCACAGAGAAAAACTTCATCCAGACGGTGACCTGATATCGCGCAACTGAGGCACTCGCCGTCGTTTGACGCTAGTCTGGACTTCTAAAGTCGCGTGGAGGGGCAGGTGGAGCGCCAGGGAAGTGCCGAGGCCTAGCCGGCCGTCTTTCCAAACATTCCTACGTTTCAAACCACCTCTTGTACCGCATAGTCTCTTGCAACTGGTCTCGACTAGGCCCAGAGGAGTTTGGATTCCGTTTATCTGAGGGCCTATCGGATGGCCAGG